>JAOPTO010002288.1:22403-410726 GCA_033822845.1 Tetrapedia diversipes
ACAGCAAAAATTTTTATTTTTTATTTTAATTTTATGTATTTTATAAGGGGTGAAACCAGCATTGAAGTTTCTGTGTTTTCTCTCATTTTTTAAAGATAACTTTGTAATGGCACTTGATGAAGCAAAACCTTTCAAATAGAAAATGTTTAATTTTTAATACTCTATCGCCCTGTCATAAAAAAGAAACACAGAAAAGCTTGTATTCAAAGCGTGAAAAATCGCTGAAACTTTGAAATTCGTTATCAGCCCCCTTAAAAGATATTTTGCCGCCAAAAAATTGCTCCACGCAGGACACACCATGCTCTGTACACGCATAAAGTTTCATTGAAATCAGAATTTCAAAAGTAGATGAATTTCCTTATAATACAGTGTACAAATACTTTTTGGAGCCACTGTACGTTGAGTATTATTCGAGTATTCGGATAACGGAGGTTCAGATACGAGAGTCTCTGCTGTATTTCATTTCTGCCTGTTCCAGAATATTTAGGTTTTTGACAGGCTACACACCGGATAAGATCATCGGGTCATTATGCATTGTTTTTATAGTTTCTGGCCCGTGAGAACAGTTTCTCGGGGAATCAGCGTAACGCTACTGCGCCTCGTTTACAAATGAAGCGAGGTGATTACCTCGTTTCCTCGGGTTCGCTGTTAAAAAATGTATTGAAACTAGGGAATCGGTGACCGGCGACACTGGCATCCTAGTAACCAGAATCGCTAATCAAGAGAACTGGCGAATTTGATCTAAGAAATGATAAAAAATGCAGAGTTTATGTTAATAAAATAGATTGTGCTGTACTATGTCGGATTATGCTGTTCTAAAGAATTAGGTTGAGTTTTATGTAATAATTACCAGCTAGCAATTAGAATCGTTTAACTAATGATCTGCGAAGTTATACACAGTGTTCGTAGTGAAGTTCTGTCCTCATAAATTAAAATGTCTGGTACTTTTTTACTTTTTAGGATACATCCGAATATTCCAAGTGCCACGTGTCTCTTTTTTTTTTAGTTTCAAGTAAAATTAGAAAGTCCTAAGAAATTGGTGGAGATGCTGAAGAAATAATCGTTCGCTCGAACTTCTTATCGAGTGGCATTACTAATTTGAGATAATTAAACTTCAGTTTTATCGGATATTTCGAAATGCTAGATAGGATACTTTAGGTTAAGAGGGCAGAGTAGACATGTTGTAACATTTAGAGGTTCATCTAACTCTCCGATTTAGATTCCATTTTTTAGTCGTACTTATAAAAAAAAAATTATTCGAATAAAAAATTGTATTATAAATTCAAAACGATAGAATTAACTTATCTAATGAAATTTTATTATTTTACACAATATTACCGCAAATATTATTAATTTTAGTATAAATATTCTCCCAATTTGCTGCAAATTCTAACATTTCGGATTTTATAATATATCAATTTATTATAAACTCTAACGTTTCAAATTTCATAGTAAATCAATTTATTATAAATTCTAACGTTTCGAATTTTATAGTAAATCAATTTATTATAAACTCTAACGTTTCGAATTTCATAGTAAATCAATTTATTATAAACTCTAACGCTTCGAATTTCATAGTAAATCAATTTACTATAAACTCTAACGTTTCGAATTTCATAGTAAATCAATTTATTATAAATTCTGACGTTTCGAATTTCATAGTAAATCAATTTACTATAAACTCCAACGTTTCGAATTCATAGGTGCATTAATGTACTTTTTAATTTTACATCGTGCTCAATGAAAGGTAGCCCAAGCTTCGCGATGTTTCCTTTCGCTAGACCTTTCCATCAGCTCGGTCACAGTTTTTGCGGAAATTTTCCTCCATTTGGAAAGCCGACGTTCCCATTGAGAAAAAAACTTCCATCATGAAAGAGACCTGTTTTTCCTGCGGCATTAACAGATTCTCGTCTCGAAAGCAGCGCAATCGCAAACACACAGTGTGCGAAAATAAACAATAATACAGTGGCTCCAAAAAGTGTTCGCACGCTATATAACAAGGAAATCTACCTAATTCTGAAATTCTGATTTCAAAGAAAGTTTGCATGCACATAGATCGCAATGGGCCGTACATGGAACAGTCTTTCTTTCTCGTCAGGAATTCTCTTTGAAGAGCTGAAAGCTACCCTCAAACTTTCAGCGACTCTTTATGCCTCGAATACAAGTTTCTTTAGATTCTATTTTTATAATAGGGCGATGGAGCATTAAAAATTTTTACTTTATCGCACACCATTACAAAGTTATGTTTAAAATACGAGAAAAAGCTTCGAAACTATCAACGTTGCCTTCACCTCTTTAAAATGGCACTCTGATAACAGAAAAATATATACAACACACTTACGAAGTTTTATTAACCCTTTACACTCGAAAGACGACTTTATATCTTAAAAAATTTCTAAAAATTGTACAAAATACTTTGAAATTAGAGAAATCAAAATTTGCTTATCTTAACACTCGTTTAATTCAGATAAAGATTGCTCAAATTTTTAAACATGATCTGAAAACTTACAAAATTGTTATCGTTTGATTATCAGCAGTCGTCTCTCGAGCGCAAAGGGTTAAAAAGTTTCGTTGAAATTAGAATTTTAAGGTTAATCAAAATTCGTTTGTAACACACCGAGTGTACGAATACTTTTTGGGGCCACTGTATATCCAGGACAACGAGAGGTCCGTGGAATTTATGGCGCCGAGCATCCATCGAGTGAAATCATTCTAGAATGTCGTCGCATGGTACTTACATACTTTATGCACCGTTCGAAACACAATGATGGGAACCAAGCCCACGTGTTTCTACGGCTCTCAGAAGGCGGATTCGTTTGAGCCAATGGCAAATATTTTTTTTTCCGCGCCACAGCAAGTCTATTTGAGTAAGAATAGAACGGTTTATCGGGAACAGAGAGATTCTGTTGGTGAAATACGCAAGTACGTACGAAACGAAACACGTTCGTTTGAAACTGTGTTTCGAATGTAAAATTTCAAGGTCGCTGGCAAATTTTTAGCCTTTTTTTTTTTCAATAACAAAGCTATGTAAAATATACACGAGTAATGGCTATAAAAAGGATCTGCCAGCAGACATGTTTTTCAGCGACTCGTCTTTCTCTCTCTCGATCGATCGATCGGATTCAGCATTTCATCTTTACAATTCTAAACAGCTATTGGATAAATATTAAGATATGTTTTATTCGTAGGAATACGTCAAATTTAATAAAAATAAATAAGTTCAATGGTGCGTGAACAATTTTTGTAACTGTTTTATGCGTGAAATATTTACTCTGCAGAATTATTATTTAGTTTTGTCTATGTTTAATCGATAAAATTGTCGGTGTCGTCTTATTGTATTTAAATTTTTGCATGTATGAAGAAATTCACCCTTTTATAAATCAGACTCACCCTTACTCACCCGTAAATCAAATTCAATTTGTGGTCGATTTTGAGCAATGTAAACCTCCAAAAAATCCAGAAAGTAGGTTTATAATCCATAATCTTGTTGGCCAAATAAAATACACTTTATTATAATTTCTAATCATGAACTTCATTGAGAAAGCATTTTCGAAAATTAAATTCTATGCAAGAAATATTTTGGCTGATCATTTAAATCATGAACAGTTAATAGATGTTATTAATCATTCGGTTGCACCTAATTATCCACACAGATTGTCATAATTATTGTATGAATATGTACATAAAATTACCATGGGCTATGGCAGGAGAACCGTTATGTTGTTGATGAAGCTACAAATAAGCATTTTATGTCCATTATTACATACATGCAGTAAAATTATTAGTATCAGAATAATCTCCTTTATTATCAATCTGTACGCTTTTATCGTTCATGTGTATAACTTCGAAGTTATGCGATGCACGTGTAACATTTATTGAATAAATTCTGTTGTTTCAAAATGTATACTCATTTTTGAGCTTCACCGTATACCGAGTTAATCTTCTTCAGCATAAATCATTAACTGTCTATGTACATCTACATACACTACAGCTCAAAAATTCGAAGCATTCATCGAATTGAAACGAATTTCTTTAATTACAATTTTTACTTTTAATTGCAATCATAATGAATGTCTTCATCAATACAACAAAATAATTATTTATTTTATTATTTCAAATAATTATTTTATTTTATTTTATTTTATTTTATTTCGTGGTGTAAATACTGTTATTATTCATTCTTATATTTTATATGTAATGTCTTCCGTTTTGAACTGGTACACACTCTACATATATACACTAATGACTCTTACCAGTAAATTATTTAAACAAATAAATAAATAAATAACCTTCTGCAACATATCTCAAAGAAATCATACTTAAATTTGTTCTGAGATCTTGAAATGATTCAAACTTTTGAGTATTACTGTACGTACGCAGCTTCCGCCAAATAAGCGTTATAAGCGTCATGCAAGTAAGTACTTTTGCGCATAAAATATTTGAAAGGGTAAACGATAACCATAAACGCTCGAAGTACCGATAAAACTAAAGCGTTCTGTAAATAAAATGTTTAGCAGGGGTAGCTAATACGATATACACGGCACTGCGCGCCTCTCTGCTTAACGGCGAGGTGTAATCATCTCGTGGCATGAGAGAAGCGTTGTAATTATCTGCAAATTGGCGCGTCAGCGCGCATTGTACGTAAATCTTACACCGCGATCATTATCGTTGCAATAATCAGTTTATTCGTTTCATTGAGGAACACACTTATCTTTCTTTCCTTTTTCCATTTTTTATCTGAGATATTTTTAACACTAGATTTACAGATGTTTCTTGCATACCTGTTTCTAATGAACACATACTAAGAAATAGATAGATATTTGACAGAATTTGAAATTGCAGAGCTGAGAGGGAAACAGATTTGGGTATATATTCGTATCGATAAAAACCAGCAAAAATTGCTACGAATAATAACAGTAATTGTTTTTACAAAATTTGCTCATGAAGTTAAATTGAAGGGTCCTGTAAACCTAATGTTAATGAGACCACCCAAAAGTACAATACGTATACGATTGCACGAAAGAAAGATTTTTTTTTAATCGCTTTAAAACTGACCTAAAACAGCTTATCTGATTAATTTCTATATTATTGTTCCTCAAACTGTGCTCCATGGAGCTGTAAGGCTTAATGTCTGATATTTGTAGGGACAGTGATTCTTAATGTGAGGGGTGCGCCCCACAAATGGGCAGTTTTTATTATTTGGGGGACAATTACCATCAATAGATGTAGTAAAATTAGATTTACCTACATAGATAAATAGATAATAAATTTTACCTATATTTCTTCTTTTATCTGAAACACTTATTTATATTACACTTGTTCAAAATTTGGTTACCTATCATACTAGATACTAATGCCAAAAGAACATCCAAATTTTTGAGGTATTGAAGCAGGACATGGTCCGAAAAAGGTTGAGAAACGTTGCTGTAGAAACTTCGCAAGTTATTGCGAAAATAAGCGAAACTTAATTTTAAGGAAGGAAAAGAATATCGAACCGAGTAAAGTGTTGCAGCTCCGCCATATTACATTTAACTAAATTGAACTCTGTCATTAAAAATGTTTGAGAACCGCTGTTCTATACTATGCTTTACATGAAAATTTGAATAGTTTGAAATATTCTTTGCATGATCACAATTAACCCTGTTGCAGTCGAGTTTTCCTGAACCCAATCATTCTTTAATTTCATTGAACAAGGTACTTGATTAAAAAAAAGCAAAGTTTTAACATAAAGTTCGAAGAGATTGTGAGAACAAGTTCT
The DNA here is from genome assembly GCA_033822845.1 of Tetrapedia diversipes. NCBI lineage: Eukaryota > Metazoa > Arthropoda > Insecta > Hymenoptera > Apidae > Tetrapedia > Tetrapedia diversipes. The sequence continues at coordinate 28,162 of JAOPTO010002288.1, forward strand.
ATACTTTCGTTCTCAAAATTTACGAGACTTCCAGTGAAATGGAAACCCATTTCAAAGCGACGTTAATAAGAATAAGTAGACGAACTTCTGTGAAAAACCGAACACCGTGTATTCGAACCATCTAGCATAGTAAATGGGGTTCAGAATTTTACAAGGTTTCGTTTCCAGTTCTACTTCTAGCAAGATAAAGCGTTTCTTCGTGCCGTCGAAACAAAAGGGAACAGAGTGAAGCGTAACGAAAAATGGCGCTTAATAACGCACCGCGGAGTAACCAAGGGGTAGAGGGTATGGAAATCGTTCGAGATCGTCGATTTATACAGTTTCACTCGTATCCGCGAACAATATTCCCACACTCGCGCCCGGTCACTTCGCCAAAGCGTGAACTCTAGCGTTTTACAGCAAGTTGCACGGTATGTGGTTCATTGTTGCTTTATAAAATGCAGGTTACACAGGGTTCGCAGGGTGTGGTGAGTGATAATGGTCCAGTTAGCCGGTGCACATACTCCAGTTAATATCAGCAACACCTTCAAAACGGCGTTTTCACACCGCCTCCCGTACAGTCGATCGCAAAAGTTTCTTTAAACTTACGAAACTTTTTCAAATCAAATTCAACAAAAATTTAGCTCATTTATCAGTTACAATTGGACAGATTCTAAAAAAAAACGATGGTTTTTAGATTTTTCTATCAAAAGACATATGTAGGTAAACTCGAAATTGAAATGAAGACAGTAGATTTTTTAAAAATTTTATGGTCCAGTTAACCGGTGCACATACTCCAGTTAATATCAGCAACACCTTCAAAACGACGTTTTCACACCGTCTCCTGTACAGTCGATCGCAAAACTTTCTGTGAACTTATGAAACTTTTTCAAATCAAATTGAACAAAAATTTAGCTCATTTATCAGTTACAATTGGACAGATTCTAAAGAATAACGATGGTTTTTAGATTATTCTATCAGAAGACATAGGTAAACTCAAAATTGTAATGAAGATGATAGACTTTTAAGATTTTTAAATGCAACACGTGAAATTTATTGAGCAAAACACGTTACAGCCGTTGGAACTTATTTTAATTAATCGAATTTGGTCTTCATCTGCAAAGGTCTAATAAATATATACTATACAACTACCATGGGTACATTAACACTGGAACTATCGACAATGATAGTGTACTTATTTGCATGGAAGAGATTAAATTGAAAATTATATGAAAAGATATTGAATACATCAGAAAGTAAATCTTTATTTATACTTTCTGCAGAAAATCGTAGTAAATTTTGGAAGCTTTACGACAGTGAATTTATAAAGTTGCTATGAATAATCACCAATTGATCATTTTGACTGTTCTGGTAGTTCTAGCGTTAAAGTGTACAAAATTTGTTTGGTATAATTATTAGAATTATTATATCACACAAATTTTATTTCGTTAACTATATCTAATCATTGTTTGTTAACCGTATTTAAATTGTCCTAAAAATATGATACTTTCTCTTAAACACACGCGTGAGAAACATGATCGCTTTCTCAGAATCTGTTTAATTTTATCGAACAATTCGATCAACGTCCGTTAAACGTTTAAGACCTTGATTGTTTCTTTTCTCTTTAAATTTTGCAAATTCATGAAAGCTTTTGCGATTGACTGTACATTACTCGTCGCTGCTCTCGAAAGGTCAGCCCCTATACACGTATACAGTTGCACCTGTGCGGTTGTTTGCGGTCCACGCTAACAATAGCCTCTCTTCTCTTTTATTTCGGCCGATGAAGAGATTAATAACGTTTCGCCAAGTATTCCCAGGAGAAAGTATTCGGCGGGAGAATCGACGGTTAGGCCGCTGACTGGAGGTCGTCAGAGGTTATTTAAATCGAAATACCACTAGGAAGTCGTTTCCACGATTGCCGAGGAAGAGATGGCTTACGAAGTTTCGCACTTACCGTAGAGATGGAATTAAGTTCAATTTGCACTCACGAGTTCGAGTTAATCCCAGCACGAAAGTTTCACTTTATAGGATGTGAATACCACTTGCACGGGGTGATGTTTCATTTTGTGTGTTTTTTAGCATGTGCAGGGTACTCGAATTATTGTGTTCTTCGAGGAACAGTTTTTCTGTTTTTTCTTTCTTTTGCTTTCGTTTCTTTTGTCTACCACGTTAACCGTCATGGCGGTCTCATGTGATTAACGGGGTTGAGATCAAATTCAATTTGTAATCAGGAATCTGAATAATCTCAACAGAAAAGCTTCACTTTTCAGAATTTAAGTAGTAGGTATTCATATAAAATAATTTTCTTATATGTACACTGCTTTTGCTGTTCAAAAATTTAGGGTACCCGTCGTTAAAATGAAACAAATTTCTTTGTACAAGCGCATTATAATTGTAATTCACACCTACAATCGTTAAATATTAAATTAATACTAAAACAGAGTGACAAGTTAAGGTTTACTATAAAGTACCCTTTAACAAAAGGTTTGTGTCTAGTTGATCAGTGTTTAATTATACTTGAAATTATTTGGAAGATTCAAAGATCATAGTTAATAAAAAGAGAATGATAAGTTAAGGTTTACTATAAAGTATCCTTTAACAAAAGGTTCATGTCTAGTTGATCAGTGTTTAATTATACTTGAAATTATTAGGAAGATTCAAAGATCATTGTTAATAAAAAGAGAGTGACAAGTTAAGGTTTACTATAAAGTACCCTTTAACAAAAGGTTCGTGTCTACTTAATCAGTATTTGATCGTACTTGAAATTATTAGGAAGATTCAAAGATCATAGTTAATAAAAAGAGAGTGATAAGTTAAGGTTTACTATAAAGTATCCTTTAACAAAAGGTTTGTGTCTAGTTGGTCAGTGTTTAATTGTACTTGAAATTATTAGGAAGATTCAAAGATCATAGTTAATAAAAAGAGAGTGATAAGGTTTATTATAAAGTATCCACAAAGGTTCGTGTCTACTTAATCAGTGTTTGATCGTACTTGAAATTATTCGAAAGGTTACTTTTCTCAAAGTTCATAGTTAACAGAAAGTTTCAAATCCATTTAAAAAATCTCATCTCTCTACTTGTAGTTACCAATGAAATGTTGGAAACTGTCTTGTTGGATTCGAATTCACTTGAAGTGTGCTTCATGCCATCTCTAGCTTCCGGTTTGCTGTGCAATCATTCGCGAGCCTCGCGTTTTTTTTTCCACGACCTGTACACGCACGTTTCGCGTACGATTCGACGTTTCTCTTTGTGAAAATAAGTTCAAGGTTCTGTGTCACAGAGAGGTACGAATTACGTGGACAAATTTCATAGAAATAAGCAATTTAGGAATCCATTGTTCCACGGTATGTTCACGGTTAGGTGGTCGTGCAGCTTGTAATTTCAATTTGCATGGAAATGCTTATTTTTATTATTCGACCCATCGCTCGATCGATTATCGAGTTGTTTTGTACCGTTCGACGCAGGCAATCTATATATATATATATATATATATATATATATATATATATATAAATGAATGTGTGTCTGTCTGTACTCGATAGATTCTAAAACCATACATCCAATCGCCGTGAAAATTTGGGAAATTATTAGGTATATCCCCGGGAAGGTTTTTGAAAATTTTTTTTTAAATCAGAGTTGGGGTTCTAGGTGCTCCCAAACAAATATCCCAAAAATATCAAAATAACATGTAATTAATAATATTTTTTAAAAGTATAACCATGAATAAATTGAAAAATTAAATTTTTACTCATAAAATTTACTCGTAGAATTTACTTTTATAAAACAAAGTATTTATATATTAAGGAATAGGTGTACTCATGAAATTTACTTTTATAAAACAAAGTATTTATATTAAGGAATAGGTGTACTCATGAAATTTACTTTTATAAAACAAAGTATTTATATATTAAGGAATATATATACATAAAAAAAGAATTTGAAATTGCAGAACTCAGAGGGAAATAGATTTGGGAATATTTGTATTACTTTATCAATAAAACTCGGCAAAAGTTGCTGGGAATAATAGTAACTATTTCTGCAAATTTTACTCACTAACTCCGAAACCCATCAAATTGACGGATCCCGTAAACCTAGTATAAAATAAACGTGAGACGAGAAGCATACGGCACGTAATAAAAAGATGTTGAATTTCCAATTTTTCCGGAAACTTACCTTTCCGTTTTCTGAAAGGCTATTATTTATGGACGATAACTAGTTTTTGCAGCAGACTCTTTGCATTTCTGTTATGTAGAAGCCAGTTAACGGTTAGAGTTTTTCACTTGCACCATGCAGTATCTGTTATCACTATATAACTCGATTTCATGTAGGTAATAGGACTAACAAAAGATTAGAACTGCTATTGACGTTATCTCGACGATTTTATCGAGAAATCTGTAGCAAAAACGTAGACAGACCCGCGATTGCATAGCGGCAAAATAAGTGTAAATCGTTGAGGCTAGTAAGAATGCATTTCTTACGTGTTATTGACCCTGAAACTGAGAGACACAGCCCACATTACTGTCTTTGGGTTGGTTGACTTTTCTCTGTGAATCTCTTCAGCTTCTTTCTCTAATTGTATCAAACTATAATTATATCATTTTTTTTTTAATGTTGAACAAACGATAAAATTAAAAAAATTACTGCTAAAAGAAGAAACAATAATTAACAGTTAAATAAAAAATAATATTAGTTAATAATTAATAATTGATTTAACCAATTTAATTATTAATAGCAATCACTGACTAAATTATTCATATTTAGTAACCATATAATTGTATAATTAATTTAATAATGGATTAAATAGCCTTAACCCTTTGCACTCGAGAGGTGAGACCGTTAGTCGTTTAATGATACCAACTTCAAAAATTTTCAAATTCGAAATATTTACTATGATTCACGTATATTAAACTTCATTTAGTTTAGTTAAGTCGTATATTAAAATTTACATATATGACTATTTAACGTCCGGGTCTGAACTAACGTCTGAAAACTTGCGAAACTATCATATGCTAGGATTACGATGTCCCATGAGAGGGGACAGCCGAGTGCAAAGGGTTAATTCGCAATTAAATAAAACAAATAATATATTCTAAATATATAATTTATTCGTAATCTGCCTTAAAGTACCATAACTTCTAAGATCTCTACTAAAACGTAAACCGAACCATTAATCTTTATGAAAACTTGCAAAAAGAAGTGTTAACAGCTGAAAAATTATATTCAATTTCGTTGGCGAAATTCATGTTGACATGTGTTGTCGTAATCCAAACCATAAGCTCGATCTCTCCGCACAAATTGTTTTTTAATAAGTTATTGCGGAATTGCATAAACGAGAACATAAAAAAATGCGGTGCCTCGTGTAAAACGCTTCGTAACGTTGCAACATGGAAAAAATGTCGGCGCATCATCATATTGTCGTTAAATTCACCAGGTCTCATTGTATAACGTGACTAATGCACCTTAATATGCAAATTATTAGCTTCAAAATAGAATGGTTTTATTAATACCATTATTAAATTTAATAATCTCTCGTGAATCATAATTACTACTTTTAACGAAAACTTGTTTTCGAAAATTTTCCAAACTCAAAATCTTGATCAGATCTGAATTAATGTGAAATGTGTTAAAAATAATTTTATTCTCATTTATCGTAGACATAATCCTCTTAACACCAAGGAACTATACTTTATATTACTTTTTTGAGAATTCTCATTAACCCTTTATCTGACAAGCATTGAAATTTCAAATAAACAAATTTGGGAGTTATCCAAGTTAAGCATGCATGCCCTTTCTAAGAGAGTGAAGAGCTGAAAAAACTTGATTAGTATAATTTATGCAATGGGCATAAATAATTAGGGCATGTTGCTCTTTCACATGCAAGCTGCTAGAAACACATGTTGCTTGAGGTTAACATCACCAGAGAAAGGGTTAAAGTAATTCCTTGGAATGATCTTTTTCTCAATTTCAACGATGCACTACAATATTGTAAAACCTTTTATATTTAAATCATGAAACATTCACAAAGTATTACCGATTTTTAATTTGGCGAATGTAATCCGTAAATATAGCAAACGAAAGTTCCTTAAATGGTTAATTCAGGTTTAGGCTACAGATGATACTATAAATCGTTTTCTCGTTTTGATTATTTTTTATCTATACGTACACACAGATAAATTGTTCTTCTTAAGATATCGAAAACGGCACATGACTTGGAAAAAATAAGCCATCAGGAAGAATGGTCAAGTTTCGAATTTTAAAAATGATTCTCCTCGCTTTTGTTTCATTAATGAATATTTTACTGCGCTGCTGTATTTAAATAATGATATACCGTTACCCTCTGTTCGTTGAACCTATAAATATTCTTTATCCACGCATGTATTCGCACTCTACATTGCAAATTGTCGTGCGTATACAAAGAGCGAGAGAAAATAGTGGAAAATTACCAGACGCGACAAACAGGTATCGCTTTATTCGAACTGGATCGTGACACAGGTTAGAAATATTTACAGACGAAATTGAAATTCACTGAAAAAGAATATAAAAATAATGTAAACTGGATTCTCATGATTTGATCATAAATATATTTGGATTAAGAAAACGGTAAGATAGTGTTGCGCGTTCGTATCTTCTATTTAAAACAATCTTCTTTCGGTTTGCACTGATTGTGAACGCAAATACTATTATGTATTATATTCCAATGAAACTGATTCATTCAAACTATCCTAAATACTTCGAATTTCATTCTAAATTTCAAATGGAAGGAAGTAATAAAAATTTGAATAAAAATTTCGACCTGTTATTCTCGGGACATCGAAAGTAATCTTCTTAAGAGATTTAATGCTTTCAAACAGACTTTAATACGCAATAAAGTGTTCATCCCACATCATTATCATTAATAATCACAAACGCGTAATCGACCCGACGTTAATTTTTAGTACACAAGAATTATCATAAATGGCCGAGAATCCTTCAAAGAAAAATACCGAACGACTCCGCCTACCGCCTTTTATCATACCGATTCCGATACCTAATCTCTCCTTAGGCAAAAGCTACCGTCGAAGCTTATAACCATTCATGAAATATTCAATCAGAACCTATCCCGTTCCTCCGATTCCGATTCCCTTCAACCTAATCCGTACTAATGGCGGGCGATCAGGCGTCGAAGCGTGCTAATTGCCGCTCATCAGGCGCCGAACCGCGCGCCATATTCAAACGCGCGACGATAAGCAGCCGGAACACCGACGCGTTCGAAACGGACCATTCCCATGGCCGAGGTGGCTCGTTTATGAAATAAAAGTAGCATAAGTGGGACAACAGTGCTTTTGCACGGGTGTATATCGTGGCAGCAGAATACACCCGGTAGAGAAACAAACGTACACGTTTACATACAAAGATATGTATATATGAACACGGAATGGGAAGAAGGGAAAGGAAAAAGAGGTGGCCACGCGGAGTGAGAGTACCCCATGGGAGGCAGCTCGTGCCCCAGGAAAAATGTTCGCACCATCGTCGGAAGGGAATTGCACCTGGTGGAAACCTGCGAGAGAGGGAGAGACCAGAGGTGTCTCGTTGAAAGGCGCGGCGGAACGAGGGAGAGAGAAAGAGAGCGATCTGAAAAGGGACCTGGGGAAAGGGAGGTGGGAGAAGGTTGAGGAGAGGGAGTTAGGTTAGCAGTGGTTGGGCATTCGACGTTTGGGCTGCACACGTTCCACGGCTACCTAGCGATTCACAGAAGACCGGCTACCTTCGTCGGAACCGGTTGTGGTCGATAAACCCGACTTCTCCGCGCGTGCAACACCCGCGTGTACGCGTGTCTCCCCCCTGTGTACCATATCCGTGTCCCTGGATGGACCAAAAGCCGAAACCTTGCCCTTCGTTCAGAGACCCGTCGACGATTCCGCGGTGAAGGGAACAAGAAGCCGGTCGAAAGCGCGAGCGAACGCGCGCTGGCACAAGTGGAAAGTGAAGACGACGGCGTCGAACAACAGCGGGAGGAAAGAGGGAAAAAAGGAAGAAGAGTTGGACTGGTTCAGGAGATATCCCGGGGCTGGAGAAAGATGAGCGGACCTAGCGTGGACGTGGTCTGGGACCCGCAGACGCAGATGAACTCGTTGGATTGTTGGGATTACTCCATCGAGCTCTCCTGTCTTCAGGGTCCGGAAGGTATTGTCGAGGGAAAAGATGCGGCGAACTGCTGGGGGATGTAGGAAGTTTGTGCGGTTTGAATACGACGGAGCTCCGTTTATACGGGCGGCAATTTCTTTTCTCTGGCGGTGCCTGATCATCTGCTGCACTATTTCAAAGTAAATGTGAACCCGAGATTATTTGAAGGAGGAATCGTTGATGGTAGAGGGAATTAGATAAGCTTCTGCTGTTGCGAACGGTCTGGATTATTTAATCCGACTTGTTTCAGGCGAGGTTCGTATAAAGGGAGCTCTGTTGTATCGAGATGGTGATTCGTGTGTTTCAAAATGTGGCGATGTCACAGGTGCATTTGACGTAGTTTCGACGAAACAGGGTCGTTGGCTAATTGAACTACCGTGTTCTGTTTGAGGCTATGAGGTGTTTTTAACTTATAATTGGTCATCAGTCATTTTATTACGTATACGATATGATGGGGTTCACAAGATCTTGTAGGATTGTTTAAATATTTGCAGATAATTGAAAAAGATAAAAAATTACTTTTTATATTCCTTAGTTTACTTAGAAACTAAATAAATTATATTTATTAACAAAAAACGATGAATATGCACGGTGAATATTTCCCAAATTATAACGAAAACAAAAATTGCTAGGATCTGTCAGATCTCACTTAACCAATTACGGGTTAAATTAGTGTAACCCTTTTGCTCTGAACTTCATCGAGATCAGATTTTTGGGTTCTGTCTATTTATATAATATTATATCTTAGAATACGAGAACAAGTGTTTTGCCAAATTTGTAATAATGGCAGACAATCACAATTCTTACACAACAAGTATCCGTTTTCAATATCTGCTTTTTGAACAGAACATAGGGGTTGATTTAGTCTTTTTTTCTTGGTAAAGTTTAAAGTGTATATTGATTTTTTATATTACTTTGATTAGTATTACATTTTCTGTAACACCAATTTGCCATTTTTTTTATTAAACATTAATCGTACTGTTAGTAATGATGATGTGGTATTAAAATATATGGAGATACAAATTATAAAGAATTTAAAACTGATATTGAAAGACACCATATTAATATGAAGCAAACACTAAATAATTATCAGTAGTGAAACTTAACGTAAATATTATAAAACATATTCTAATGAAAAGATGAACCTCGAATAGTGGGTCAGAAGGTTGCTAAACTCGAATTCTAATGTGTCACGTAAAGTGATAAAAAAATCAGCAATACTGTTACACGATATAAGATAAACGCGCCAAAAGAATCACGTTCTTAAGGAAACGTGCGTTTTCTTCCAAAGTGATTGTAATTCGTTATGTGTTGCACTCGTAAATTATGTAATTCGCGTTTTAAAGGAGCATGAAGTATTACACAAATCTCTCTTCGACATTCATTCAGATTATCCAAGTTCACTGTCCGCAAAAATTTTATAAAAAAAGAGAAACACACCACGCCAAATAATCTATTTTGTGTCATCGACAACACAAATCATTATTTATTTTAAACTATTGAAAATAATTAAAGGATCGCATACTGCTGTAATTGTTCTTGTTAACTGGGTATGTAATTCATTTTTTTTTTGCAAAAATGGAATTTAGTGTTAGAAGTACATATTCATATAAATCAGTATGTTTCAATATTTTTAGACTTCAAATCCAAATAAATTTTTCAGTAATATAAAGCGTCCAATATCCAAATAAATTGCGACTTGCATCCCATGTAAAAAGACTTCTTTTTATAAGATAAAGAAAATAGGTTAAAGATAGTTATTGCAAGATATAATTTTAACTTAATACGTTGAACACCTTAACAATTTTCAAGTAAAAACAACCTAGTCGATCCTCAAAAGTCAAAATGGCTAATTGGTAACTTTTCGTGCAAATTTTATAAATTTACTACGGTGCCTTTTTGGAGACTTACTACGATTTTCTGTAAAACGCTGTAAATGAAGACTTGTTTTCCTCCCCTTACATATTTTTCCATACAATCCTCAATTAGATTTGTCGTTATCAGTAGGTGCGTTTCAATCGTGGATAGTTCTAGCGTAAAATTTAATTCTTCTCGCAGTATCGCACGAATAAAGTGCCATTTCTTGTTCATAACCGCGATCCTTTAATTATTTCGAGCAGCGTCTTTGTTCGTTCAGACGTTCAAAGTGTAAAAGCGTTCTTCAACGCATTACCTTTGCACGTAAAAACGCGAGATTGAAGATCCCAAAAACAAAAAAAAAAAGAAACATCGCCAGATAGAACGTTGAAACGACCTGCGTTGCATCGAGGCTGCAATTATTACAGTCGTGGGATTTCGCGGCGCGAGTATGCGAATCAGAAAGGGGGAAAGAGAATGGCATTTGTCGTTGCGTGTTCAAGTGAGTCGGGAAGGATTAATGACAGCGGGGGATGGGTTGCAGGAGAAAACGGTAGTTGGGTCGTTTGCTTACCGTGAAGGTCCTTGGCCCTAGCCGGAGCACGTTGTTCTGTTGCCTACAAACTTGCTCTGGGGGTCATGGATTCGAGAACAAGCTATGAACCGGAGCACACTCGCTGTCAAGTTCAATTGTTTGGAACATCTCGAGTATAATATCATTATTCCGATTTCTAACCGGTCTGAATCACTCGAATCATCTTCAATCGAGATAAAGTAGACCTTTTATGGCCGTTGACCGACTCAGGAGACTTTAACACTGTTTTAACCTTTTGCACTTCCAGTTTTTCTTTTTAATTTTCTTTAGGATACGGTAACGGACAAAAGTTTAAGACGAAAGGACAATGTAGAACATAGTTTTATGATCTGTAAATATTGTCCTTACATTTAGTTTTATTATTATTATAGTAGGACACTATTTATCGATTAGCACAGAGTGCAAATTTTGTTTATCATGCTATTCCTTATAAATTGGTTACTTTCATTTCGTCGGTCCTTTGGTCTCAAACTTTTGTCCTATACTGTATGCAAAATTATTCTACGCACAGTACAGAACAATGTAGAACATAGTTTTATGGTCTGCAAACATTGTCAGTCAATTCATTTTTATTGTTATTATGGTGGAACACTATTTATTGATTAACACAGAATGTAAAGTTTGTTTGTCATACTATTCTTTATAAATTAGTTTAATTTCGTTGATTCTTTGGTCTTAAACTTTTGTACGCTACTGTATCTCCTTATTATTTTATGTATTATAGCTTAGACATAACTTATTAAGCTTTTGAAAGAAATGTTATTTATGTTTCTCTATACACTTGCGCGTATTAACCCATTATTAAGGCTTGATGTTACATTAATCCTCAATTTTATTTTGTTTTAAGTGAAAAAAGTGTTGCGAATAAAGTATTATGCAACGTGAAGCCTAATTGGGTTAAAATTACATACATTTCCTCAGAATTGCATTTTATCATTACATAAAACCTTATATTTAATATTTTCAATAATTAATACATTTCAATGAAATTAACAATGTCAAATTTTTATACTACTCGTACTATCTATTTAGTATACTGATTAAGAAAATCTAAATCTCTTTTCCTCTGAAAACGCGTAAAAATTTAATGTTGGATGGGGAAAAGGAAATTAGAGCCCATTTCATTAACTAAAACTTACAACAAGATGGATCGCACAAATGAGTGCAACAGGGACGATATTAATTATGCACAGGTCATACTATGAACACCAGTTATAGCCAAAAATTAGAGCCCATCTCATCAACTAAAAGTTACAACAGAAAGGATCGCAGGAACGAGTGCAATAGAGACGATACTAATTATGCACAGGTCATACCATGATCATCGATTATAGCCAAAAATTAGAGCTCATTTCATAAACTAAAAGTTACAACAAGAAGGATCACAGGATCAAGCGCAACAGAGACGATGTTAATTATGCACAGGTTATATCATGAATACTAATTATAGCCAAAGATTAGAGCCCATCTCATCAACTAAAAGTTACAACAAAAAGGATCGTACGAACAAGCGCAACAGGGACGATATTAATTATGCACAGGTCATACTATGAACAACAGTTATAGCCAAAAATTAGAGCCCATCTCATCAACTAAAAGTTACAACAGAAAGGATCGCAGGAACGAGTGCAATATAATAATTATACACAGGTCATACCATGAACACCGATTATAGCCAAAAATTAGGGCTCATTTCATCAACTAAAAGTAACAACAAGAAGGATCGCAGAGACGATATTAATTATGCACAGGTCATACCATGAACACCAATTATAGCTAGTGTCAGGAGCGAAAGGGTTAACGAGAAGGAGCATTAGAACGTTAACCGTAGATCGGATCGCGATGGATCCTGTAAATCCGCAATTAGAGTGTACACGCAACGAGCTGGTTGTTCGCACGCGCGCCGTCCTCTCGTACACTTGATTATGCTTTTGCCCGAAGAGAAACCAACAAATTGAACGTGTTGCACACGTGAAGAACGCTGTTTATACAAGAAAGACCTCTCCCGTCTTTTATCGCGTAGCCGTGAATGAAATCTCGAATTCGTTCGCTGAAAGATAGGAAACTTCTTCACAATTACGTGCAATTACGAATTATACCGATCTATCTCATCGATGGAGGGAACTGATAATTATTTCTCATTTAACTTCCCTCGTCTCGAACGTGGTGGAATAAACAGGAATACGACAACTGCAGATCAGAAGAAAGTGTTTTTAATGACAGCCGGCCGTATTAACGGAAACGCGCGGAAAATCGCGCTGTTTAATGGCGTCAGGAGAAATTCTTCGGATTCTACTCGTTTAACGAGTCATCATGCCTGAACGTGCGTTAAACTTTGCATCGATCTGAACGGCGGTTGCAATTAGTTAGAAGTAAAAGTAGATTAAATACATTGGAAATGAAATCGTGTAAATGTTTATTCTGCTGTTTTAATTTGAAAAGTTCTATCTCGTATCTTTTTGTGATTTTCTTCAAGATATATACCAAAACATTCTGGCAATAAGTTATTGGACGCATTATTTCTGTTCTGATATAATCAAGAACTTTTTCATACGTCGATGATAATGACAATGAGTTAACGATTGAATTTAAATTAAAAGTTAAACTTTTAATTAAAACAAACACTTGTATCTTGTATAATATGTTCGTTATTACAAAACTTAATGTTTCGTGAAGTTTATCTTTCTGGTTCCGTTTTACGCGGAATTATTAATTGTATCTTCGTAACTTGAGTGCGATTACATTCGCGTATTTTTTGCAAAATGTGGAAGCCATTAACAATAAGTGTAGAGTTTAGGGCAAGTGCCCCGTTTGCCAGTGCTAATGGTGGTTTTATGGAAACTCTACATGTTTGTTACATTTTAGGTGAAGCTAGATTAGCATATAGAATTCGAACAGTGTGCCAAAATAAAATAAAATTTACATATGAGAATGTTAACCCTTTGCGCTTGAGAGACGACTGTTAGTCACCAAATGATAGTTTCACAAGTTTTCAATCTTTAGTTAGTTTGTTTATTAGTTAGACCTGGAGGTTAAACAGTCGTATATGTAAATTTTAGTATACAACTTAACTAAACTAAATGAAGTTTAATATAAGGAATCTTGGTCAATATTTTGCATCTGAAAATCTTTGAAGTTAATATTGTTAGATGGATAACAGTAACCTCTCGAGTGCAAAGGGTTAACTAAATATAGAGAAGTTTTAATGAGATTTTTTTTTTTAATCAGAAAAATGGTCCAGAATAAATATATTTTGGAACACTATGAATTCTCACTATGGATTCTCAGTAGACTAATTAATAAATATTTTGAATAAGATTTAAAATAACAAAATTGTCTAACATAGAATGATGAGTACCATAAGATCTCATGATGAAGTATCATCAAAAATCTCTCTCATGCTACTTATTTGCCACTCCTGTTCTAAGAATTTTATAGAAATCCAGCAGCAGTTCCATTCATTTGTCCTAACTGTTTTCCAAACAATTTAAAATAATTCAAACAACTGGTGGTCTTCTAAAAACTGAAATTGAAAACTAAAGACAACTTCTTAAAAAACTTTCTTAAACATTCAACTGTAACCGTTATGTTAAACAACTTCCGATGGATTATTGTTAAGCATTTGTTGAACACTGTTGATTGTAATCGTATAACAGGACGGCGGATCTCTAATTGACCGTGAATTCGTTTCAGACCTACAATTAGCAGCAGAACTCGGCAAAACGCTTCTGGAACGTAACAAGGAACTAGAGAACATAATTAAAGCGCATCAGTCCACCGTTGAGGAACAAGCACAAGAAATAGAGGTAACGTTTCGACGTTTGAAAATATTCCTATTAAATTATAACAGCCATTCGTCCACGTTGGAATTCGATGTTTTTTTATTTTCGTTTCCAGTATATGAAAAAACAGACTGCTGCCCTGAGGGAAGTGAACGATTCACGATTGAAAATTTACGAGCAACTCGAAGTCAGTATCCAGGACCTGGAACGTGCGAATCATCGTCTTGTAATTGAGAACACCAGCGACAAAAAGCTAATTAAGAGGTGCGAAAACTAATTATTATTCGATTTCACGGAAAACGTTTCCACGTTATTACACTGGAGATGTTTGTGCGTTCTTGAAAAATTTAAACGTCCAGAAAAGTGAACAGAGTACACTTAGAGAACAGTGATTGTAAATTTCCACTTAGCTCTTAACCGATTCTAAACCTAATTGAATGTTTAATTGATATGCAAGAAATAACAGTGATTTTAAATTGAAAAGAATTTTTCAAACATAGTTTGAACATCGTAGAATTAGTTCTGGTGATAAAAATTGACAAAATTAACAGATGAAACGATTTCGCAACTCGTTTCAACTCAAAACGGCGAATCAAAGGTTAATCGGCCATTATGGTACCGGTCCTCTGACCGTATAAATGATTAGCCGGTTAATCTAAAAATATCCCAACAGAAATTTTCTTACAACACAGAGAACCTACTTATTTTTGCTTTATAAAAGAAATTAGTAAAATTAATAATAGCAAAGCTGTTTAAACAAAAGTATACACATTTAGTAAAACTTAATAATCACAGAACACGTCAATAATTTTTCTGCTGGTCATCTGTTTTCATGTCTACAGAAATGTAGCCGGTTAAAGCGGAACCGGATAATCAGGAATCTACTGCGCACACAGTGACTATCAGTTGAAATCGTACACGTAGCAATTCGAGGGATTTCTTTTCATAAAACATGAAAATTGTATGAAACGATTGAAAATCACCTATCAACATGTAGTTTAGTACTTCTCTCTTTAACACGTTACAAAAATAATATAAAAATTTTAAAAATATTTAATAGAACATTGTTTTGGTATGTAGAACTTGTCGAATTGCTAGGTATACCGATTTTAAGCGACAGTCACTGTATAATTCTGCAACATACACATTATGATATCTACAGTGTGAAACAAGTCTTTATAAAAGCGTTTATAAAAATTTGCATAAACGTTCGCAGTCTACTTATTATATATACTCGATGCGTACCACCGATTTTATACAGAAATCGGTGAAATAGAGTGCAACTTGTAAAAAAAACATAAGTAACGTAAATGTAAATTATCAATGAGAAAGTAAGAAAAACGCACGTGACGCATGTTGTTTAACGTAAATGTTTCTGGTGATCTGTTAACAGCCAATGTTTAACGATCGAGAGCCTGGAAGCTCGTTGCGAGGATCTTCAGAAGAAAATCGAGGAGATAAACGAGCAGCATGAAAGTTTGCTTCGGCAACAGGCTGCGAGTCAATCGACGAACACAGCACAAACACAGACCGCTCTGTGGAAAGCATCGGTCACGCAGGGTGGCAGCATACAACAGGTATTAATATTCATAGAACTCATCTTGCACGATCGCAGATAAGTTCGATAATTATCGGTTATTCCGTTTGGCATTAAACTGTGAAGGAAAGAAAAATGTCGGTGTTTCATCGTTCACACTCGCAATTTCCCCATGAAGTTTCTATTCTGTCCAATTGAACGCTTCCTAGAAATCTGTTCTCGCTTCCTTCGAGCAGAAGCGTGGCTTTGGATTGTTGTTCGCTTTTTTTTTCACGAAAATCGGCATTCTTAATCGTTTTTATGGAAACGTGCAAGCAGGAAGATTATGAAAACTGTTTCGCTGTACGCTGTATGTTTTTTTTTTTTTGTTCCGATGAATGTAACACGATGGAATTTGTTTGATGTCGTAAATAAACTCTTGCGATTATCCTCGTTTGAGAAGTTTCCTTTTGTGATGTAAAGTGTATTCAATGAGCTCTTCATTGTATCGTTACTGTTTTTGTATGCAAAGCCATGAAAATTATAGCGTAGAACGCGCATACTTGTTCATCATTTTACTCCTGTTATCATTTATGCAAATATAAAAGAATCATAGACCTCACAAGTTGTTGGGAACACCCTGATAGGTAGTGTCTTGGGTATTTGAAGCACAGCATAATTGAGATGATTACCAATTTCAACCCTCTTAGTACGTTGCGAGTTTTTACAATCCCATTTTGAAATATCTTGCAAAACATGCGACTTCCAGGATATTTATTAAAACTAACATACTTTTGTTAAGAATGAAAGTATTTTCATGTTTTTTTTATTTTATTATAAACTTATGTACTTTCCACTACAGAAAATTATTATATAAAAATGAAACACCATTATAAATTAAAATGTGGAAAGCCTATATTATATTATAATCATGTTATATTGTATTATAATCATGTTATATTATATTATAATCATGTTATATTATATTATATCATGTTATATTGTACTATAATCATGCTATATTGCATTATATCATTTTAACTGTATTATATCATGTTATATTGTATTATAACAAAAATCAGCTCTAAGGTATTAAAAGGGTTAATAGAATTATTTCCTTGATGTAACTTATTAATGGGATATTTTGCGAGCATTGCCAAGCAATTGTATGCATTATCATTAACTTGATTAAATGAAATGTTTTTCAGAACGCTGCCCTATCTGGCCACAAAGCTTTCCAAGAAGCGAACACAGACCTGAATATTCGACAGCTGTCTGCAACGCTGACGAACGACGAAGAGATCACCGAATTGTTGAGGCAATTACAGGAAGCACGAAGTCAACGAGCAAGGGAACAACAGAAAATCGCAGAACTTGGTCAACAGTTAACAACATTGTTACAAGAGAATAATGCATTAGAAGAACAATTGAATATATGGCGTAGTAAAGCACAGGATGTGAAGAATCTTCAAGAGGAAATAAATACACTCGAGGAAGTGAGGTGGGCACCAGAAACTGTCGTTTCGAATTCAGTTTTTGAAAACTAAATACTTATAACTGAAGGAAGCATCTTTAACCCTCGTACAACGAATGCAGGGTCACTTTGACCCCGTATGAAATACAGTATAGGATGCCAAAATAGTAATACAATAAATTTATTTGTGAGAATCATACAAAAGGTACAATTAGAAAACTAAAAAGAAGCAAAGTGTATTTTTAAAATATATGATTCCTTTCCAAAACTACTTTACAATAAAAATTCAGTCATGCGTCTGTTGAAAACTATTCCACTTCCAAGAGTTAAATGTTTATAACGTTTAGAAATATCAGCGCATCTTGTATTTTATATGAAAAAAATATTCAAATTTATTGAAACTATCTTACACCCAAAATATTTACCTTTTCAAGAGCACTATTGTTTATTTAAAAAAAACATTCAAGTTGTACGCATGTATTTCGTTTGTATTTTTATTCAAATTGATAAATAACGGGATAACGTTACAGATAAAACTTTGATGATAAAAAATTTAACGTTTTTATAGACGAGGTCAATTGTGCGGACGATGTTTACGTGGAATGGAATCCAAAACGCACGATGAACTCTCTGTAATGTTGAACCAGGAAGAATACGACGATATCAGCATGGCTGAATCGCTCATGAACGATAATCAACGTGATACCGAGCCCCTTAAACAGGTAATTTATTTCTTTTCTGCTCGCTTATGAAATATGCTTATTTTATCAAGCAACGCATGCACGCAGCGTTTTCTCTTTTTTGCTCTCTAACTTTGCTTCAATCACTCAGTTGTTTCTCTGCTCCTACTCGAGCAACGTTCACTTTCATACGCTTTGTCTGTCTCTCTTGTAATATAATATTATCGTACGACGATACAATTTGGGCGAAGCAGACACATAAATACGGCGTAACTCTATTTCTAGAGGCTTCAAGTTACACGAGTTCCGTTTCGAAATAATTGAATTTTATTTGCTTTAGGAGACACGTCCAACAAAGATTAAGAAATCCAGGGCAAAAAAAGAGAATAAACAAATTCGTTCGCTGTTGTGGACAACTTTCGCGTGTATATGGAAAAGAGCGCCGTCGTTCGTTGTCACGTTCTTTCATACAGTGTGGTACATAAAAGACGAATGCGTTATACCGTTGCTACTAAAACCATTTCGGATACCAATTTTTATTCTAAGAAAGGTTCTGCCGTTGCAGAGCAGCAAAAAGCTGCTGTGAACGATATAAGAACCCGTTAGTTAGTTCCACATGATTAGAAATTAAAGAGAATTAATCGAACTAGTGTTTCACTGGATACTGGTAATGTGTATGCAATTTATGAAAAAGAAACTAAGTACTCTTTTAAGTTTGTTTCTGCGGGACGCTATTAACTGAAAGATTTTTATATTTCACGATTACAAGTATATGTAACGTTTTATTTACTATAATTGGGAGACGCTAGCAAATTTTAATACGTTTCAGTATTTGATTGAAAATTTTCAAACGATTTTATTATTTTAGAGACTGAAATTTGGACGAAAACCACATGATGTTTATATTTTACGTTGTTTTAATTATATCGACGATGCACCTTTAGTCCTTACCTTGCAGATTTTTTTTAGTTTCTACGTTATGGGTGTTCGTTTTGACTTACAATTAGACTGTTCCTAATTCTCTGTACCATAGTAATTAGTAGATTATCACAGAGTAACTAGACGGATACGTAGAGATCTCTAAAGTTAAACGCATGTTGTTGAACTTTTCAATTGTTTCAATATAAGGCTGGTTAAAAAATAAGGTGGTAGGTAAAGCAAAAGTAAAATTATAACTGAGCACTTACATTATTAGGGGCATAACTGTATAATGAATTTAATTGTCATAATCTAAACAAGGATAAGTATTAAATTAATTCTAAGCAAAAACCGTTTCATACGTTTGGAAGCCATAAAAATGCCACGTTATCAATGACAACACATTTTTGCATGTTTATAATTAATAGATAAGAGGACTATATACAGTAGTATTTTCACAGTTTGTAGATATTATTATATATCATCGAAAAGAAAAGAGAGGAAAGAGTTTAATTTCCAAAGAACAGAAAAGACTGCGTTAAATTAACGAATTAGGGAATAAGTTGTTTCCGTATGTTCCGTGTATACGTAAAGGTTGATAATTATATAAAACTTAAACAGATTGGATTTGGTGATGCTGCTTATTGTTTTAGAGTTAAGTTCATCTCACCGCATTTACTGTCTGATTGATGTTGTTAGTTCGACTTTGAGCATGATCGAACACATTTGTTAGTGTATCTAGTCGAAGTATTTGTTAAATTGCGTTATACAATGTAAGTGCCAGATTTATATGATTTTAAATAAAACATATTTTTACAACAGACACTGCTTTTTTTTATTTAACATCCTATAAATCTGGCGTTTTCCTCAACCCTTCATCTGCTTGTCCTTGTTCTTTTAAACAATTTCATAGAAATAACCTTTTGTAAATCACATTATTTAATTACTCTTTACGTGGACACATCATATTTCAGTTTTAATTGTATCCACCAAGATAATTATTAGATAAAATAGGATATTACGTGTGTAACTTTAGCTGCATCACCAATTTCATATATTTAAGTTTTGGATTTCTAAAAGAAAAAAATTATTTCAAAATTATTATAAATTCATTTACTGATACACTCTAGGGTCAAGTTTTACTCAACCAAAAATTATTATTTAAAAAAAAATACTTTCTATGTTAAAAAATTCAAAGTGATCTTCAAATTTTGATAAGAAAACAAAATAGAACAAAATTTAAAAAAAAAAAAACAACTTTTACCTGAACATCTTTTCATAGAACAAACGATTCATTGTATTGTATCATTTAAAATATCTATTTAATACTTTCCTCTTAAATTGCGTTACTTAGTACGATTTCATTTTTATATTTGTATCTGGAAAGTGTCTACTGATAATTATCTTGAAGTGCTTGTATATAAAATGTGAATATGTTGCTTTCAGGAGTCGAACGATAAAGATGCAGTGTCGAGTGATCTGAACAACCCCTATAGAGTCCTGGTGGAAAAATATCAAGCTTTATTGGAAGTTCAAAGACAATCCGCTATCCGACGAAAAGACAGTGTGCCTACGGCTTGCATGTCGTTGCAAGAGGAGCTGGAGATGTCAGGCGACTTTAATAGTTTTCAAAATCCGATATCAGAAACGGAAATACAGCAAGAGTCGACTAAATCCGTGAACGGGAATGGTGGTACACGTGCCAAAACAGAGATATGCGGTAAAAAAGCATTCTCCGCCACCCCCACAGACTTTTCTGAGGCCGAGACTTCGTCTTCCGGCTTTTCAGACGAAACGAGCAACAAAGCCACACAAACCGAGGGAAGGCCTGGCTCGTTCCTTTGTTCTATCGCCGACGGTGAAGATTGTAAGTTCAGTATTTACGACGACAACAGCCCGTTCGAAAGCAGATTCCGTAAAACACCGGAATACAGGCAATTGTTCAGCGAAATATTCAGTATCCTGAAACGAGCCGCAGAAGCCAAGGATGAAGGTGAGAAACTGCCGCTGTTGGACGATTCTACAAACACGACTGTTTCGCAACAGCCGCAAGAGGACGTTCCTAGCGAAACTACTGACGATAACCAAAGCGTCGTCTCTTCCGTTCTGTCCTCCACCGTGTCTGAACCACTTTATAGAATACAAACCCCTGTTTCAACGAACGAGATAAACGAACAGCAACAGAACAATGGAACGACTCACCCGCATGTGAGAAATGGAAAGAACGCAGGACAGCGAAATGGAAACCGCTTGGACTATTTGTCGATTAACGTTGTGAAGAAATCAGCAAAGAAACACATTAACAGAAAATTGTCGTATAATGACAGACCAACGACACCGGACGTGATTCCGACCTCAAATCCTAAATTCGGCCCACCAAAATCGAACAGCGGAGGAAAGAGGAAATTCAGACCGTTCACAGTAGCCGATCAAAACGGTAGTATATGCAATGGGTATAGCTTCCCGAACAAAACTAAAGAGTCGCCTAATCCTGGAAGACGTTCGAATAACACGTATACACGCAACAGCAATGATCAGCACAATAACAGTTTCGAGTACAAAGACTACAAACCGAGCACAGCATTGGAAGAGGTTGCTCGACTGAAACGTTTAGAAATGTCTTACGCGGAGGTTCTTCGATTGCCAAATAAATCTAAAATAAACAATCATCGTAGAAGCTAAAATAGTCTTACACACGATACTTTGAAAAGGAAAAGACTTTTTATACGTAAGATATAGTCAAGTGAGATTAAGTTTTAGATTTGTTAAGTTTAATATCAAGCGGATACTTAGAACAGGATTAAATTATTTCAGAAGTAAGATTCAGTATTGGTAATCAGTGCTAATTAAATACATTTTGTAAATATCTAAAAAAGAAGCGATTGCGCGTAGTCTGTATTAGGTACTAAACTGTTTAACATTTATTTTTTTTTTATTATATTTTGTATCTTAATTGTATATCTTTTTTTCATATGAATGTGCGTGGGTAACAAAGGTACACAACGTTAATATATACTGTCGATAATATTTACGAAAGATTTATGAACAAGATAAATCAAGTCGTGCCTCGTGTTTGTTTCCTGTTAGAAATTGTAGTTGTGACCAGGAATAAAATTATTTATGTGCCATTTACTACGTCGAATTACAATCATCAACCAGTCCAAATACTTGTACTTTCTTCCATAACATAACATTTACTCCCAAAAGATTCACAATCATTACATTTCATTAATAGCATGTATATACAATGTGTTAACTTTTATATTTTATAACTACAAATTACAATATCATGATCATCTTATACCCGGTAAATAAAATCTCTATCATAGTCATAGAAGAGTATCATAGTAATACCTAACTCCTTTATCTACAATACCTTGTAAAAAGCCATGTAATACTTTTATTTATTAATTATTTATTTATTAAAATATTAAAAGTTCCTAAATGCTTGTTGTTTTATTTGGCTACATTAAATGTACAAGAAGCATTTTTATGTCTGTTTACAATTACATTCAATTATTTATTATTACACCGATTCGTTCAAATACCGATGCGCACTGTATTTATACAAATTTAAAATAAGATACGTGATGTTTTATAGATGCAAATTCCTCTATACATTACTTATCTCTTAATCTCTTGATTTCTTTCCTATTTTCTTTCTTTTATTCACATTTAAAAATATGTGGAATAAAATTTTCTGCCATTACATATGGCATTTCTGATTAAAATTGATATATTTGATTAAGAATCATCAAACAATGCACGATGCACAGCCCCTAAACTTGGCTGTACATAGCTTGAACTAACACTTCTTCTGGATCTACAAAAGCACATGAAAACAGAAGTATTCATTCTCTATTTTGACTTTGTAACCATTAAAAAATATACGACTTATCAAAAGAAATATAAATATATAAATGATTTCTAAGTGACTACACTTTTTCGTAATTAATAAATATTTTACTTACTCTGTTAGAGATCTAACGGCTGGTCCTGTTGGATTATTTTTTGGTCGTGGATTCACAAGGAGACACTTCATTGGGTGCCCATCTAACTGTCTATTATGATAAGTTTCAACAGCTTTAGTAGCATCCTTTAATGTTTTATAAATTACTTCTGCCGTTCCCGGCCGTACTAATCTGGATACTAATAATTCTCCTACGTCTTCGAATAATTCCTGAAAAATATAAATATTATCTTTCTTGTTAACTCTGTAACTATTGCAAATACATTTAATATGATGATTATTTGGTATAACATATGTATACCTTAATATCCTCTTGAGTAACATTTGCTTGTAAATTTGATACTACAATTCGATAACCAGTCGACTGTGAGGCTGAACTGGCACTCGTTTTTGATCGAGATATAACATCCATAGTTCGTGATTTAGTTGGAACTGAATCTAGTCTTGATTTTACCCCAATATCTCTATGACTTCTGGAATCATAATATTTTGGATCTACTGAATCCTCTGCTAATATAGTTCTGCAAAATAGCATTAGGTCGTGTTATAAAGAGAGAAACGCTTAATATGATATTAATACATAGAAAAATATTAATAAAAATCTGTACCGTGACTTTGTGCCAAAACTCCAATCTTCTTTATATGAGGGAGAAACGGGTTTTGTCTGGAAAGATTAATTATAAAGAAATTAAAGTTCAAAATTAAGAGATCGACTTCATAAATCGTTTAAAATAACATTCACCATTGAAGAACGAGCAATAACTTTATAATCTCGTATTCTCTCACGTTCCCTTTCAACATCGGATTTACGAGAGGGTACGATTCTCGTTGCATTACTGCTTGTTGGTTTCACCCATGTATATGAGGATGCAGGCTTGATACTGAACACAGGTGGTGGAGGAGGTGGTGTAGGAGCATATTCATTACTTACAGTTCTTCTTAAAGGTGTTGCTTCTATTGCATAGTCTGAAAGATATAAAAATATATAATTTTATAAACTATAAATTACATTAAATAACTGTACCAATTTTCTCTATACCATCAGTAAAATCCATATTCATGTCTCCCATATAATGTGACTCAGCAAGTGGAGGTGGCCTATAACCTACGGTTCTCGTGGATGGTGGTATATAATTATTTGAAATGTTTGATGGTATAGTATGTGGAATAATTGGAGGCATTTTATTAGTTGATAAAGATAATCTTCCATTACGGCCTGTTTTTCTAGATATTCCAGGTAATTGTGTTTCTATTTTTTTAAGCTGAGATGCACGGATCTTATCTAATTTTAATCTAGCATCACTTTGTTTAGCAATTTCAGCAAGTTTATCTCTTGCATCTGTAAGCTTTTCTCGATTTTTCTGTATAATTTTAAATCGTGCATCTGTGATTACTTGTGAACCACGTCCTCTTAATGAACCATTAACCCGTACACCCCTATTAATACCTCTTCGAACACTACATAAAAAAATAATGAAAAATTACAGTTAATTTTATATTTATAATCATTTTTCTTTTTTAGTTCATTTTCAAAAATAAATGTTTACCAACTATAATATATTGATATCCTATAAATTATACAGATTAAAGGAATAGATTAACAATAAACATACATCAAATTATAACTTTTTTTAATATAAGTAGTTTTATAATATTTATATTCTGAATCAAATAATAAAAAGTATACGAATAATGATTTACAACAGTGCTTAAAAAGTATCTGTAAGAAAAAACTTTTTATTTTAAAATATGTATGACAATACTTTATACTGTCAAACAAATTGGAAATAGAAACTTTTAATTAAAAATACATTTTTTCAACATCAATTTATGGAACAAAGTTACCAAACTGGTATAATAATAAAATAATTCATAAGAAAAATCAAAAATCAAAAATATAACTGGGCAATATTAAGAAATTTTCTTTTTGATAACTATAGAAAAGCTTTATTTAAGGTTATAACGAAATCGATAACACAGTAATTATTATGAAATCGAATTTCCTACTAATTTTTTTAATTTCTCTCACCCTCCACCTCTGCTTCTCATTCCTGATGATTTCGACTTTTTAATTATGTCATCTAAACTTAGGCCCACATCAGCCATACCGTAACAATCCAACTACCCGCAACAGACGCGAATCATGAAACCCAAGTTACAAGCTACACTACACTATAAGACAGATTCACATGCAACTAGTATGATTAACATTATAATTGACAAACATTTTTCTGAAACATTACACTTATAAATTTAACAAAATAATATACATTAACTAATAAATAGGCTTTTAGTAATAATTAACTGTACAAAATGTTAATTGATTTTGTCCATTCTGCACAAACTTAAGGCTGTGCTTCTATGTGATATAGGTGAATATACAATGTTGACAACAATCTACAATATATTTTTCTATGTTTAAAAACCCCGCAAGGGAACAAAAATTAAAGATTTAAAGGCCTTAAAGATTTTGCTGGAGTGTATAAAAGATATTCAAATTTCATGACCATGAAGTTAATATTTTTGATATAAAACTTAATTTGATATCCCTTCATAAGAACACAAAAAATTTAACTTATTCGATCACAATAATACATTAAAATTATAATAACTATTGAAAAATGGTTATAAGAATACAGGTCAAACCAGGAATATTTAAAAGTGTATACTGATTAACGATAACAAGTATCGTAACAAAATAACAGTGCAAGACAACTATTTTTCTTTATACTGTCGTTTTATACATGATTGGTAAATAACTATAACTGAGTTTTTCTTACATATAATATGTTTCTTATTAAAATAACAATGTTGGTATGAAGTACAAAATAGAGAGAACTTAGCAATAGAATGCTATTAGAAAGTATTTTGTATAAAATACGATTGAAAGCAGTTAACTACACGGTAACAGTTATATCATTAAAAATATCATTTACCTTTTATTATCTGCTTCTTAAATTGAATTCGAATAGGATTCATACAGCACTTACTAAAGTTAGTTAAGAATAAATGCATGAAAGGTATAGTTAAATAATAACTAACTTCACGAAATAGAATACCTTTTTTGATCATTTTGCATTTCATAACTTTAAACGTGGAAAATATGGCGGGCATGATAATGCATGATGAGGAATATTTCAAAAAGCGAATACCACAACCTGATTTAGGACGTATTGGAAACTTTATGCGATTTATTTGGGATAGGGAACGGAAAGCGTACCTCGGTAGAACACCAAAAGAATGGGGTAATGTTTGCAATAACTTACTTACATCACCATTAAGTTTAAGTTTTTCTTTTTACGTAAAAAAAATTAATATAGCTCACGGGAAAAGTGAAACGTCGTGAGATAATTCTAGAAGATGCATACACGTATATAAATTATTTATAAATCAAAAATAAAATTTATCAAGCATAAAATTTCTTTTAATTTCAAAAATAATAATAAAATATAAAGTTTATCCTTAATATTTGTATATAAATACCTTCTCATATTTAAATATGATCATTTATTGTATAATGTGTTAACTCAAAACGTTTCTTTCAAATTCAGGTCAACTAGGAATATTTTACTTGTGTTTCTACAGTGTTGTGGGGTTGATATTCGCGGTTCAAATGAAGATAAGTATAGATTACGTTTCTCAATTAGATAAACCGTTTTTCCAATACGGAGGTATATCAAAAAATGCTGGATCGCATAGCCGGTTTTCCCGTTCAGCCTTTGGCAGTCCAGGTACACAACATAAACCTTTTAGACAGAATAATGGCCATAAAAATTATTGAACGGAATATAATTATCAGTAAACTTACGGTAAACTCTGTAATTACTAGACCACGGATTTTTATGCAAATTTATAGCTTCGTAAGCACAATAAGAAGGATAAGATCTAAATACATAAGTTTTACGTTACTCAAAGTATATTGTATATCAGGTGTATTCTTTGCATCTTTGTACACTTGAGCTTTCTGTAATCATACAAAAATCTGCGGTCTAGTGATTACAAACTTAATACTGAATTAATCGTAATACGAATATAGACATTAAGTAAAATATTTCTAAAGGAATAGTTTTTAAACCAAACAGCATATCAACTGCATCACCTATTATTTCGGTGAATAACATGATTAGCAGCACCAAATCGGAAAGATTCATTGAAGCGTTGTCTAACTTTCTAAAAGGTATTCTGCACAATGTTTATACAAACAAATATTGGTATTATTTATGACACACTATGTAACTTATAATTTATTTTATCGATTCTTTTTTTTATTTTTGTTTATCGAATGCATTAAGATATTTGTTCTTTGAAGCGTTGTCTAATTTTCTAAAAGGTATTTTTTATAATGTTTATACAAATAAATATTGGTATTATTTATGACACATTATGTAACTTATAATTTATTTTATCGATTTCTTTTTTCGCTTATCAAATGCATTAAGATATTTGCTATTTCAGAGTACGATAAAAATGTCTCGTATTATGATCCAAGTTGCCATTATCAACATTCAAAACGAACCTCTAATAAGAAACCTTGCTTTTTCGACATAAAAACTCTGGGAAGATGCAGCAGTCCTCCATACGGATATGCAAAACACTTGCAGCCTTGCGTTCTTATTAAGTTCAACAAGGTTGCTTCAAAATACGATCACGTATTTGCAATTTGAAATTAAGCAATTAATTATATGCTTTTATTACAGAGGTTCGATTGGGTACCCGAATATTATAACCATTCCTCGATTTTACCGCCGAATATGCCGGATAATGTGAAGAACGCGATACGGCAATCTAGAAAGGTTTAATTAGTAATTTTTTCTTTGGTAGTTTAAAATGAATTCACTACTAATTACAAGTGAATTAATTGATTGTAATATAAATTAATTGAAATATGAATATAGACATTAAGTAAAATATTTCTAACGGAATAGTTTTTGCAGTGCTGAAAAGTCATTAGATTTCTTACGTTTTGAAATATTTTTATGTTACACATTAAGAGACGCTTGAACGTATTCTATTTAAGTTTTACGTTTGGTTATCGTGCGATGGAGCGAATAACGTGGATAAGGAACATATAGGAGAAATAGAATACATCCCGAGTCCTGGATTCCCAATCGAATACTTCCCATTTACTGGACAACCGCATTACCTATCTCCTATTGTAGCATTATACTTTTTGAATTTGACACGTAAGTATTGAACTTTCAATTTAACGTGTAATGTAAGAAAATCATTCGTATTTTGTGATTATTGCACAGCAAACAGACTGGTGACAGTGGAATGCAGTTTATGGGCATTCAATGTCGAACAACGCTCTCGTTACGCGCTGGACTTCCAAATAATGATAGGTAAGATAAATTATAAAATTGTTAAAGAGAAACGTTGGTAAAAATTGTTTTACCACTCTGCAGAAGGTTGATTAAAAGGTAAAGATGAAGGAAATATAGAAACAAATAGAACGAATAATAAGAATAAATCTTTATTACCGTATTGCTGTAACGAAGACTTACCAAGAAGCAAAAAAATTCTGAAAATTTTCATTTAACATATTTTTCCATGTATTTGAAAAATACGCATATAACATTATTACAGTTTTAAAGTGTTTACTATATTAGAAAGTATTTCATTGAAAATTGAAAACGTGTTTAATTTTGAAAAGTTATTCGACAATCTTTATTATCTTAAAACGGAGTTCATTTCTTAAAACTTCGATAATAAGTTATTTTGTTACATAAAAGTGATCGTCACATATTTACTGTGATTGAATGTAAAAATAAGAACGATACAAGCAACACATTAATTGATTCTATTGTAATTCATTGTTTTGTGTTCAATAAAATAACTAATGTTTTGCAAACTTTAACAAAGTTTATTAATAATTAACAAATATTATTAATATAAGTTAAGCAACGTATTTAAAAAAATTCTATTGAATAAAACAGTTTCGTCGATATAAAAATCGCATACGGTTTAGACCTTACTACACGCTTAACTGTAGCATTATTACATTTCCTTTGATTACACGACTTATACATATTCTTCTGAACATACTCCCTTCTTTTATTCGAGTTTCATTTGAATTTGAATTTGAATTTTTATAATCTACTTTTTGGGTAGACGGTGTATTTATATATTTTCTCATTAGAGTGTACACCTAATACAGCTTAGTTCTTATTACTTACGTAATTTGAATAACAGTGGATCTTTCATGTAAACATCTGCTAAAAATCACGGCAAAGCGCGAACCTTTGCGGTGCTTGTATATCTTATAAGAAATAACACGTGAAATAGTGTGACCTTGGCTGCTTCCAATTTATACCTGGTTGCACAATCTTGCAGAGATAACAGTTGCAGATAAAATCTAATACTATCTATAAACTTGAATAACTTTTTACGACTTCAGTGAATCAAGGATGGGAACTAATGAACTACTATTTAAGCATATGAGGGTACTTAAACCGAATTATCCATTTTTCACCCACAACATGATACAAACAACGTCTAAACATGAACACGAACAGTTCCCATGCGATGGAAATACGATGCATTCGACATAACGTGAAACCAGTATCGTTCGAGTGAAATCTTGGAGAAATGCAAACGAAGAAGAAACCATATCTCTGTCACACTGATAGAGTAACGATGCGCACATGTTCCGTAACTAAATACCAGCAACGACTATAACTAGCATAACTAACGTAACTAACTACTGCTAACATAATGCTAGCGACGATTCTGTAAAAGAATGAACGAATTCAATTATAGATCATCGGATAATCAACGAACCGCTTTGTACGTAACCTGATAATCTGTATGAGAAGGAGAAACGGAATATCGATCTTCCGTTTATGCGTAGCATCCGGTGATACATCAGATAAGATACGGTCGACCAGTGGTCCTGTGTCAAGCGATTAGTAATCGGTTGATACGGGACAACATGTGTGTGCGTAAGTATAATAGAGGCCAAGATATAACGAGGTCGTAAATCAAATTTTTTTTCGTGTAGCCAGTACACAATATAGCATAATAGATAGAACTTCAAGGAATCAGAATCGACTGATTTTGCGACACTCAGGGCTGTATCGTTGAACCGGTGTTGCTTTTATTGTAAGTGTCTAAAACACAGCTTTGACAATTGAACAATTTTACCCAAATACCCTTCTACATGCTTCTTTACCCTTGTTCCAACCCTAAGCTTTTTCCAAAACCTAAAACCTAGCTTCTGTATCTTTACATCGTTCTGACTGTAACGTTTGAAAAAACAAAGCATACTAATTACTAATCCCCGTTGTCGAATTCAATGTTACAGCTCTGGGTAAAGATGTGCTGCAACATCGGTCGGTACCGATTCTTTGAAATTTTATCTATTATGCTACCCTGTATTAGCTGCATATTAACATTAGGTTTACAGTAATCGTCAGTTCTACGAGTTTCAGACTTCTTGAGTAAAATTTGCAAGAATAATTACTATTATTCCCAGCAATTTTTGCTCAGTTTTATCGATGGAGCGATACAAATATACCCAAATCTATTTCCCTCTCAGTTCTGCAATTTCAAATTATTTTTTTATTAATACTTATTACTTAATTTATACCTTAATTAAATAAATTTAATTTACAAAAATAAATTTAACTAAGGTATTAATTTATTTAATAGGTATTAATATATATTATTAAAATTAATAGGTATTAATTTATTTAATTTAATTAAATTTATACCGTAATTAAATAATTAATTCCTTATACCTTATGTACATTAGAAATAGATATACAAGAAATGTCTGTAAATCTAGCGTTAAAAAAAAAAATATAATTCACGATCCCGCTACATCTTGCCCTCTACTATATTTACCTCGAGGAACGGGTTCTCTCTCGCTGCCGGCCAATGCAAGTGTGAGTCAGCCATAAAGCGATGAGTGTATGAGCTCTTATATATCTTGCCGTTTTTCCCACTACTCGATCGGTAGACGTAGGGCCGGCCGATCGTGGTCGCGCCACCCGAGCTTGGCTTTTGCACGCGGTATCATTCGGCTCTCCTCGAGACAGTGAATCGTTTCGAGAGTAGTGAGCTGTTTCAGCTCAAGCGGAGTAC
Organism: Tetrapedia diversipes; assembly: GCA_033822845.1. Taxonomy (NCBI): domain Eukaryota; kingdom Metazoa; phylum Arthropoda; class Insecta; order Hymenoptera; family Apidae; genus Tetrapedia; species Tetrapedia diversipes. Next base: position 59,180 of record JAOPTO010002288.1, read on the forward strand.
AACTTCGCCGAACGCGAGGCGTTTCAGGCCTCTTGTTTCTCCACGCGCGCTTCGCGGGTCGGTCTGTTTTTCTTTTCGGACCTTGGGGACACACGCGGTCACAGAAAGAGACACGTCGTTCCTACCGTGGAAGTTCTTGTTAGAGGAAGAATCAAACGGGGGACCAGAACTTTCTCGTCGCGAGTGCTGCTAGAAACAGTCGCCGAGATGAGCACGCCGGGCAAGCAATTGCAAAACGGTACCTACGAGTTCGATTACAACCGAGTGCCCAATAGGAAGGCGTTTTGGAAAACCTTCCAAGATTTCATTCACGACCCGGTCGAGGGCACTTACTGCGGTCACACGGGAAAGAAATGGGGTAATTAAATTACTATCTCTTATCTTTTAACCACCACGGCTAAGATGGTACTGGACGGTACGTTTGTGTTTGGGACGGCATGTGCTCCGGAGTGTCGCACAGATACGTGCACACACGATCGTTCGCGATCCTTTTTCTCAGCTCTGATCGGAATTGCAAACGAGTTTTCCTCGTTTCACGTTTTTTTTTCTGAAACGGAAAACGAGTTTCATAGGAAGCTGCTCGGTTGCCCTGTCTGCGTCGAGCGGAGGAGACAGGCGTGAAGTCAAGATGAATACCTAAATCAAGTGCCGGGAATTAGTGCTTCCTTGATTTTGCTCGCATGCCAACGGAACGATCCCCGCGACATTGCCCATTTTCTTTGTATCGGTTTACCTTCAACGGGGTACGTTTATAATATACGCAGCAGTCGAGGTGTAGAGGAAAACACGCGAGGTTTGCGTTTCAATCGAGGTAAACGATCCCGAGGTACGCGGTTCGACGATGACTGAACGAAAGAACACCGGAAATATGTATCGGCAACGTTAAGGAGCGATTAAGAGAAGCTAGATAGAATGTACGGTACGTTGCATTCTGTGAAAAATTCGAAGACAGTTGAAAGACACAAGCCGGTTCTGGAGATATTTAATTGTTATCAGTGGCATTGAAAGCGTCGAGTACTCTATATAAGTTACGATAAGAAATTAGTGATTAAATTAACCAAGTATTTTATGCTTGTATAGACAGTGTTTGCGAATTATTCTAGAGTCAACTACTGTAATAATGAGGTTGCGAAACGAATTATCGTTAATAGTGTTGATGGTGAAATTTGGTACACGTTATTTGTAACAGTTGAATGACTGCAGAGTTTTATCTTTCCTAGTTTTGTGAATTTCAAAAATATCCAAATAATTGTAATGAGTAAAATTGATAATGGACATTTTTAGAAACTTGATTATTCAAACTTATTTAATTACTAATTTTTGTTGTGATAGAAGTTCTTCATTTGGAAGGATATTTGTATGTGAATTTCTTTGGCGAATTACAATCATTTCGTTCTTGTTTAAGTAACTATTACCCTATGATTAACGTTCAGATCTAAGCTATTAATAATTCTTTCTCATTAAAATGTAAAATATGCAAATGTTTTCAGAATATTGCAAACATTTAAACAATCGAATGTTTACTTAAATAGCAATCATTTTTTTCTATATAAATTCAATCTCCTACATTTAGATTCTCGTAAATCTTGATTCATTTACGTATCAAAAAGCAGTTTCATTAAAATTGCCTCTCTGATTCTAAGGAAATTACGAGCCATGCTCACCAATAAACTTTGATTGCTTCTTATCATTACATGTAATTATGTACCAAGAATTATGTAATTGTTACAATGCGAACACATTGAGATGTAAGCAAACACGAACAAGCTTTTTACTGTCAAAGAAGCATAATGTTATCTTTTATCGTTCCATTCAACTCTTCCGTGCACGTTTTATGTATTAATTCAGGAATAACTAACAGTATTTCACTCATAATTGATGACACTCGACGGCGCATCAAGAAAATCTTTACATATCCAAATGGAAAGTTTCCACTACGAGGTTACGCAAGTAGACGTAGAAATCGTAAAAATAACGAAAATATAAACGAGCGTCAACCATGAATCTTTATATTGAATTTCGTAAAATTATTTCTATGCTTGGTATTCATCTCCGTTGAAAAAGATAACAATATGAACCGATGTTCATATGTACAGATTATATTGAGAACTATAAAAAAAAAGAAGTTAAAATGATTAAGCATATTATTATAAAAGTTGAGATTTTACAAGTATGAAATTAATTATTGAAATGAAATTAATTAAAAACTAAGTGTCGTATAAATAAAATGTAAATATGAAGAATAATATTAATATTAATAAACATTAGGCTTTTTGTATTGCAATACACCTTTAATTAAACATCGAGCAATATCTTTTTGTTTTACACAGAAGTATATTGTATAATACTAGAATAATATTAAAGATTGAAAATCACAACGTTTCAACAAATATTTCAAATACAGATATAACTTAAGTTCATTATTAATATTAACAAAAAGTTTTTACTAACGTAATAACAAAAAAATACATTAAACATGAGCGTGTTTTAAAAATTTTGTTAATGGATGGAAAACTTAATATAATTCAAGAATAAAATCATTTAACGTATATTTTAACAGAAACAATATTAAAATGTAGCAAACATGCCAGTAATTTTATAAATGAATATTGATTGTGCAACTGCAATACCGATGTGACACAAAATAAAATCGTTTAAGAGGCAACCGATTTTGAAAGTTCGAGTAAAAGATCGGTACAAGGCCAGATACCCTTAAATAGTAACCGTGCCACATTGATTACATCTTTAAATTTAAAATTTATATAGCCTCATAAATCACTCGAATCCCACGAAATTCACTGCTATCGATAGCATCAAACTGTTTAGCTTGATCAAAAACATAAAACAAAATACTTTTACAGAGGAAACATTATATAAATAATATTTTTTATTATTGTTGTTCTTGTAGGTAAAAAAAAAAGAATTTATTTAAATTAATTGCAGAATGTAAACTAAACATATTGTTATATTTATTCATTTATTTTTCGTTTTATAATTACTATTGCAAATACTATGTAAACAATAGGTTATTTATATATTATAAATATATATATTATATATATATATATATTAATACGTTTGCAAAACGTACTTCTAATAATGAAACGGCGTATCAACCTTGAAAACGATACGTTTGTATCTTTTATTTTTATTCATTTCTGTCTAAGCAGAAAAGAAAAAGAAAACCGGAGAAAGTGAAAGAATGAGTGGAAAGAGGAAGAAAGAATGAGATTTATTAGAGCGGAAGTAACTTCTGACACGATTTATTGATATTAATGCTTCTAAAGTCTTCTAATGCGGTAGGAGTAGAAATGTGGCACAGTTATAAAATTTGTTACAAACTATCACATTGTATGTGTCATTATTTATTGTTTGAAATTAATTTAATATCAGACATATTAGATTATATTATAATCTGCTAAATAGGTGTATTACAATATATTACGCGTATTTTTATATTATCTGCTACACAAAGGAAATTTTAATAAATTCAAAGAAAGCATTTTGAAAGAGCAAGGAAACAAAATTGTATGCTCTTCACTATTATCAACATTTTATTATTATTGATAACTTTTTACTGGTATTCGAAACGCAATATACCGAATATATAAATAGACAGAGGAAAAATGCAAAAGGAAAATGTTAAAATGAATAGGATTACGCGTTTTAAACGTGCCTAGTTTATGTTATCAACATGCATACACCACTGATGCATAAATAAAGTCACACAAGTTTTTAGTGTCACTAAATTAAGCGGAGAAATAAATTTAATTGCGCACAGAGGAAAAAAACGAAGTCGTTTTAACTACTGAAATTGCTGGTAATTTACCTACCTAGTTAACATGCATGTGTATTTAACAGATTAACGTATTCTCCTTGTCCTCTCGATGAAACGAGGAAACAAAAATTTCAAGCTAATATGCATTCAAAAAAATTTCTTTCCTTGCAAATCTAATATCGAGTTTATTATTATTTACAATAATCGAGTGTAAAATTGGCAATAACTTGTATTTTTGCGCAATAAAGTATATAATTTTAATTATAATTTATAAAACATAAATTGTATAGATATAGGTATAAGTAGTTTTGACGATAAATAAAATAGATCTAGTTCGACTGATGTTGGGTCATTGAACTGAAACAAAAACTTGTCTTGAATGGGTAAATGTTACGCCACGGGCGTATACGGGTTTTTTGCATATTTAATGATAGTACAGTTTCCTGTATAAGTTAAACCATTCTACACATAGATTCTTAAACTATGTCGTACACCTAGCACGTTATCTTTAGTTGAAATCATTTCACATCCTGGGTTAATCTGTTGTAGCTCCTTACTCACGCTGTAAGTTAAACGCCATCGAAACAATATCACGATAAATGTTTATAGGGAAATTAAATAAATTGTAATACTTCATTGAGTGCAACGAATTAACAAGTGTTAAGAAAAGAAGATTTTACTATTAAAATCCATTCTAAATAAATTAATTCTAAGTAAATTAAATATTGATTGAATCGTAATTGAAATAATTGAAATTGGTAAATAATAATTATATTGTCATCCTGTTAAAGATGCTACTATAATTAGGTGAAAATCAGAAATAAGTTTTCAGTTGGAAATACTTAACTTTAATTTACACATTTGATTTTCAGAAATTTATATTTTAAAATTATGATACAATGCAGCAGGTACCTATAGCTGAATTGAAAATTAATAAATAAAAGCATGATAATAGGAATGAGAATTCTTAGTCTTTTAAGCATTATGTTTTTCTTTAAAGTGTAATGTTTATAAAATATAACACAAAAATATATCAATTATGAAACTGATATCTACAAAAATTCAATAAACGTAATAAAACGAGTATGATGAAAAGTACATATCATTTTATATGTTATAATACTTTATAATATACAAATATAGTGTTTAAATAGTAATATTATAATGGTATTATTTTCTACGAACTATAAGATACTGTTTCATGTGAAATATATATTATTTCGTTTGTATATAATTCTGTTTCATAGAAGATTCACCTTGTCTACAATATTTATAACACTTTTAAACGTTCATCTACTTACACATGAAACAGCATGACGTTCATGCGATAGACTATAGTTTTTTTTTTTTAATTTCAAGCTAAAAAGTTGCGTATGGTAATCGTCAAATATTACACGTCCATGCCTTGATCGACGTACATGATTCATGTGAGATTCAACTACGCAATTATTTACCATTATGGCAACCATAAATATACTTTAAGCGGCCAAGGAAGGTTACTATGTTGTTTCTTTTAAGAATTTTTTAAATGCACGGCCTTTGTTACGTTGAAAGATGAAAAGAAACAAGATGGGTTATTTTTAAACGGAGAATAGAATTACCATGCATGTTTTTGAATAAATTCGACATTTACTATGCAATTATTTTATGAGTTATGTCATTACTGGTGTGCCCTACTTTCAAAAGTCAAAGAGATCGGTAAAAATCTATTCTATATAAACTGGGATACGATAATGATGACAATTTTTCAATGTCTACCATACTTAGGCAAATCACCGAATTTTCTAACAATTTAGCAATATAAATTATTGTTAATTACTAAAAGCATTTAGTTTAAGAAGACGATGTTTTAGTACATCGATTAATTTTTAAAAATCAGCTTCACATATAGCTCTAAAACTAATTATTATAAAATATTACAATTTTTCTAAATCAAAGCCCTCAATTTCCTCTTCTGAGAACTTAATTTTTTCGTTTCTCGTTGATAATCAATATCAATTTAATAAAAGCTGCAGCCAAACGTTTAAGAAACACAAACATATATTGTTTACCCTTAAGAGGGTCTAACAACAGTTGATCGTTTTATCAATTTGACATCTTTTCGTCTCAATTGATGTTCCACTAGCACCGATACCGCGTTATATCGAAAATGAATATTTAGTCGGAAACCGAACGCGATAAAGAGGTAGAAGCGAGTGGCCATCACTGCGTTCGCTACTCTTGAAAAAGGAACTATATTTAGATCGGACTTTGGCATATTGCCCACGCTTTAAATATTTTCCTTTCAATCGTTGAAACGATGAAAATTTTCGAGGCCACGTGGTTTTATTATTAGAGTATATGAACTGAAACGATCGGACGTAAAACGGAAGACTAAAGATGTTCTAAACGCGTTTGATCCTACATCACAAGTAGCATCGATCACGACAAATTGATGTGACATATGATGTACCACGACAAATTGTTGGAAAATATGAATAAACTATGTTCCATCGATGATTTTCAACCGATGTGTTCAAGATTGCATGAAATTGGAAGCTGAACAAATTTTTATTTACATATCATTAATTATAATTGTAGTTTAATGCATAGTGAGTTTTAACTGGTGTATTCAAGATTGCAAAAATTGGAAGCTGAACAAATCTTTGTTTACATATCATTAATTATAATTGTAGTTTAATGCATAGTGAGTTTCAACCTGTGTGTTCAAGATTGCAAAAATTGGAAGCTGAACAAATTTTTGTTTACATATCATTAATTATAATTGTAGTTTAATGCATAGTGAGTTTTAATCGGTGTGTTTAAGATTGCAAAAATTGGAAGCTGAACAAATTTTTATTTACATATCATTAATTATAATTGTAGTTTATAATAGTGAGAAAGATACAAATTATTTTACTATCATTTAGGAGCAAAAACAAAACAAATATTCCTTCTGAAAAACAGTTAAAAAAATAGATATAGAATATCTTTTGGGGTACCATGGAATTTTAGTAATTAATTTACATATGCTAAGAAATAAAAAGGATTGGAAGGTGTTGTGCTATGATAAAGTAAAGCGGTTAATTTACTAGTTACATTAATATAAAACAGTGGTGTTAAACGCTCGACCTACAGCTCGAAGTTTCATTTTATTAAAATAGTAAAATGGATTTTAAAATGAATATAAAGTACATGTAAAAAACATAGTAAATCATAGATGTATATTGTAAAGAACACTGGTTTACTGTCACTTCTATACAGCATGGTCAACCCCTGTATAACATGATAGTTAAGTTCCAATGAAAATGCCGTGTTACATGAAATCATTATATAGGGATTAAAGATTACTAAAATCAAGAAACAAAAGTACATTCAAAAAATTAACCCTCTGCACTCGAGAGGTGACTGTTAGTTGTATAATGATACTAACTTCAAAGATTTTCAAATTCGAAATATTTACTAAGATTCGCCTATATTGAACGTCATTTAGTTTAGTTAAGTAATATACTAAAATTTACATATATCACTATTTAATCTGTGAGACTGATTAATAAACAAACTAACTAAAGTCTGAAAATTTGCGAAACTATCATTTGATGACCAGCAGTCACCTCTCGAGTGCAAAGGATTAATAAAACCACTACATGTACCAGATTTATTATGTTCAGGTAATTATTAAAAGAAATATTTCTGTAATTTTTTTTCTTTGCTATTATTTTTCGCAGATAAGTAGTTTTTCAATCATTTAATTGTGATAGAGCAAAATTGTATCGTAAAAATATCGTGTTACACATAGGGGTTGACTATAATTCCCCGTTTTGCAAGCTAAAATATGTTAGGATGGCCTTCCTTTTTTTATTCTAAGACCACAGACCCTTTAAAATTATACAGAGCTGTGTTCACATTTGAGTTTGACACCACTGATATAAAACAATAAATTAGTTAACAAGTTTCTTTTCCACGTTATTTCAGCCATCACTGGAATTTTCTACGCTTGTTTCTTCAGCGCGTTAGCAATACTGTTTGCTATTTGCATGAAAGGACTGTTAGCTACGCTAAATTATGAAAAACCAAGGTGGATCCTGGAGGAGAGTCTGATAGGAACCAATCCAGGTAAATTTACATATCCTACATTATATTTAAAAACGTTTCTAAAAGGTTCTAAAGGTACGAACAAGAAAACTTAACTAGTACAAGAAAAACTTAGATTATTATTTTTTATACTATGCTGGCCACTTTGACTTCGATGATCAGAAGTAGTAAGTACAATACAGTACAGTACAAAACAATTGCAAGATGAGAAACATGTTAGTGAATAAAATCTACATTGCATTTTTTCACGATAAAGTGGATCATATTATTAGATTAGTAAATAATAATGAAATAATATCGTTAAGAAACGAAGGGTAGCTTGTTCTTTATGCTGTTTGCGATAAACGACCATGTATAAATGAAATGTTCGATGAACTTTGTTACCGTTAATAATTCAAAACGCTTACTCCTTGGAACTAATTTTTAGATGATGGAGGGAAAAAATGAAATGTAACAGGATCAAAAATTTATCGTTACGGTTAATCTTCAAACACAGCATCTATTTTTAAGATCTTACATGTATATATAATACGATCATTACGTATACGCACTGTTCTCGCTCTTTCTTTGCCTTCAAGAATAACGTGACGTTTTTTTTCGTTAATTTTATGCATTAAAAGTGCATATATTGCAGTAAATGCAGTTCATCCGTTATGGCCCTGTAATTAAATATACGTATATACATATATTAATCAAATAATATGTAATTGTTATTGCTTAATTATTTTACATACCAATTAACACTATTCCTATCACGACCGATCAAATGACCGTTTTTAAAATTATGATTAGAATTTCATATATACAACATAATTGAATCGCCTTTAAACTTTAAACTTTTTCTCAAATATACGTATAATACATTTTTCAATATTCACTTCTTTTTTCATTGTTTACTTTTTGAGAAAAATTTGCAGTCTGTCTTACGTGGGAATGTCGCGGTAGGAATAGATATACGTGAAGTGTCGATAGGAATACTGTTAACCCTTTGCGGACGGAGCAGTAAAGAAAATAGTTACGTCGCGCATTTGTGTTACAAAAACTAAAGCTGTATTTAAATAAGTCTTTCATAAAATCTAACAAAATCATAAACAAACAAATTTAGGCCAACTTGACTTCTTAGGCTAGTATATCCATGCGTATCTTATACGTGTCGTTTACGACAGACAAACGCCAGCCGCAACGCGAGAGTTGGGCGGATATATCCGACACTCGTCCGCAAAGGGTTAAACAAGTATCATGAATGGTGACATTATGTATTAATAATAAAATATGTTTACTTCTTAACAGGTTTAGGATTTCGTCCGATCTCGGAGAACACCGATGAAAGGTCGTTGATTTCGTACAGTTCATCGGATCCTAGCTCAGTGCAGAAGTGGACCGGCCTAATAGATAAATTTTTAAAAGGTAAATATAAGTTACATTAAAAAAAAGAACAACATACTTACATGTTGAATAAAGATGAGTTATGAAAAACCATGAAGGATTCTGGGGGAGAGTGCTTTAACAACCGACATCGTCCATTTCTTTTCTTTTTGTAGAATACACTAATTCGTCATTGTTACCGAATGGTGGTAGAAATCAACAAATTTGTAATTATGACACACCAATTAAGCCTGGACACGTTTGCGCGGTTGATGTGAACAACTGGGGACCATGTTCACCTAATCAACAATATGGTTTCAATAATTCGGCTCCTTGCGTCTTTATTAAATTAAATAGGGTATGTTATGACACATCGATGCAGTCGATAATCAGTAATATAGATCAACGATTGTATAAGGGAGGAAAAAAAATTAGATTATATTTCATTGGATTCTAATTTACTCATAATACTTTGTTTACTTGTATCCGCTAATTAATGTATCAATATGTTATTTACAGATATATGGCTGGGTTCCAGAATATTATAACGACACCGAAAATTTACCAAGCGACATGCCATCAACTCTTGTTAAACATATTAAGTCCATCAACAGTTCATGGGTTAGTTAGTCGGTCAGTTAATTGTGTCAGTCGATATTTAAAAAAAAATTCAGTGACAACACTGATAACACATGAATTATTATTGTCGATATATTAAATTAGATTATTTTATAACACAACCTGAAAATACGTTGAAGCAAAAACGATCATCGTATTTGAATGCATAGATAATGTTAATATACATCCAAGAATAGAAATGCAAATTAACACAAAGTATTGCTCGTGCTATTTCTTTTTATCTATTTATCGTTCGCCTTTTCCTTATTTTTGTTGCAGCTAAATACCGTTTGGGTATCCTGCAAAGGCGCAGACCCTCATGACAATGAAACTATCGGTGAACTGAACTATTACCCCCAAAGTCACGGATTTCCAGGCTACTATTATCCGTATCAAAATATCCCTGGTTATCTAAGTCCCGTCGTTGCCGTGCATTTTCTTCGACCAGCAAGTAAGTGAATTGCAAATGCCTTATCACCCTACCAGACCTCGAAAGGGAACGCCGATATGAAATTCTAAATGTTGGAATATCTTGACGCAGAATGCGGAAACGATCGTTTCGAGGTGTAGGCAAAAAAAAGATCAAATGTCGTACTCATATTTCTTAAACTAGTTACCTGCTTAACATTAATCTGTATGCGTGCGGTAAGCAAACGATACAGTCCAGCTAAAACCAGTAAAATCCAGTACATTGTGACACGATATCGGCTGTTGAAAGGTGTCATCGACCAAACAGTTTTAAGAAACACATGCCATCTCGTCTCGCAACTGGCTTCATTAGTCAATACCCTCTTTGTACACAAACAATGCAATGTAGAAGAATTATGTTTATGAACAACGTATCGCAAACTTGTTTCAAACTAGGTCCTTCAGAATCCACACTTTAATACAGTATTTCTTTCGTCTTCTTGGCAATCGTCTGCTCTATTATCCGGTCGTGCAAACGAAAGAGTATCAAGCGTTTGGGAATCAAAAGAATTTACAATTCTAGTCAGCCTTCAGTAATTTGACGTGTTACATGTCTTTTATGAAAAATTATTGTAAACAGCTCTCGATTACTTTTTAGGGAACAGAATAATCAACGTTGAATGCCGAGCTTGGGCGAAGAACATAAAGTATAGTTCATCCAGAAGGGAGAAGAATGGCATGGTGCATTTCGAAATTATGGTGGACGAATGACCACCATCTTTATGTTTGTAAGAAAAGAAAAAAAAAACAAAATAAAATCTTTTGCCTTCGAACGCAAGATCACTTGCAGAATTATGTGGACACCTGCAATGGAAGATGCTCGCGTACGCTATAAATCTGGAGAAATCGTTCAACAGAACTGTGGTAAACAAGAAACATGAATGCATATATACGTCTCTAATCGATTGATGACTGAATAATATGTGTTTGCGCTTAAAACAAATTAAAATACTAGTAACCGCTAGTATTAACAAACGCACAACAGGCGAGTGAAGTAACAGTCGGAAAATTGTTCTACTTGATCCGCTTCGAATTAACGTTTGCAATTGTTTTTGACAAGCGCTGGCAAATATTGCTGCAAAATAAAATAATTATTAATCGTTTTGCATTGATATCGCGATCATAGAAATTAAACACGGATACGACGAAGCGATGTAACGTCGGTAAAATTAGAAAAATCTTGTTCACATTTTAAAAAAAGATTGCAACCAGTGGTACTTATGAAAATTAATGTTTCAACGAGTTTTGAAAAATCAATGTTTTTTTTTTTCAAGGTGTCAACAAAAAAAAAAATGTATTTCAAATACATGAACTGTCCGTTTCGTTTATTATTATTTTTTTTGTTTTTGTATAATTGATCACGATAAATAGCATAACATAAAGAAACATGTTATTACCTCATTATCTTTTTGATGTTGTTTATTTATATAGAATCGATACATAGACATAATATATATTGCCAATAAATAATTTTTAAGTACTTTATTCATAATAAGTGGAAGAAATTGCAATTTGTTTTCAAAACGCTTAATTCGAGTTTTCAATTAGTTAACTTTACGGATACCGTAGTTAGAAGACAAATTAGCATAAAGTGATGAAGAATTAGGAAACGAGAGATCAATTCTTTAAATTTTTCTAGATATTTCGTGCCAAAACTAATTGATGTTCTCTTTAAATGAAGTACTTCAAAGGAACTTCTATACAAGTTTCAATAATAGAAAAAAACACACGGATTAATCATGCTGGCAACATCATTATAATTATAATAAACGAACTGTGCATCAATAACAATACGTTATTACCTCGAATTCAAGTAATATATGCACGAAATAGGGATACAAAGATATTACATTCGGTAGTAATCAAGCATAATGAGTGACTATAAAATTTACCACATTAAGTAAAATGCATCATTATCTTTTCTGTTGCTAATTACTTGAAGAGTTATACTTAGACGTAGGTACTTATTAAATGTATGTACTTATATCATTTATAGTGTTTCCCGTACAAAGTTATTTAGAATACTTTAAGCTGATAATAATAATAATGATGTATTCCATTGTATAAATAAAAACAGTTTTTGAAAGTGACCGGAGTTTAAATAACTGAATGAACTGTAATTTAAACATTTCTCTATGGGTACAGAAAATATTTATAGATATATAAAATGATAACGAATTAAAAATCATAGAATCTAACTGTAGATTATGCTACTCCATTAAGTTCGTAAAACGACTCTGCAAATTTCTTGCACTCACATCAAAAGTGGAATAAACGTGTGTAAATATATACCAAATACGAAAATGCATAACTTTTTTTTAATTCCTTGTTATTTATCTTTTACGTCTTATTATCATTTTATGCATACTCGAAATAAATCATTTCAATGATTTATATAAAAAAAAAAATATTTTATATTTTATAATTCGCGAAATAATAATTTTGCTGTGACTCAATAATTTCTACCTCAGTTTACAATACATGAAATAAATAAATAATTGCATTTCCACTGTAAATATTTGATATTAAAAATCATAGTAATAGCAATACAGTAATTGTATTTATTCGAGGCACTTTAAAAATAAGAAAATAAATATTTCATCTTCTATAAAATAATAGTTTATTTTTGTACACAATTGAAATATTTCCAGAATACGAAACTGATTTTGAACTTCCTGTTTAATTATTCATAATGATGATACATATATAAATTTTATTTTTATAAGTGACACATTTACGTAAATATGTTTCTTTACTTAAATATATCTAAAACTGCTTCCAAAAACGATTTATTTGCAAATCTTTTGGGATTATTACAAACCTCTTTTAATAATTTTACTGAAATGACAAGACATAATAATACATGAAATTTATATTTTTACGATGTCAATTTCTTATAAATATATATAATTATGTTATAAATATATTTACAAATACATTTATAAGATGTTCATGTGTTTATTCAGTATATTTTATTAAAATCGAAATATTCAAAACATTTTCTAAGGATAATGTGAACATTTCGAACAAATTTTTATCGAATCATTGTTTTTAAAGCAACAGCATAAATAATATTACCAATACATGCCAGTTACCTTTCATAATAGAAGTGTCTATAGCAATATTTGATTGTCTTGTCTTGTAATGCTAAACAATGAATGTAAATATAAATTAAAATATTTTAAATATTTTAATTCCAAAAATAAAAATATTATTATTAATTCAGGTGAACGTAGAGTGGTGAGTAACATTTAAGTTCACTATTATATACTCATATATAACATTATGTTCAATGAAATAAATAAAGTTTCCCCTTTCCAAAAGTTTTCTTTTTTCTAAGTATTAGAGAAATAGATGACAAGAAGTAGTGGTTCAAAACAAAAAGTCTTATCTAGAAAAATATATGTATACACATACAATACATTTACATATTTCAGAAGCAATACACATATATATGTGTATATATACGGGTAAAACATATATACATATATATATATTGCATACATCTTTGTCATTTTATTTAAGAGATCTATTCCCAATAGGTCTTAACGTGCAAGCTAAATGTATTGTCTAGTAAATGCCATTTCCATCGCGACGCTTTCCAGTTTTACTTTTTCCTCAAGAAGAAAGAAGAACAAAGTTTACAAACCGACAATAAAGACCTAGAAAAAATAATGTTACACGAAAAAAGACACAAAGAATGTATTACCAAGAAAAAATAAATAAAGGAGGATATCGTCATAAGTTTTAAAACACAAAGAACGTATTGTCACAAAAAGAAAGGGAACATCCACAAAATAGATACTCGTATATGCTTATAACCAGAGCCATTTAAACACATGGGCATGTCTGAGCAATTTCCAGAGGTCTCACGAGTTTAGGGGCCCTGAGTATAGACGAGAACGATAACGAGTTTAGTATATGCTGCACCGAAAGATGCATCTCATTTCAAAACGATTAAATATGGTACTGTTTGTGCTCAACTATCCAATTTAAGTATTCATCTAATTATCTAATTCGTTCGAATAATATATGTCTAATTTTATTAACCTTTTATTTTTAGAATTTTTATTTCCATGGGTGCCTGTGTTAATAAATGAGAGGATATGAAAAAGTAACGGAGGGGAAATGGCTTTAACCAGTCAATAGATTTGAACTGCATTTTAATACAAACAAATGTTCGTGACAAAAGAACTCCATATTTATGGTAATTAGAAGCCAGAATAGTTCTTTTAAGCAATTATCTTGTACCCAGTGTCTTAATAATTAGAAAACATATTTAACTACTCTAAAGCTTCAAAACTTTGCATCTTTCATGAGATTCAATCTAAAATAATTAAATAAGTAAATTAATTTTAAAAACACATTAGTACCGCGTTAATTCATGATTTGAAATTGAATCTAAACTCAATGTTTCTATATAATAACTTAATTATGCTATTGTAAATATAATACAGATAACCATGTATTATATTCGAATATAACACCGAGAAAAAACGATAATCTATTTTTACTATTAAAATTTAATTGTAAGGTAACATGTATTCACCGCTTATCGATAAAATAAATTCACTTTTATACACAATAAATAATAATACTCGTGTTTAAATCATAAATCATTTTGTTGTTGTTGTCAAATCTATTGTATGTATCTAATGACGGAAAGTGCAAAATGAAAAATAACATAGGATTTTACGTTTTTTCTCGGTGCATAGAATTTTTAATATAAATTGAACTTTTGATGGTACAAATATTAAAAACCTTTTTAGCTTTATATTTAACAAAAGTTTCATCCATACTTTGGCAGCAATTGTTAATTTCTGACGGCTTCGGGAGATATTTGAAAAGTATTCAGCTGTATTGAAGAGTCAGAAAATATGAGATTCGCATTAAATTTTTTTATACTAACAAAGAAGAGGCCAGAGAAAGGTGTATATAAATTACATTAATCTATCATCAATTCTAAATGGACTACGCCCATTTTGTCGTGACGACTGTGTTTTATGTTTCTTGCCCAAGCCTTGCACTCTACGTTTATTAAAATTCCAGCTGTAACAAATTAATTAGAATATCTTTATCTTTCCTACGCACAACATATAAAAGCAATTATTTATTCGAAATTAATTTTTAACGCCAATAATATTTTCATATTAACGATTCTTTAAAACTGTTTCTAATTATCTCGTATATCTATTTTAAATACTTACTGCGAGGTCGGACAAAATGAACAGCTACCAGCGGACTAAGGTAACCTTCCGAATTTTCAAAGGGATAAAAATAACCGGGGAAACCTCTTCGTGGGAGATATTCGATTGGTCCAATATTTTCTTGGTCTGCAGGATTTTCACCTTCGCAAGATACCCAAATAGTGTCAAGATGATGCTTATTCTTTAATTTATCAATATGATCTTTTAGATCCATCGGCATGTTCTCTGGCAATGATTTCGTGTCATTGTAGAACTCTGGTTTCCAGCCATATATCTGGAAACATATAGTCACACATAATACACCTCCTCGTTAATATTAACTTCCCCACTCTGTGGAAAAAGAGAACCATAGACAAACAACGAGACACACAGCTATACAATTTGTACCATATACGATGTAACTATTAAAATTTCATTGTATAAGACGGGCAAAATTATATTTTTTTGTATTTAGTAGATCCAAGTGATTTAAAAAATAAAAAAGGTACAAGCCTTCTCATTTACTATCATTATGTTATGCTGTGAAATAAATAATATAAATTGTTTACTATTCCATATTATTGCTAAGAAAAGAAATTACCTTGTTAAGTTTGAGGAATATACATGGAGCGGATTTATGATAATTATACTTGTTCTCTTTAGTACAAGGATACCAGTTCTGAACGTCGACATCACAAACTTTACCAGGTGGTGGAGGTTGATTGTAGTCACATTTATTAAGGTTCGCACCAACACCGGGAACCGAGCCAGGCGTTATATAATCTGAAAAATTATCAATCATGATATCGTCGCTTAAACAATGTAAAAAATGCCATTTCTGACCAAGGAATTTTCAAATCGTGTACCATGTGTCCTGGCACACCCTGTATATTATCTCTAAACCTTACCTTCTAAAAACGATTGTAAAGAATCAACCCAGTGTTTGAAGTTCTTGCTATCGGTTCCTTTGTACCAAATTAATGTGCTCTCTACATTCTCTAATGGTGGTCTTGGCCTGAATCCTAAACCTACGTACCAAAATGATCAAGTTACCAACAATGTTTCGTATACATACCCGATTGTTTTGTTGAAAAATTTGTTTTACCAGGATTTGTTCCGATTATTGAACGTTCCAATTGCCACCTCGGTATCCTTGGATCTAACGTTTGAAAGAAACCCCAGAAACAAATTGCAACCAGCGCAGCCAGTACTCCGTAGAATATCAAATAGAACAACCCTATTTTACCTACAAAACAAAATTGAATTGACCTTTTGATTTGAAACGATCATTATGGAGTCATTATTTCAATGAAACGTTAGACATGCAAATAAATCTCGTTTTCCTCATAACACCATCTCACATGCACGATAACAAACATCGTTTTAATTCTCGACTAGTGATGTGCTCTTCCTGTACGAGCATTTTATATCGAGTTTGATTAATCAGCGTTTAACTATTTAAATTTCACTTTTCATTATTTAAATTTTTATTTAAATTTCACTATTCCTACCGACACTTCACGTATACCTATTCCTACCGCGACATTCCCACGTAAGAGAGACTACAAATTTTTCTCAAAAAATAAACAATGAAAAAAGAAGTGAATATTGAAAAATGTATTATACGTACATTTGAGAAAAAGTTTAAAGCTTAAAGGCAATTCAATTACATTGTATCTACGAAATTCTAATCGAAATTTTAAAAACGGTCATTTGACCGGTTGTGGTAGGAATAGTGTTAATATTAACATATTGCATACGGTCAAATTGCATTTTCCGTATACGAACCACGCAAAATTACGTTTTCAGTATATCGAGCCTAGCCTGCCAGTCGCGAAACATTATGATATTATTGATATACATATACAGGGTGACCCAGGCTTAAAGTGTTGAACTTCGTCGGTACAGATCCAGACAGCAAAAATATGTTATATGAACATAGATTGCTTAACGCTTTATTAAAAAGTTGCAACCAAAAATATGAAATTCCAAATTATGCTTGCAATTATCAGTGCTCATCAAATTAATGCTAATTTTTGTTACTAATTATTGCATCGATTTATTCAATACTAATTTATATTACTGACACTAATTTTTATCCAAATTAGCAATACAAAGCTGATAGCAATTGGAAATAGAATTTATCACTGTACAAAAATTATTTGTTTCATCTTTATGAATAAATCATTAATTTTTTTGATAATTTTAACACATCTCAGACAGTAAGTGATTCACGGAAATAAATTAAACATAAATATTAGTAATCTATTATATTACTGTTTCCCCAATAATCACTGCTTTATGTTCATATAACATCTCTTTTTAGCTAGTTTTAGTTAGTTTAATGTACTGACAATATTTGACACTTGTCACCTGACCCTGTGTAACGTATAAGTATACGCAGAACTTTGATACGGTCATGGAACAATAGCGAATAATTTTTAAAGCATAACTTCAGTCTTATCGTAGAATAATAATTTCATACGACGGTTTTAATCTCATAAAAGGATTAAAGTTTTGCCACTAAAGCGCTCAAGCGGTCAAGAGATCATTTCAGCAAAGAACGGAATCCGAGAAGCGACCTTGCGAGACATTGAATCGGTACATAATTGAATTGTTCCACTTGACCAGACGCTTGGATCTTCGTTTGAATTGAGCCATCGATTAATACAATTAACCTATATTACACAGCGTGCCACCACGCGTGGATTAATTCCATTAGAATTACTGGACGTCAGCACATCGTAAAAATCATTGCGGTTAACTCTTGACATTTTAATCCTCGTGCTGGCTTTGAAACATCTTTTGAATACGTTAATTTCAATTACTGCTAAGTTATATCATCAGTTATTGGATGTGTGGAAAGTAGGAACAGAATTTTTCTAGTGATGGATTTAGCAACGCGATGAAAAGTTCTCGGGGCTTCAAAGGCCTGTGGCATTACTTTAATAAAGGATTTGATTTATCCTCTTTTCTCGATTAAAGAATAAATTACAGCCACGAAAAATTGTAATGTGAATTTTGTCGTAAAACCTTTTCTTCTTTAGAATATTTAAAGAATGACGTTAATTAACACTAGAACGACCGACAATTAAAGTGTACTTATTTGCATGGAAGAGATGAAATTGAAAATTACATGCAAATGTACCGGATTTGATTTATCCTCTTTTCTCGATTAAAGAATAAATTACAGCCACGAAAAATTGTAATGTGAATTTTGTCGTAAAACCTTTTCTTCTTTAGAATATTTAAAGAATGACGTTAATTAACACTAGAACGACCGACAATTAAAGTGTACTTATTTGCATGGAAGAGATGAAATTGAAAATTACATGCAAATGTACCGAATACGTAGAAAACAAATCTTTATTTATACCTTCTGCAAAAAATCATAGTAAATTTTGGAAGCTAACCACAGTGAATTTATAAGGTTGCTATGAATAACCACCATTTTTGTCATTTTAACTGCTCTGGTCGTTCTAGTGTTAATTGATTAACTGAACTTATTTTCTATCCAAATGATACCGAACGTCAAAAATTTATTGTATCTTACTCCAATTTAATCATCAGTTTACCGAATTAATGTTTAGTTTCAAGGTGTAACTAATTGTAACAAAATAGAATTACAGATATGTGACATTTTATTGTAAATTAATTTACTTTTATTTGTAATTATTTCAAACGATACACAGCTAAAAACTATTAGGGGATTACCTATCGCAACCATTGCGCCTCTAAATGCCTCGTATAATTTTTGGGAAATTTTTGTAAGCGTACAGTTTCGTATTATCTTTCTCAGTGTATCGAAAATGTTAATCTATCCTTTTTATAGCACCTTTTCCCTTCCTTTTGCATGGTTGGAACCGTAGAACTGTTCATAATAACGGTCCTCTGATAGTTTTCAAGGTGTCCCGTAATTTTTATAGATAGGTACGGATGCACGTTGTAAAATATAGTAGTAATTAAATGACACTGTTATTCCTTTTTAAATATTTCATGCTGAAGCTGAATACATACAGATTAATTCTACCTGAAGAAATGAATTGAGAAAGACATAAAAAATGGTACCCAAGTGTACCATCAGTTACGGGAAACCCTGTGCAATAAACATATTTCATAAATATAAAAAGATAAATCTATATGTATATATATAAATGAACGTGTGTCTGTCTGTCTGTCTGTACTCGATAGATTCAAAAACCATACATCCAATAGCCGTGAAAATTTGGGAAATTATTAGGTATATCCCCGGGAAGGTTTTTGAAAATTTTTTTTTAAAATCAGAGTTGGGGTTCTAGATGCTCCCGAACAAATATCCCAAAAATATCAAAATAACATTTAATTAGTAATTATTAATAAATAATCTTGAGAACCTTTTTTCTACGATAATAGTAATTGTTTTGGCAAATTTTGCTCATGGAGCTCGAAACCCGACAAATTGACGGGTCCTGTAAACCTAGTATAATATAAATGTTGCAAAGGTACAAAAATTAAATTTACAGTCGATGTACCCTAGTTAGGTTCCTCAGAAATAGAGCACAAAAATTGTGCTTTAAAAATCATGCTCACTCTATCATAAGAACTAGTTCCAATGAAATAATATATATACATTTTTGACTAAAAAATGGTACAGTTAATTGAACTTATATTTTGAAAGAGAATATCTGTTCTAGCATAAAGCTCTCAAACTAATAAAGATCAATTATGCAATGGTAACATTTTTTCTAGGTGTAACTATCAATCTGTTGTGCTGAAGAAAGATGATAAGCATAATCTCAATAGTTAACTGTTGTATTGTATTACCAATATGGATGCTCGCAACACGATATTTGCAATATCACATGTACTTCCTCTGCGGAAGACTGAGAATGCATGAACCGTATTGAAAAAGGATAAATTTAGAAGAATTCAATAACAATTCGCGAAGGAAACTACTTTGGAGGGTCCATAAAAAGAGGTGACTAATTAATCAATTTTTGAGAGACTACGCGATACAGTACGTATATGCAAATCGTTTTTTTGTCCGTTTTGACGTAACTAAATATTTGTGTCTGCTCAAATGCAAAAATCTTAAAATAATATGTTTGAGAAAAGACAAAAAGCAGTGATATGTGATAATTTTGTTGAGCATTGTATCGAATAAGATTTGTGTATATTATCTTATTCAAAGAAGGAATACTATGTATCCATCATACTGTTTTAAGAATTTTTTTTTCAATTTCAACAAAATACTTTATCTTTAGACACAATTAAAATATAGAAATTGTACAATTTTATAAAGTATTAATATTTTCTGATAGGTGAACATAAAGTACTGTCTTCAAATTCCACTTTAACTGTGAAGAGTTAGGTTAATAATCATTCAAATATATTTTCAAACTCCAACTCCTGAATTTAATTAAAATATGTATCAAGCAAAACGTATGATCCATTTCCTCTGTTGTTAACCAATACGTATTCAGCTTCAAAATGTAAGATTTAACCCTTTGCACTCGAGAGGTTACTGTTAGTCTTGTAATGATATTAACTTCAAAAATTTTTAAATTTGAAACATTTACTAAGATTCGCCTTTATTAAACGTCATTTAGTTTAGTCAAGGGATATATTAAAATTTACACGTATGATTATTTAACCTCTGAGACTGACTAACAAAGAAATCAACTAAAGTGTGAAAATTTGCGAAACTATCATTTGGTGACCAACAGTCGCCTCTCGAGCGCAAAGGGTTAAAAAGGAATTGCAGTGTCATTTAATTACCACTATATTTTACAACGTGCATCCGTACCTATCTACAAAAATTTTATGGCGAGGCTAATAAACTTAGACGCTGTTTCGAGCAACCACCGAAAAGGGAATTTGGAGGGTAAGGAGAAAACTGTCGAAGGGTTCGTCACACGCAACGAATTTGAAATTGATTTCAGACATTTTGGGAAGATCAATACCGAACAAAAACTATAGCACAGCCGCGTGGGTGTACCCTTCGGAATGGCCCTAAGTTACATAATGCCGTAATGCCTCCATTTAACGCCAATTGACCTCGTTGTACGCGTTTGCGCTAAAGGAAGTTTAACAATTGCCATTCAGCCGAGCAAACCGTTGTGTGCACCGCGAATTAACCGCACTTCGTGCTTCCGTCTTTTCCTCTCCCTTCCGTCTTTTGCTGTCGTTACCTTTATTTTCGATAAATCGATCAAAAGTGTATATCCCTGATCGTTAGGAGTGATTTTTTTCACTTGCCAAATCCACAAAACACCATCCGCTTGTTTAACTCTTTGGAGCATGGTGGGATTAAAAATGTCCCACCTTTTTGACGCACAGTAATGCATGATGGAGCATTTTTATTTGTGTAAAATAGTTGGTAATACCATTAAAAAAATGTTATAAATATGTTCGCTTGTGTTGGCAAGTTTCAACATGTCAATGCAGGTTAGTATAGGTTTGTTTAATTTAAAACACAACAAAATTCCTGTGCAACATGGGTCTGTTTATTCTCTGAAATCCTGTGCCTCAAAGAGTTAACTCTACTTCGACATAACGCATGATTGGATTTCTCAATTATCATCCAAAATTTATAATAAAAATAAAAAGAAGGAACTTTTCAAAGAAGTTCATTACAAATTTCCAAATAAAACTAACTGTGTAATTCTTAGGCAATAATATTTTGTTAAATACTTACAGTGGCTCCAAAAAGAATTCGTACACTGTATTATAAGGAAATTCATCTACTTCTGAAATTCTGATTTCAATGAAACTTTATGTGTGTACAGAGCATGGTGTGTCCTGCGTGGAGCAATTTTTTGGCGGCAAAATATCTTTTAAGGGGGCTGATAACGAATCTCAAAGTTTCAGCGATTTTTCACGTTTTGAATACAAGCTTTTCTGTGTTCTTTTTTTATGGCAGGGCGATAGGGTATTAAAAATTAAACATTTTCTATTTGAAAGATTTTGTTTCATCAAGTATCATTACAAAGTTATCTTTAAAAAATGAAAGAAAACTCAGAAACTTCAACGCTAGTTTCACCCCTTTAAAATGGCATTTAAATGAAAAGAAGAGATTAATTCATACGTATACTATTACAATTTACATACTTACAAAGTTTTATCAAATACTTCTATCAGACTCAGAATTTCAGGATTAAACGAATTTATTTGTGACATAGTGTACGAATACTTTTTGGAGCCACTGTAAATTCCTGAAGTGGGTTAGGTTTGTAGGTTTATAGCTAAAAATGGGTCAAACAATCTATCCCCGTTATGAAATCAACCTCTTTACGAAATCTTTGATTTTGATTTAATTTCCACAATACTTTATTCATAACACAATATCGTATAACGTTCTTTTATCTGTTTTCTTTAATTGGATCGAGAAACAGTTCGCTTATTCTCTTTCGTTGAAAGCAAAAGCGATACCTAAATTTGAAACAATTTCAATTTTCTTTTCTTTAATCCATATTCAACAGTTTTAAACGATTAAAGGGAATCGGGAAACATTACAAAGGTAATACGGTAGCAAGGTGAGTTTCAAGGCAAGGGTAAGTTGTGGAATAGATTTTGATAGTGAATGCAATTTGCAAGAAAGTACAACGACAGGCTTCTGAGCTAATTAAGTAAAAGAATACGTAATCTCACAATTCTCTCTGTAGTTTTTGTGGGTCTTCTATGTACTATTGAAATAGTTGTTGACAGCTGATCGCGACATGATGCTTTATAGATCAATTATTATCAGAAACAACACATATGTAACAGGCATGCAAACGTTTTTAAGGTGAACACATTAAAAAAGTAAAGTGTACACCTCTCCTAGACACAGTTTCTTGTTTCTGTTTCACCTCTGTTCAAGCATAATGCTCAAAATAAAGGGCAATACAATTATAAATAACTTAATTATACTTTTATCTTATAATACCCATATTATTTTGCTAATTAAATTAAACTTCAATATTCATATGACGAGGAAGCTTTTCTTAATTACGCTACTATTAGGTGTACAAGTTAATTTTTAATCTTTCGTCTTTCGATGATGAAAAAAGCTATTTACAATTTGAATATCGTAACACTATTCTTGGAGTGTTATAGCGTAGACATCTAGCTTTCCAAAATATTACAAGACTAAATTACACATAAACACGAAGTGTTGCTCGACGAGAAGTGAGGATGGGATTTTTTTATTTTATTTTATTTTATTTATTTTCATCATCGAAATACGAAAGACTAAAAATTAACTTGTACACCTAATATTAATAACATTAAAATATGTATTAATATCGAAATTAATACCAAAGAATTATTTTATTAAAGTGAATGATTTTGTGATGAAAATAACAGCATACACTTTTTGTATGTGATATGAATTCAGGAGTTCAAAACAACCTGTTATTTAAGTATAATAGATAAAACAATTTTATAGTGATTATGTATATGTAAAACTAAGACCATGTAACGGTGTATCAAGTAATTTTGTTGAAAACCAACAACATCCAACAAGTGTAACGTACTATCTTTTAGTTTCAAATATGGTAAGGGTTGTCCTACACCCTTCTATAGGGTGTGTATGCAATTGTTACCATGCCAACCTGGATACGATGTACAATAATAACATCACATAAATTCATAATGTTTCGTTCATTTATTTTACTATGTATTTTTAACAATTTATGAAGAAAAATTGTGGATTAGTAACAAGATTTTTATTTGTGTTACAGATATCATTTATATCATTACAATCTATTTAACGCAAAGTAAGGACGAATCTATACTATTGTTGCTTTTAATTACAAAATCGTGCATGTAATTTTGAAAGGTACAAATTAACCATAATTTTACAACTAAAGTTGCCCACTACATCTTTGTACTTATATTTGCAACACTTGTAAATGTAAATTAAAATGAATTTAATGTTTTGAATACTTTTCTCTTTAAATTGTGCTATACTTTATGCTGATGTTTAACAATGACTGAAATATTGATTAACAAAATTTAACAAACCAGAATTGTATGTGTAATACACGTACATATCCTATTATGTTAAATACCAAAATCTTTAATAATTAATTTAAATATAGATGCACATTAAAAAAATCAAAAGCTGACATTTAAAAAAATTAAAAGCAAGTATTTTGAAATATAAACAATAAAGTAGTATACATTTAATTCATTGATCATTTGTATGTTTCTTATAGAAATATTACAAAAAAATAAGTTGGAAATGTAGGATAAAATATATTCGTACAAGACTTCGTTTTTGTAAAAATCGAATTTAAAAATTATAATAAAATTCTTGTAAAAAAAGCAATATATTATTATTCTTTATAAATTAAATTATAGCAATATATGAAACATTGCAATAAGATAGTAAAAAGTAACATTGATGGAAAATAAATAATAAAATGTACAATTAATACATGGAAAAGTACTTCATAAATCTTCAAATTCGATTTTCTAGAAACGAAGCCTTTAGAAATTTTATTCCACACTTTCGACTTATTTTCCCATTACTATTTATTTTCCATACTACAACCACAACTTCTACCTACTGCCCCCTATTCAGAGGCGAGAAGAAGTGCTCTGCTTTATCAAAGAAATTAACTATTTTCATCGTATAATTTCGTTTTCATGAAGTCCTGTTAATAAAATTATAAATAATTCGTATCTTTGTTTAATTAACACTGTAAAATATCTAGCTCAATAATAAATTGAAATAAACACACATTATAAAGAAAAGATTGACTCATGATAGTTTGTTTAATGCTTGAACAGCTAAAAATTTTTCAAATCATATATACACATCAAATGCAATTGGAAAATACTTTACAGTTAAAGTTTTATCAAAATAGATAAAAATATTAATATTTGTATATCTTATAACTAATATGTGCATCGTATGATGCAAGGCATTAAAACAATATAAAAATCTGAAAAATAGAAAAACTGGTTTCGAGTAACATGAAAAGTGTAAACAAAGATATAGGCATGCGGTTAACATAATTTCTGTTCCATTTTATGTAATTCACCTCCGATTGGTTATTTTACACTAGTTATTTTATATAACTTACCCCAACTACTGGCTGTTCTGCCCATAAAGGCACCAGTCTCACGATTATAAATAAAAGTTTTTAGAGACTGACTGGTTGACATGCTCGGTGGTTTGACATAGGGATTGGCCATTTCTGCGGTGCCCATCTTCGAATCCTTGTTGACCATTGCGACGCTAGGTAAACGGCTTTTCTCAATCGAAATTTATGCACTAATCACGTATCGAAATTTCAAGATTTTACTGTGACAAATGCACGAAAAACAATCCAAGGAAAAGTATGAAACCACACGAGCACTGTAGGTTCCCTACACCGTAACCGCGAATTCCTCGAAGTCGGCTAGCAGCTTCTCTGCTGCCGATAGCAAGTTGTTGAGCGCCACCAGGTTGACTAAACACGCTTCGTCCGTACAGGCTTCTTCTCTGTCCCGTTCCCTTCTGTTATTTTCTTGCCACTTTCTCTTTCTCTCTGCCCCTCCTTAGATCCCCACCATCAACATCAACCGTCCATTGCCATGACGTGTCGACCATACACGTATACAGGATCGTCACAGTGGTTGTTACCCATTGTCGTCGGTGTACTGGGTTCATGGTGCCGATATGTGTTAAAAGCACCGGTCACTCCCATGAGCATTCTTTTAAAAACATTAACTACGTTTTATCAGCTCTCCCTTTAAATTTATTTAACTAAATTCAAATTTTAAGAATATTTCGATAGCTTCTACAATTTGAAGGTATAAGTTACTATGACGATAGTGTAATGCTTATGATGATCCCTTGTGTGCCACGCCTATAAAACAAGCTCTTTGTCTCCATTATATTCAGCTGTACTCACTGAATTGAACAGGTTTTCGGCTGTTGGAGCCGGTACATATAAAGATTTCAATGCTTGGTAATAATCTAATATTTGAATCACGCCTACAAATGTATGACGCTTCCCTACATTACGATTTATAAGTGGTCATACCCTAAATTCTAAAATTAAGAGTAAAGAATCATCTGAAACAGAAATTTAAGTAGGAAGAATAAAAGTAAATTTCAAAATACACGTAATTTTACAAGTGAATATGTAAAACTATGATATGTTGGTTTATCTAAGAAGAAGACATAAATATTTTATAAATGCTTTTATAAATATCACAAATGTCTGATGTTTCGCAGATCAGAAAGGTATACAAGAGAATATTTAATATGATCTACTATGACGTTGCAGGCTACGCTTGAATATATTGTTATATGATATACTTATACATTCCTACAGCAGTGTATTAAAATTTATTTACTAAAATTAAATTATTAATTCATCATATCTTTTATGAAATTGCTGTGAACTTATAATTAGTAAAGAGAAAAATAATATTCATACAATTTTCTATGGTACTCAATACGCACGATTTACAGTGAAAGCATTCAAAGTTTAGTGGCGCGATCTACTGTTCTGTTTCCAAACTTAACACAATTGACCTCCAAGAACAGGTGGTTTCATGTAGATCATTCGTTCAGTATTCTACTTTATATGATTATGCAAATTTAATTTCAGAGCTTAAGTTCAAGCTTTATATTTTAATACGTATAAATACATGTAAGAGCAGCTTAAATAATCAATTATTTATTACGCTATATAGTAAATGAATTATAGAAATAAAATAACAAGAAAAATTGAAAAAAAAACATTAATCTAATAAAGCTAACAATATTTAATCAATTGCAAATAAACGAATCTTAAATTAACATTATATTATTATATATTAAAAGCACTGAAGGATTGATTAATCCTTCTTGCTACAAATTTTTTTATTGTAATATGCTCCATCTTTCTATCTTGAATGTAAAGGCTTCTCATTATAAATATCAAAAAAAAAGATTTCTATTTATCTTAATATACATTTTATTAATGTTATGAACAAAATTTACATTTGCAACCTGTACTAAAACATAAACAAATAAGAACTGATATTAATACACCTGTATGACATGGTCATTGAGTAGCTATCGTGATGAAAAAGGCTGCGAAAACGATTTCCTCGACTTGATCGCCGAGAAATAAATTAGGGGCTAAGGTCAAACCTCGTATGTGTGACCTTAGTGCTTGGAGGCGATCGTGTATGCGATTCATAGCACTATACCATTGGTAGTTACCTTCTCTCTCTTTTCGTCACTTCGAGATGAGTCGCGCGCACGCATATAATGTGAGTCACACACGACGACCGATTTGAATTAACCACATCCTGTCCAGTATGTCGTGTGACATTAATGTCATTGCCGTGTGTCGTCCGACCGAGAGATCGAGTAAAATAAACGGAAGAATCACCTTAAACATCTAGACTTCCTACAATGGATTGTCTTTAGGAACAGAACTATGATATGACGATTATCAATCATGTGATCTAACGATTTATCGATGAAGTTGTCGGTAACCTTAAAAGATTTTAACAAATTTATGTAATTATATACACATAAATACGCCACTACACTTTTCTGAATAAATGATTCATAAATCTTAGTAATTATTGCAATCACTCGATTGAAAATAATCAGTGATCGTTAAAAAGATATATTTTGGAATCTTCTACAATTACTGTGCCGAAAATTATAACAACATAATTACAAAAATTTAATAATTAAAAAAAAAAATTAAATTTGAATTTTGTATAAAATTTAATACTAAATTCAATACTAAAAAACGATAAGCTAATGTTTTATAAGGGCTTAGCACATATATTTTATAAAATCCCTTTATTTACATGTCATTTTATAATCTTCTTAAGATCAATTAGTTAACAAAATTTCTTAAAATATCAGTTATAAAAAATCTCTCAATTCAAACAGTGATCAACCAAGGCCTGTTTATTCGTTCGTCGGTAAAATAGCAGCTCATCTAGATAAGTTAATTTGTGGTTTTGCAACGCTAGGTACAGGAGAAATCCTATACTACAAAAGAGGTTTAAAACGAATTAAACCAGAAACAAAATATCTCATCAGTAACATTATCGCATTGCAGATGAAAAAAACCATGAACATTTAAAACAAAGCAGAAAATTTAGAATGAATTTCTAGCATAAACTCCCACCCATAATTCACAGTACACTTGAATATTTCATTTCAAATGTTTATTGCTTTGCAATACAATACAACTTAATGCTTTCTATACATTGAACAATTAATAAAAATGAATAACTTCATTTTGTAATTATATTGAACACTTATCGTTATTCTAAACTTATTAAGTGTACAGTGAGTTATAGATAGGTATTTATTACAGTAATATATCTATAATACTAGGAAGACTTTAATAATTTTGACGATTTGATTTATTTATAAAAGGCCGACAAAAAATTTTGGTAAGTTTATACCAAATTCGGAAATACATGCGTAGTTCTTAGCTTGATATTGCTTTCCAAAGAGCATTTAATCTTCGACAAGCGACATCAATTACCAGATCTCACCACGAGGAGGTGACTACGCTTAGAAACCCTGCTAAAAAAATCATTTTTAAATTTCCCGCATATCTAAACCATTTTAAAAACGTTAATGATGCCATCTCTCCAAAAAGTGTCCAAACTGGTAACAAACATTTATCGACAAGTAAGTAAAAGTGGTAACTGACTTTGATGCGGCCTGCCATCTATCATAGAAACCCGCAAACAACTCGTACATTTTTACCAACAATAAAAAGAGACAGAGAAAACACGACATAGCTGCTCAACCTATACGATAAGCAATCAAACTACGTCATCAATAGTTTCAATCATTCTTCAATAGATGGAGCCACAAACTAAAGTTACTTAATTTATGCGCGAAAATTTAAAATCTCTTTCTTCGTTTATCTTTTTACGTAATTTTTATTTCGCCAAAGTCTCACTTGCTTTTGATACAATATTATTAATCTCTGTTGAACGGAATGATAGAATCAGCATTTATAAGCATAATTCCTGAACAATTTTATATGTTTCATTCTTGTTAGGACATATAATTTGTTCCTGTAACTCGAAGCTCGTATTATTGTATTATTGTGTTATCCAATAAACTGTTTAATTAAAATATGCAAACGCGGTTAATGATTAAAAATTTTGTTTCGATCGTCGAACGAATGATTGATTACCGATTAGACACTGAAATTGTTTTTATATGTTAGAATCTCGCAGGCACACTTTTATATGCGTTGCATACGTTTACATATAATTTTCTAATAACATAATTTTCAAATTGAACAAATACTTTTCGGGAGTAATTTAGTATCTTAAAAGTTTGCGCAGTAACATTTTAAAACTCGTAGTAATAATTGTAATTATTGGTATTCGATTTATAAATTTTATCACACATTTGTACGGTTAATATTATATATAAAAATAAATATTGTTACAGAACTCGTCTGGACCTTGAAATAAACAACGGGACAACTCCCAGCATCGGAAATCTCTAGAAGAAATTACACCTATTACAAAATCGGATTATTTATTGTAAATTTATTTAATAAATGTATTTCACAAAAATCATAATAAATTAGATTAATTTAACAGTACTACAATGCTTTATCATTTATTCCCTCTCCTATCTTATCTACGATAACAATAAATATCATGCAAAAATTAAAAATAAGATTCGAAAAAATTATTAAAGACGCGCAAAAATAAAAAAAGTAACGAAATCTGGTGAAAAATTCCGAGACATGACGTTAAATTCCAAGAAAAATATTTCGTGCCACCTCCTCGGTTGTCATGTTCTCCTGATACAAAATCTCGATTTTCGTAGCAAAGTTCGATTGCGATTCGAAATTTCCGCGTCCGAGAAATTTCAAGAAATTACGTCAAATTCTGATTTTGTATCAGGAGAACATAACGACCGAGGAGGTGGCACGGAATATTTTTCTTGGAACGTGACGTCATTTCTCGGAACTTCGCGATTTCCCGGAACGTGACGTCATTTCTCAGAATTTGGTGATTTCTCGGAACGTGACGTCATTTCTCGGAATTTTGCGATTTCTCGGAACGTGACGTCATTTCTCGGAATTTTGCGATTTCTCGGAGCGTGACGTCATTTCTTGGAATTTAAAGATTTCTCGGAACGTGACGTCATTTCTCGGAATTTTGCGATTTCTCGGAACGTGACGTCATTTCTTGGAATTTCGTAATTTCTCGGAACGTGACGTCATTTCTCGGAATTTCGCGATTTCCCGGAACGTGACGTCATTTCTTGGAATTTCTCGAGCGCGGAATTTTCGAATCGCAACCGAATTTTGCTCCGAAAGTCGAGATTTTGTATCAGGAGAACATGACATGCAAGGAGGTGGCACGGAATATTTTTCTCGGACTTTTTCAACAGATTTCATTACTTTTTTTATTTTCTCGCGTTTTGTACTAGTTTTTTCAAATTTTATTTTTAAATTTTGCCGTACATTATTTATTATTATCTTAAATGAAATAGGAGAGGGAATAAATGATAATGCATTGTAATACTGTTAAATTAATCTAATTTATTATGATTTTTGTAAAATACATTGTATATAATAATTTTGTAACAAAAAATCAGATTTTGCAATATGTGTGTAATTTCTTCTGGAGATTTTCGATGCTGGTAGTTGTCCCGTTGTTCATTTCCAGGTCCAAATGAGTTCTGTAACGATATTTATTTTTATATTCAATATTATCTGTTTGGTATAATAAAGATGGAATTTTAATCATCATCGCGCATACATATTTTAATCAAACGATTTATTGGTTAACAAAACAGCATAATTTCATGTTCTCTACATGGCGAACAATTACATAATCTTTAATTAAATTTCTTTATGCTACTTGTTGAAATTAAGAACTATTATTGAATGTAAGACTTTGGAGAAATAAAAATTAAGTAAAGAGATAAAGGAAGAAAGTGATTTTAAATTTTCGCGCATAAATTAAGTAACTTTAGTTTGTGGCGCCATCTATTAAAGAATGATTGAAACTTTTAACGAAGTAGTTGGATCGCTTACCGTGTAGATGGGGCAGCTATGTCGTTCTTCCTCTGTCTCTTTTTATTGTTGGTAAAAATGTGCGAGTTGTTTACGAGTTTCTTTGATAGATGGCAGGCCGCATCAAAGTCAGTTACCACTTCTACTTACTTGTCGATAAATGTTTGTTACCAGTTTGGGCACTTTTTGGAGAGATGGCATCATTAAGGTTATAAAAATGTTTTAGATATGCGGGAAATTTAAAAATGATTTTATATATTACAAGAAAATAAGTTGTATAATTATTGTATGCCACTATAAATTGCTAATAATTAATCGTGCACTGCCACTAGTCCTATTTACTTTTGTTATTAGTTGATTGTAAGCTATTGTTGAATTTAATCAAAATTATATCTTGGAAAAGCAGAAAATACATCCTATGAACTGTGAACAACATTGGTTCTAGACTAACTAATAAGAAAAATGCATAGAATTAATGGCAATGCCTTATTGAAGAAAAAATGGAGATCCCATTATTTTGATTTCTAAATTATCGGTTATTAGAAACTTATCTTTAAACTCATATGCAATGCATATAAAACTTTGTACACGACAAAATAACATATTGCAACGCCAATTTCAATTACTAATCGTTAATGAGTCTTTCCCACAACCATCGAAACAAGCTTTTTAATCATTAGCCGTATTTACATATTTCGATCGAACAATTTATTGGATAACACGGTAATACAACTTAATGCTCTCTATGCGTTAAATAATAGGACTATACAACCGCGCTATACTTACCTCATCCTTATTTTAAAATTATTAAATGTCCAACAAATTGCAGATTAGAGGTTTTATTCAAACTTAATTGAACCTCAAATTTCTTGCGCAGTTCTTAGCTTGGTACGGTTTTCCACTGAATAATTAATGGAAAACTAATACCAATTACCAGGTCTCACCACGAGGAGGTGACTGCGCTTCGAGACCCACCCACCCTGCCCCCATCCCAGCACCCCCTTCCCCTGTACTTTTATCCCAGCGCCTAAGAACCGAATACCCAAAATACCCCTCACCCTTTTATGCTATTACCGTGATCCACGGAATGCTCACCCTTATAATATTACCCCTGATCCCTGGAACCCGACACCGACAAAACCGGTTACCCACAAACGTGATCTTACACCCTTGACTCTACACCCATAGAACCCCACGCGCGCCTGCTCACCGAATTTCCTAAACCCACCACTCCCACGACCCACACCCGGTAACCTAATCAAAAAAGCCCGAGTCCAGCCTGGCTATAACCTTTCAACGAAACAAGCTCCGCGTCAACGGAGGGCCCTGAGTGTATATACGCGCTAGAGACAGACTGGCCCCCGGACTGAATGTACCAAAATGTACAGAATTGAACAACTAAACCAAACTCCGCATAAACGGAGGGTTTGCGCCCACCCCCCTCCCTACCGTACCCCCCACCACCCTACGGCCCCATAACCAACCCCCGGAAACCGTTAGCAAATACAAAAGCTAATAAAAAAGCACCCCAATTCAACGTGGCTATAACGCTAAAACGCACTCAAGCTCCGCGTGAACGGAGGACCCTGAAATGCTGGAAGGATCACGCCTCTGCACGACGGCCCCCGGCGGTGGGGTCGCATCACGGCCACAATTGATTATCTAATACAAAGTACTGTAAAGTACTATAAGACTACTCTACTAAACCAACCTCCGTGTGAACGGATGGTTTGAATCCACTCCGGGTGAACGGAGGGTTTGAACCCACACCCCGTTATCCGCGCCACCGAAGACCCGAATACCCGCAAAACCCCCACCCTTATACTATTACCCCCTAATCCCCGGAACCTAACACGCACAATACCGCTTACCCTTAAACGTGATCCTAACCTCTACACCCCTCGACTCTAAACCCATAAATCCCTTAAACCCGATGCACCCTCGTCCCATACCCCTAGCAAAAAACGCCCCGAGTCCTACTCCCACAACCCACGCCGATTGGTTGGTGTCCCGTATTCCTACACCGATTATCTCTGTACCTTCGCCCTACTAATACCCCTTGACTCTACACCCATAGAACCCCACGCGCGCCTGCTCACCGAGTTCCCAAAAACCCACCACTCCCACAACCCTCGCGCGCGTTAACCTAACCAAAAAAGCCCGAGTCCAGCCTGGTTATAACCTTTCAACGAAACAAGCTCCGCGGTAACGGAGGGCCCTGAGTGTATATACGCGCTAGAGACAGACTGGCCCCCGGACTGAATGTACCAAAATGTACAGAATTGAACTACTAAACCAAACTCCGCATAAACGGAAGGTTTGCTCCCACCCCCCTTACCCATATACCCCCAACCATACGACCGCGAAATCCACCCCCGGAATACGCTAGCAAATAAAAAAGCACCCTAATGCAACGTGGCTGTGACCTTTCAACAAACAAGCTCCGCGTGAACGGAGGGCCCTGAGAGTATATACGCGCCACGGCCACGCTGACTGCTGGGCAAAAGGTACCAAATATAAAGGTACTTACAGACTACTACTTTACTAAACCAAACTCCGCATGAACGGAAGGTTTGAATCCACCCCTTAAACCGCGTACCGCGAACGTTACGACCGCGTACCCCAACGTTACGACCGCGTACCCCCAACGTCACGACCGCGAAACCCACCCCCGGTACCCCTAACAAATAAAAAATGACTCGAATGCAACGTGGCTGTGACCTTTCAACAAACAAGCTCCGCGTGAACGGAGGGCCCTGAGAGTATATACGCGCCACGGCCACGCTGACAACTGGACAAAAGGTACCAAATTTAAAGGTACTAGCAAACTACTACTTTACTAAACCAAACTCCGCCTAAACGGAGGGTTTCAATCTAGATACTCCCTACCCTTTAACCCCCTATTCTAAACTCTCTAATTTGTAAACCCCTAAACCCTTCCCTCGTAGATCCTACTTTCCATAAGTCCTAAATTGGTAGAACCTATATACTGACTATTTTCGAAACTCTCTGAAAAACGAGAAAACCGTGGGCAAACCTACAAATTATGCTAATTCGCGGTACTAATTTCCTAAATCTTCTGGCAGGCCTCTTCGTGACTTCATCACGTGAAAGATCTATGGGAAACCCAAACGAATAAAGAAATAGAAAATGCAATACGCGAAAAATACGAAAGATTAAAAATAATTTATAAATCGCAACGATTAAACAATTTCTTTTTAATTGGGATCTATTTCTTTCGCACTGTTTGTAAAAGTATAAATTTTAATGAACTATCAGACAGTTCGCTCAGAAATGTTCAAAGATTCCCTACGTGCGTTAAGAAAAGGTCTCCGAAAAACTAAACAATTCTGATAATATTAGACCTTAGGGAGTACCCAAAGGAACACTTTTACCAATTAGTTGTTTAAAAAGGTGTTTAATTAAACCGATGAAGTTTAAACATTTTTTATTATTATTTGTAAATTCAAGATTTTAATGTTTGAATTGAAATTTGAAATCGAAATTAAATAATATAAGCTTTACATTCTTATACATAAAGCAACATATTAATATGAGTAAACCACGGAAGCTATATTAATTTGAAAGACTAATTATATAAACTTTGAATTTTAGTTAAAAATAGGATATTCGCGATCATGGTTTAAATATTACATGAAACATCTAATGTATTCTCGAAAGTGAAAGTGAAAACGATAAAAAAAGACTTACCGTTCGTATTAAACAATAAATGACTCAAATGATCAAGAAGTATAAAGTAATATTTTCATTAATTAGAAATTTGGAATTCGAAACTATTTGTGCAAAATAATATTATATTTTATTTGGGAACGACATTTATGTTAGTACTTCCCGATCTTTGATCATAATGTACAACAGACAAGTAACACATAGCGAGCATAGTGATAAAGTAACGTAAAGAATGGTAGTCCATCGTAGAACAGAATGCCTATTCTAATATGGACAACCATTACGTTGCAGCCCTCTTCGTGACAATATGTCAGGCCTCTTCGAAGATACAGCTATATATTTCTTTCTTCTTCGGCAAGCAGATGAGAATGAATTCGACAAAACATTTGCAACAACTCGATATTAAACCATAGATGTTTATGCATTTATGGGAACTATAAATAAATGTAGAAATACGAAATATACTTAATATACAAAATAATTTAAAGCTTATGATACTTAGAAGACGAAATAAATTTCTTATTTAAGCTCATTTCCTTTAATTGTACTAATAAAAATATTAATTTGCATAAACATCCACAGTTTATTTAAGAATATCTGATTATTCTCTATGTGCGTAAAAAAAAGCTTCCGAAAAAAACGAACTTTGAAAGAACAATGGAACAAATAAAGAACTCAATGCGGCACTACTTCATGAATTAAAAATTTCTAGATATTATTTCTAAGATTCAAGGTTCTAATATTTAAATGAGAATTTTCAATCTAAACTAAATTCTCTCAATTCCTCATTTGTAAATTTGTAAACAAAATATGTATTTAAATTAGAGCCTCTAATATTTATTTAATTTTGAGCTGACAAAAATAACAATTTAAATTTGAATTGTATCATGGCTAATACGCTATCCTATTGCATATAGGCTGCAATATAATTTAACGTAAAAATATCACTAACCTTGCGTCTTCATGTGTGCTATGAATCCCAGCTAAAAATATAATTAGTAACATAGCTAACGATCTAATACATTTCAGAGGGGAGAATAATTAAACACAAGGAAGGATATTATTTGTTTTATTCACTTTATTTATTTCACTCATTTTATTTATTTTATTATTAGGATGGAGAAATGGAAAGGGAAAAAGCAAGTATTCAGAGCTAAGTAAAATTTGGAAATGAGAATATTTTATAATCGAATTTTAATATTTTCAATATTACTAAGACACTATTGTCACATGCTACTTCAAAATTTCATCGAATCGAATTAACTATTATATTATAATGTACTTATATATTAATATATCCATATTAACTAATTCATATATGAAGCTTATACTTTATTATAACATTTTAATATAAAGTAGATTGTTTCCTATTCACTACATGAAATATTTTTCCAAGCTCTGAATGAACATGTTAAAAAACCCTCGAGTGGTAGCGTTATCGAAACGACGAGTCTAAAGATTGTAAACAATGAACAAGTGTGCAACCGTTGTCGCTTCAATGCCACCTGCCAGCTCGTCGCGAAATGCTTTCTTGTTTATATTACGTATGCAAGCTCGACCGTGCTAAGAAAGTTTTTGCGTGTAATAGATAGAAGCTTTATTATGAAATAATATGAAATTCTAATGCAAATAATAATACTGAGTACAATAAAATTGTGCAAAATTATTAAATCATACAAAATCAAAATGTATGTAATAAATTTATGCAAACGCAAGATACAAGAAAGCCCTAACAAATAATATATCAGTGTACACGAGTAATAAAATATTCGTGATCACTATGCTCGCAATAATAATGAAAAATACAACCAATTCCCGTGTCGTTCCGGACCATTCGTCCTACGACATGATTGAGAATCGGAGGAACAATGAAATATGTGACTCACTGTATGGCGATTAGCATCACGCGTCTTCTTTGGATCCCATAGCCTGCATCGGGTAGATCATCAGTAGCATCAGTAGTATCCAGGATGCAGTCTTATATCCAGGAACCACCACTCGTTAATAAAAAAAATAAGACAAAAGTCTAACACTCCCGGTCGCAAAATACTGTAGGCGATTTAAATTTGTATCGAATCGGTGATATAAAAGCAAATAAAAATAAAAATATAATACTCCCGACCGTTAATGGTAGCGAACGGGATAAATTACGCGAAATCACGAAGCTATAGTCTGTAAAAACGCTGATTTATGATTGGTGATGATGCGAGAAACGTTTCGTTCGACCTGTCAAACGTCCGAACACGATGGCGTCCCACGCCGGAAAGGGTCACCTCGGCCGGCATCGCGAACCAGCAACCGGCCGCGGCTGCGCAGAATGACTCAGCGCGAATTTGAAATAAATAAAGTCACGATATCGTACCTAATATAAATTTATAGTATTAATAAAAATTAATTGAACATTAATCCGTATGAAATGTTACATTCACTCTTTATGAAGTAATTATATTTCTCCTATTTAAAATCGTATGCTGATAACTAAACTAATAATACTTAGTTCTGTAACTCTATTTGCTTGTTACTTCGTAATTAACTTTACAAGTAATTTTTTATATTTGAAATAATATACAAAAGTAATCGTGGATGATTTTTAATGTAGAAGGTTTACTCTTAGTTTGTGCTTAATATAAAAGGCCCCACCTTAATTGTATAAAATGTAATATTCGCCAGGACAATACCAATTCAGGACTAAAATATAAGTTGCTGCAAAAGAAATCAGTACTTAAATAATTTTTTAATTAAATTTCTTTATGCTGCATCATAAAATTTCAATTAATTTATTGTTGAAATTGAGAACTATTGTTGAAAGTGAGACTTTGGAGGAATAAAAATTAAGTAAAAAGATAAACGAAGAAAGTGTTTTTAAATTTTCGCGCATAAATTCAGTAACTTTTGTTTGCGTCCCCATCTATTGAAGAATGATTGAAACTTTTAACGAAGTAGTTCGACTGTTTACCCTGCAGGTGGAGCAGCTATGTCGTTCCTTTTCTGTCTCTTTTTACCGCTGGTAAAAATGTGCGAGTTGTTTGCGGGTTTCTTTGATAGATGGCAGTCCTCATCAAAGTCAGTTACCACTTTTGCTTACTTGTCGATAAATGTTTGTTACCAGTTTGGGCACTTTTTGGAGAGATGGCATCATTAAGGTTATTAAAATGTTTTAGATATGCGGGAAATTTAAAAATGATTTTATATATTACAAGAAAATAAGTTGTATAATTATTGTATGCCACTATAAATTGCTAATAATTAATCGTGCACTGCCACTAGTCCTATTTACTTTTGTTATTAGTTGATTTTAAGCTATTGTTGAATTTACTCAAAATTATATCTTGGAAAAGCAGAAAATACATCCTATGAACTGTGAACAACATTGGTTCTAGACTAACTAATAAGAAAAATGAATTGAATTAATGGCAGTGCTTTATTGAGGAAAAAATGAAGATCGCATCATTCAGTTAGCTAAATATTAATTACTGTGTACAATAAATAGATTTACCTTATCATGATTTTGCTCCTTAAGTATTTTTAAATATAATTTAGATAAGATGTTTCGAAGAACCAGTTTTAACTTGTTTTTTAACGTTATCAAAAGATACACATATATTTATGATACTTCGTTTTCTTGGCATGTTTGATCTAATACAAATAAACACACTCGAAATATCACATATACTTGTCTTTAGCTATAAAAGGTAAATATTTAAAGCAAATGTTGAGTATAAGAATTTATTCTGATACATCAAATGAAATGTAACCAATTTTAGAGCATAAGAAATTAAAAATTAGAATTGAGCTGTATTTTAATTCCCTTTGGGTGCAGTAAACCATAAACGATTTACATAATTATTTGAAACAAATATATTGATTCATCAACTGATGTAAAATTTACGGGATCTAAAAAGAAACACGTATTGTTTATTAGTGAGTTACTTAACCCTTTTATTGCTGAACAACGATATATCGTTGCGTATGCAATGGCGACCAACTATTTGCATCGTGAGAGAACTTTATCTCAAAATAAATTTATAAAACGTTATAAATTTCTCCCTTTATTTCGTAATGTGCTTCTTTTTGAATTTTATAAATATCATTCTTACTTCGGTTTTTATGAACTTTTTCCTAAACTTTAGCAAATTCGTCAAATTGGTCCGGTATTTCTCTTGGCACTAAAAGGGTTAATAACTACAATGTATCCGGCATTAACTGTACAATGATTCCTTTTGTCCCATTTTTATTGTAACTATGTTTAAAAAATAATAAAATCAATGTGGAAGGGTTTTTATACGTTCTGTTTATTTTTCATAACACATTTCAAGCATAATGATATCAACAGCCAGACCAACTCTCATCCTAAACTGTTACCAGATACTCATGCTTAAAGATCTTCTCGCCGAGACTGAAGTCCAAGCTTCGAAATCGAGAATGATATCGCAACGACATCGGGTCGAGAGCTTGTACGCATTCAAGCTGTTCGAAATGTATATTTCTTCAAATCAATGAACCGTTTTCAAGCTCTGTGATCTTTTTACCTTGCACCTGATTAGTCGCAGCATCGTACCTTTTTTTTTTTCGTTTTAGCATGCCGCACCGACAAACATACGATGAATGATATTCGCAAAAAATATCCCGATCAACAATTAATTCTGTCTCCGATCGTTCCGATTTCAATCGAGGAATCAAGCTAATTCTTCAATCCGTTTTTATTATTTTTTCTCCTACTTCTTTTTATTCTCCGTCCTTATTACCCTTTCTGGGTTTGTCGGTTGTCCCCGAATCGATCGCAAGAATAAATCTTGCAATCCTATAATAATAAACATCGGCATCCCGATAATAAAGTTCGTAGCTTCGTGTATTTTAAATCGTACGAGGTAAAAACGATCTCTTATCCTGCTCGTCTCATCTCGTTGCATGAACTGACAGGCCTTCTCGACAGCTATAATATGTATCGGCGCGAATCGTGTATCGTCAACGACCGATATCCTTAAACATCTAATAATCAATGCTGCCATAGTGGATCTCTACGTACGTAATACTTTTTTTTTTTTTCTTTTTTTTTAATCGACAACAAGTGTAAGTACACGAAGACCCAAAAGCAACGTCTCGAAACGACAGAATTTACAACGATTTCTTTGGCGCTACGCTAAATTCGAGTCCTCGTTAGTTTGCGGTAAAATCGTTTATCAATCGACGCGGAAAAAATTTCTGCACAGCACAAATATCTTTATACTGTGTTTTATATCGTGTGTT
Source organism: Tetrapedia diversipes (assembly GCA_033822845.1). Lineage (NCBI taxonomy): Eukaryota > Metazoa > Arthropoda > Insecta > Hymenoptera > Apidae > Tetrapedia > Tetrapedia diversipes. The sequence continues at coordinate 99,586 of JAOPTO010002288.1, forward strand.
AGTAAAATCTTACTGTTTGAAACAAGCAGCATTTTCGTTTATCCTTTTTCCTTCGTTCCGGTAACTATTTGATTCTTCTGCATCCGCTTTTTCGTCTACGTTTAATGCCGCGCTAACTTTTATCGACGAACCTATTCCCCGTACACGGAAAATCGCACAGATATGAAAAGTAGCTGCTGCAGTGGTTAGTGATAATGTTTAATCGCCGCAGAACATTAATTATGCCCGCTGGTTTCCTTTCTCGGGACATCAAGTCGTGTTGTTCGATTAATTTCCAACAAGATCGGATAGCGAAAACAGATCGTTTCCTGGCTCCGCGATTGCAATAAGTGCCTGGATCTCAATACGTGCTTTAAATTAAGCGTTAGAGAAAAGTGAACTCGATTTCGCAAAGCAATCAACCAAATTGTTTTGGTTCGAAGATCGAAAGGAAGCACGTAGCCGCGAGGATGAATCTAAATATTAAGGATCAACGACACGGTGTCTCGACATAGGAAATTTGACGCCATTTTATGACCATTTACTCCGTAAATCGCACATGATCGCTCTTTTTTTTTTTTTGTCAAAATATCAGTTTACGTTTAATATTAATATTTGCCCCGATTTCTGATGCGGTTCGCATCGTGCCCTACACACGCATCGACGTAGATTAATCTCGTGCTCGATTGAGCAGTTTCTCAACTCATGTATGTAACACAGGTTTTTAACTTTTAAATATCTTATTTACGTACACATATCGTCGGACAATTTAACAAATAGTATATAACAGGTATGCATGCATATACGCGTTATAATATACGTAGTCCCGCTTAAAATTACGTCTTAGTTAGAAATAACATTTTGTTATCGAGTTTTCCTCTTAGCGTTCACATTTCATACGATATCACGAGTTCTGTCGAATTTTTTTCACTAGTGTTATTACCGACTATTCAGGAGTTACGTTAGAATTATCTTTGGTAATAATATCTTAGACGTATTTATAACGTACACATATATAATATGCAATATATATATATTATATATATTATCGTTACTTTAAACGTACGTATAATTTTATAATATACCCCACGCATCATTTGAATACACCTTAAAGCTTACAATTCCGCCACTTTTTTTCTTTTCCCCTTTTTTGTTCTCGTCAGAAGTTTCATCTATTCTCATACGCATACCGTTTCACGTGCATACTTTTAAAGCGCTAATTGAGTTAACAGTTATCACACAGGAAACATGTTCCAAATAGAGAATACATGGAAAATGAACGTATGTACGTGTTCGCGTCAGCAAAGTTCCGTGATCGGTAACTAGAAACTAGTCCGGGTGTCGCTTCTAATGTTCACCAGCTTTCCACCCTGTCTCATTGGGGTTCATTCCGTCGGTTTCGAAGAACGGACGTCCTAGTTACGGCGAGCCGAGAAACTTTAAGCATGATTACTCGTAAAATACAACTCGAACCATGATTCGTGGCTAGTACTTTTACTCCTGTACCAAGTTTGTCCATGCCTCCCCCCTCTTTCTCGCCCCACACCACTTTCGTGCTCGCACTCGCGTGAAGCGTAATCTTTATACCTCAACAACAGATGTTAATAATTTAGAAACAGCCTGTTCTCCTCAATGATGAACGTGCATGTATAATAATCGCTCTCGATCGTTGCACTGGATACAAGTGCCGATTTCTAATAGTACTTTATACCACCATCATTGCTCTCATATCATCATGATCATCATCATCAGCGACATATCGTTTTTTCTCTTTTGATACACTGTCACTCTGTATTTCTTTCTCTTTCGTTTATTCTTCTTCCACTTCCTGCCTCTCTTCCGTTCCTTCATCTTTTATTTTTTCTTAAAAGTTAATAGTGTCATCGACGATTAATCTATATTAAGTTTCTTTTTTTCTTATCTCAATATGGCTCCGGGCGAGGACCCAAAAAATTAATAATAATAATAGTAATAATAATAATAATAATAATGATAATAATAATAATAGTAATCATAATCGTAATCATAATCATCATCATTATCATCGCTCGTTACGTTAATTAATAAATAGCAATAAAATTATTGATCTTTTTCGGCAGCGCTCACAGTTGAAGTCGCCGCCCGTTCGAATTGCTTGATCTATCGATCGCCTTTGTACTATCGTTTTGTCCATGTTAATCAAGATCGATTGATCCTTTGTGTTTCACGCTTTCATCGAGAATTTAACGAGGAAACTTCCCCTGACGCTTTAGCACCGGTCGCTTAGGCTACCGAGGATCGATTGAGTTGCTTGAACGTTTGACTTAGAAATAGGATCGCCGTTCCTTTTTTTCCAGCAGTCCCAAAGAAAGTTCAACACGAGTATATACGGTGTGCTATTAAAACAATGTAAAACGCAACCGAATCTAAACGTTTCTGTATATAATAGGTAACACATATTTGGCAGTATGACTTTGGTAGTGAACGTATAAGCGTTTCGTAAACAATTACCGAGGGAACAACAATTCCTCGCTATTTGATTAAGATTTTAAATTCACGACGTAAGCCTCCCCCACCCCTCGTGACCCGAGGAAGCATCGTAAAACTAACAGACAAGGATCCCAGGATGCCAAGTGGGCGACGACCACCGCGCAAACGCTGTCTTTCGAAAAACGAACAAGCTCTCGGGACAACCAGCTTTTGTTGCTAAGTTCAAGCCACAGAGACCGGAGATCAGAGGTCCGAACATTCGTTTTTCATTCGCGTTAAGTACATACTGGTGATTAGCCGCCATAACAAAAGGAAAGGGGGGAAAAAAGTGGGAATTATTCAAAACGTTTCCTGCTCGTGGCTTTAATGAGGTTCAGGATCGATAAATGTACGTGTTAACCGAATAAACGGATCGTTTCTCACCTCACGGGGTGAAATCACGAGAAAGTATACTGTTTTGAGTAAACCGGATCGAATGAGTTGCAAGCGAAAACGTTGAAAAAAATTCCATTTAACGAAAAAAAGAGAACTAAGTACTATCGAAACAGAACACAATTTCTCTGATCTCCAGTCTGTATAATACAACCTATCGTCTATACGATTGCGTGGACTACCACTAGATATTATCATGCGGTACAGTATAATCATAAATACATATTCCATACGGTGTCGTACGGTTATCGCTAGGCTGATTAAACTTTTCCCGTGCAAACTGCGTGCTGTTTTCTCGACAAATCGAAACCCCAACGTAATTTCAATAATTTTCAGCTCTTGCTCGCTTGGAAACTCGTGTCTATATACACTTGTCAACGTTTAATGGCGGTAACAGCTGAATCTGCGATTCCTGTTCACCTTTCATCGAGTGAACTTCGCCGACTTTCAATTCTTTGGCCTATTCAAATTATTCAAACAACTCGAGTATAACGGAGACTCCCTCGCGCATATGCACGCGAGCAAACAAGACACACGCGTTGAAACATAATACTTAACTGCTTCCGTTTCATATTTTCACTAGCTTTTCGACATTGAATATGCAGTAACTAGTTCTTTTTATCGGCCTCCTCCTTTTATCGTTTAACAATTTACTTCGCTTCTATTCGATTAATACTTCCCGTTCAACTAATTACCAACTTTAAGTTACCACCATTAATTATTACATCCATTGTTCGCGATACAGCGCAAGCCACCTCCGTACAGGCGGAACTTCGAATTAAAATCCAAGGGTGACCCGCTTCCTCTTAATCGAATTAGAAGCTGTACCCGCCGCAATCGTTTCACGCGCCCCGCTAAACGGGTCGCGATTCGCAATACAGCGGTTCCTTTCGTCGAGATATTAAAATGGAAAGCTATTTATCAACATTGTAAAAATCGTGTGAGATTTTCAATCAAAAGTTCCACCGCACGTCGACCATCGTAACGATGCGATCGTATTAAGAAAACCAATTCGATCGGTTCAGCCTCGTGCTGTCTCTTTTGAACGAGTTCAGCAGGGAAGCTTACACGACGCGTAACCCCGTTCTTTCGCCTGTCCGTTAGCGTTCTATCGCACGCGTATACACCTGTGCACGAATTTCGATTGCTCGAACAATTGGCCATTTCGTCTCACACCTCCCGAAACGACGGAACTTTCGATCGAGATTCGCCGAGAGCCGCGTCCGAGAGCTTCTTCGTGGAATTCGAAATCAAAAGTTCCACCGTGCCGGGTGCACCGTACCGACCGGGCGTTGAAAGACACTAACATTTTGCTTTTTTTTTTCTGTTTTTTTTTTCTTTAGTACGTCTACGTGGCACGAGCTAAGGGTATCAATTATCATCGGTGTACCCTACACGTCAGCGGTCTCGTTGGCCGGGCGAACATTAACGGGTCTTCGAGTAAAGTAATTAAATGAACGTTCCATCGGGGTGCCGGCAACGAGACCAAGAAATCAGCATTGACGAGAAAAAAAGCAAAGTATTTTGCGAAAGGGGCAAAAAAGTAAGGGAAACCTCTTGTTATACGCGCTCGAATTAATTACTCCGAACGATATTTAGATTCACGATGATCTCACGACCACTCCCCTTCGCCCTCGATAGAAACAAGTGATACCGCCGCTCTTCTTTGTTTTTTTTTTTGTGCAGAATTTTTCCGCTAAACTGCTTTTGTTTTGTGCATCCTGATACGTACGCGTGTGTATGCGTAAGTATGTGTATGTAGATATACAGCTTGTATATAGCCAATTTCACTGGTCCGTTTATCGTTCTATGTGATAAAATACTTTTGCCCGTGGAAACTACGATAACGCACGCCCACGATCGAAACAGACGATTGTATGAAAGAACTGTGTGTATATGCTGAGTGAAACGAACACGCGTGTACAACGACATCTCGAGGAACGGGCCTTCTTAATGAATACAATGTGAGAAGCATGCCGGTGAAAAAACGACGGTAAAGATCACGATGAAGAGAATCACGTGACGTGGATGAGGATGATGATAAATGACTGTGAACCTCTGACAGATCTACGTGAAAACGACGAGAAAATACGCGGCCAGGGCGGTATCGTCGGCAGAGAGAACCGGAGGAAAGAAGGAGTGGTCACGATCCGCCAGCGAGATTGATTAAAAAAGAAATTTCTCTTATTCTTCTTTCTCCTATGGTTTTTTGGACGCAGTTGGTAATGGTCTTGCAAAAGGTGGCGGGTGCGATGCTTAGTCCACCATCAATTCGAAATGTACCGAGCCGCGCCTTTCGAATCTATCGTGGATGATATTGTGCGCCCAAGCTTTGCATTCGATGTTGATCAGTACACCATCTGAAAATCAACGAAACAATCTTGCCCATTACTTGCTTCTATTGCTCGTAATTAGAAACGGGTGGAAGTATAATTTATAGATTCGCGGAGCTTGTCTTCAGAACTTTGCGAGGAACCAAAACTCAATACTTTGAGAATCATAAACCAATTTATTCTTTCGTTTTGTTTCTAAGGTGTGTCCACCTCGTCAGGAATTAAAATCTTAACAGATTTTTTTAAGGAAATTTATTGAAAATAATCGAACAGAAAAATGTAGATATTATTTAAATGAACGAATGCGCGAAAATGCTTTATGAGATAATTATTGGAAAATCGTGATTAAAACGAGGCTGAAGTCTAAACACAAACTCGATTGTACTGTTAGTTAACACTTTCGTCACCACGTCACCCATATTTGGGTGACGTTCTTTTTCTTAAAATTAAATAGGATTTTAAATTGGAATTTTAAAAAGAATTCAATTCAATAAGCATTGAAGTATAATATGAAATACCTAAAATAAAGATAAAAAGTTAAAATTTTTGCTGTTTTTATTTATTTTTGTTTTTACCCCAGTCTTATATGCAATCGGATTTGGGCCCAACAAGAAACCTAGTCAAATCACGCTGGGCGACGAACGTGTTAAATAAATTGGTATCGTCGAATAGTATTCCAGGTTACTTATGCAAATTATATAATAACATTGGAAATTTTATTCAAGACAGTTTCATGACTTACATTTAGGCCTCTCGAAGAAAATAGCTACGAGGGGACTAAGGTATCCAGGAGTATTTGTGAAAGGGAAGTAGTATCCAGGGAAGCCACGACTTGGAATATACTGAATCGCGCCCATGTTTTCAACATCAGCTGGATTTTCACCGGAACACGATACCCATACAGTATCCAATCTATTGGCATGTTCCTCTTGTTTAATATGTTCTTGAAGATCGCTTGGCATACCAGACGGCAATTTCTTCGTGTCATTATAATACTCGGGTTTCCAGCCGAAAATCTAAACCGTTATAATTGCCAACATCTATTTACATCTTCCTTAAATGTGATATAAATGATATTAAGAAAAATGTGAAACACGTTTACAGGATACTACATATTGAGATAATAAAAGTAGTTCTTCACTCGATTTTTGTATAATTTCTAAGTTCCTACTTATAAGAAACATTCTACTGTAATCAAAATAAAATATCGAACAAATATTGGTACAGAATTCATCCCTTTGCACTTGAAAGGCAATCGGTAGTCAAATGATATCAATTTCATAAATTTCTCAATGCAAAGGGTTAAATAATCATATTTATAAATTAAATATTTGAATACTATTTAATTTCGATACTTTGCGTTTGGAGGGTCATCCTCCAAATCCAAAGGGTTAATGATGTCCAAGCAGATGTAATGAAAAACTCGTACGAACCGAATCGCAGTTCTATACTATACCATAGTCAGAGTTCAAAAAAATTAAAAAAATTAACGTACATATGCCTATATAAATATAGAATTAATTCTGTAAAAGTACCCAAAGTTTCTAAAAGTAGAATAGAATATATTCGTAAACGCTCAAAGTAAGTTTCACAATACAAAAACACTTAAGTATTTCATTTAGGAGGGCATTCTAAAAAACCACATACCTTGTTCAGCTTCAAGAAAATGCAAGGAGCAGATTTGTTGTAGCCATACTTATTTTCCTTCGTACACTGTCCCCACTTCGACATGTCCACGTCGCAGACTTTGCCGGGCGCTGGTGGTTTCCCATAGTCGCAAATCATCCTCTTTTGGGCACCATTCGTCGAGGAAGCAGGCTTTTGGTACTCTAGACAATTGGAAAATTCATTTCACTCGTAATTATCGTATACATACATCAATGTATGCAATTGATTTTGCAACAGGAGATCTTATATAGAGAATAAATATAATTTTGCTTGTCTTCATATTTCGTAAACTTTGTATCATCAAGGACCAATGCAATATTTCGTTTGCAATCCTTTTTCGGTGAATTTATATTGTTAAATGAACATCCTAATCATGAAAGAAAGTCTCAGGAATTCATTCAATAGTTCTATATAACTGCAATGTTAAAGAATGAAATTCATCAATGTCATTTGAGCGAAAAAAACATTTCACATGAAATATTGCGTTAACGTAACTATTGGTCCTCAATGACTTAAAACTGATTTTGACAAAATTCGTTAACGCTGTGTTATATTTAATCTGTATAAATTAATTGTATTTACACATAGAAATAGAAGTGTGAAGGCGTTAGAACTTTGGCCCAAAGATTGGTCTCCCCTTGACCGGATTTAACAAGCTCCTGACGTAACTGGCTCGTTAGGACAAAGGCGATTTTCTCGCTTATCGGTTAATATTAGCGTTGTAATACGTTTATAAAAATATACATCTATGCGCTTATACACAGCTTCTTAGATCACGTACGATAAACTTCATTCCATTTCGATTCGAAAAAATAGTGAACTTTGAAAATCTGAAGAAATAAATTACCTTGAAGGAACTTGTCCAATTCTCTGGTCCAATGCAGGAAGTTGCCTTCGTCGCTGGCTTTGTACCAAATCAAGGTACTCTCGACATTGCTCGCTGGAGGCATGGGCCTGAAACCGAGTCCAGGGTTGCTTCCAATCAAGGAATTTTCCAGCTGCCACTTCGGTGCGTTCGGGTCTAACGTCTGATAGAAAACGGTCAACATCGCTCCGAAGAAGCCAGCCAGTACCGCATAGAAAATAATATAGAATAACAAGATCTTGGCTGCAAACAACAAACAATGAATTATTAATAAAATTTGTAATTTCCACAGAATTCCTTATTGTTTATCGCTTATCTTCTAAATTAGTTCAGATTAAGTTCAGTCGCTTATATCTGGACCTCACAGCCAAACCGTATTAAGTATTTATACTAAGCAAACTGTATTAAGAGCTAACTGTATTTACTTTTTTTTTTCCAAAGATAACATTTTGCATGTTTTCTGTATCGAGTTCTTGACTCTTTCAGCAGTAAAAATTATTTCGTTCTAAGTTACTTAATTTTTAAAATAACAGTGGAAAAAATGGCATTAAGTCACCGATGTGATCTAATACAGTTTGGCTCTGGGATCCAGGTGTGGGGTTATTAGATTATTTTTAAAATAAGTAACATACGTATCGAAAAATTGTTTGAATTATGTGGAAAAATAATTTGCGAGAGCAACTTGAAATATACGGATCGTAAACGTTTCAACCAAGTTATTGGCGAAGCAATTGTTTTACAGCAATAATTCCTTTGTTGTATACGCACAGTAACCGAAGTCTACCAGATCGAGACAATTATGATCCAAGGTCTAATTGGCCTGAATTGGTATTGAGTAAGTGATGCTGAGAGTTTACTATAAGAATCTTTGTTGAATATCTGCTTCAACCAATCTATCCCCGAAGAATCACAATACGTAAGTACCTAAACCTATTGTACTGAACAAATCATCAGTAAAACACTGTTCAAATAACTGGTTTTACTTATTAAATTTGAATAAAACTTTATTCTAAATTTTGCGAGTTATAGCATTTATGAATGTTTCAACTGTTATAGTAAATTTTAATTAACGCATTATTAATTCATTCAAGTATTTGTCTGCGATAAACATTATCACCTCGTCAGATCAAGCACCAAAATAATATGCATACAGTTAGGACTTTATTCTTAAAATAACGTTAAGACCTTGAATTAAAACTTGCACTTGTTTGATGTATTTAATGAGTACCTAGTCAACATCCCTATTTCTGTAATCATCAGCAAGGAAATTGCTTAATTTAAGAAATATGTCTAGAACGTCAACTGTGGTCAGGATTTTACTTGGCACTGTGCCAAATTTTCGTATGAAACACCGTGAACAATAACTGTTTCTAATAAATGTAATAAAACTAACGAAAAGTACCATTAACACGTTCGTCGCCACGTTGCCCATATTTGGGTGACCCTCTTTTTCTTGAAATTAAATAGGATTTTTAATTGGAATTTTAATAGGACTTCATTGAAGTATAATATGTATAAATAAAAAATACATAAAATAAAAATTGAAAATTAAAACTTTTGCTATTTTTATATTTTTTTACCACAGTTTTCTATGCGATCGGATTTGGGCTCAACGAGAAACTCAGTCGAATCACGTTGGGCGACGAACGTGTTAAAGGACGAAAATATTTCTAAATCATTAATACTGAAAAAAAACGAATTTTATATTGTGTGTATATTTGTATACAATTGTTCACATACTAAGATCTCTCGCGAAATTTATTTGATTCTTTAAGAGCAATAATATTGTTATACAATGATATAATTTAGTCACCTTCGTTATCAAAATTGCTACACATACATTATATCATAGTATAAATATTGAACAATTTAGAGCAAAATGTATCTGCGTAAAATCGATTGTACAAGCGCGCAAAATCTGTAGAATCTAAATGAACGTAGAATTGAACTCCGACATTTACTCTCCATCGCAAATCGATTTCTTCCAATCAAAATTTCACGAAGAAATCGTTTTCTCTGCCATAACTCTACCAGCTTGTTCTCAGAAAGCAACAACAATAAGTGTCATACAAAACTATCGTTTTCTTTATAAAAATTCGAATACAGGTACAACAATATCAATGACCTACTTCATGAAAGAACCGTGGTGGCTTCTAAGTTTGTGGCGCCGTCGCGTTCCGCATGCAAAGTGATCGATATCTCAAAAAAACCGTGAAAATGTTACGTTACTACAGCAACCCCGATGGTGTACCGTATTTAAACAAAAGCATAATAAAATTCAATTCCCCTTTGCTTTAAAAACCACCCCCCGGTAATGTGTTTTATATAAATCTCGGTTCTTGATCGTGTACATCCTCTTATTTCATCTGTTTCTTCTCTATTTTTAAACATTAAGTTGTTTAAACGTTTGGAAAATTTTACTTTATGCAAATTTAATAATCTCTGCGGTAATTGCTCCATGTTCATACGTAATTTATGAGAATTTGTTTCTCGAACGATTTGAATTTTCATTGAATTGATTTTGAAACATAGATGAACTTCAAGAGTTGTATATGATTCTGTTATTACATAATTGACTCGTACAATAATTTGATGCAATTTTGGAACGTATTATTTTTTTAAACTATATATTATATTCGTAGTAACTTTCAAGTATGTTTATTAATCCACGTGATCACCACTTTAATTTAAAAACTCGAAGGAAAACCTTACGAACCTGAAAGATTTAATGGGAACCCACTTTTGGCTCTAATTAAATGTTGCTTATTATTAAATTCATAAACATAAAAATTACAAATTTCACTTATATCCTTGTATAGTGCCATATATTTGTTTATAATATATTTTTGTCGCATTTTTTTCCACTCCAAAGATTGAAAAGGAAATTCAAGAAAGATGCAAGTATTAAGAGAACGTAATCGCAAGTTATGAAATAATTTTTAAGAAACTAAACATATTTCATTGATTTTCATTCGTATTTTGACGAATGTTGGAAGGGTTGATTAAGAGAAATACAATGAAACGTATACTTCGATTTTGTTGATTTGTAAAAGTGGTGTAACAAAATTTGTTAAGAACTCGAATCAGAAGCAAACCGACCGTATGAAATCAGAGCAAGCTATTTCAGCGGAATGGTAAGACCGTTGGATTGTATTGATTTTGGTGGAAGTCGATCAACCTCAGGAGAAGAAGAGGGGAAAAAAGACGGCCGAACATAGAAAGAACGTAGTTATATTGCTCGCAAAGACGGAGAATAGATAAGCTGCTTTAGGTATGCTAACGCAATAACTCAACGCCAAGCGAATTGCTTTGTTAATGCGTCAAACAAAAATCGTGAATTCGTCGAATGTCAACAGACTGATGTTGAAACTTCTTCAATTATAAGAACAGTTCAAACAGACGGGCACATTTTTAATTTTAATCTCCTGGATACACTGTATCATTTACGAACGCGATGAAATTAAAGTAAACGTAACGAGAATAACAGAAGTTAATAGCTTCACTAGTTTCGTTACTTAAGAAAGGTTCATACGCTACAGAGAAATTGCAAATCAATATGTCAAACTGCAAAGCAGCTAGTTAATTACTCTATCGGATTTATTATAACAGAATTCATAGATCTATTTATTTAAGTACGATTGATAAACGTAAAAATATGATTCGAGGATCTGTGCAACAATTTTATTACAGATCAATTTAATACGTATATCTGATTAAGATGCACAGAAATTAAAGCAAAATAGCTTTTGCATACGGATAATTCATGTAAACTCCATCACTCTTTATAAATGGAGAATGTATATCAAATTTGACGAAGGTATGTTATAAGTAATAATGCCAACAGAACAATCTTGCTACACTTTCATTGCTCAGCTAATTCTAAACGAACTAGTAACGAATGACAAATCTAATTTCCAAATGAAATAATCTTCCTTTATCTCTGTTAAATTTTATTCCTGTCGAATACTCATAATTTTCTACTAATCATCTTCTAACCGCGTAATTATTCTGATTCTACCATTGAAGAAAATCCAAAATTCGGTCGATTGATTAATGTCAGCCAAACAATTGTGTGAAACCATGATTACCATGCTAATTGCAATTGATTTTGTCCTGTATACCATAATAACGTATCCTCATCGACCAAAGCTTTCCGCAATCGTATTACATAACACGACAATATGGAGAATTCGCTTATACATGTGTGCCATTGAACAGTATCAAACAAAATTGTCGACATCGTTACACAAGTATCGAACAACAAAATTTATTGCATTTATTCATTTACACTCAAGGTAATAAGATCAAGGTAATAATTTTATAACAATAAAGCACGAGGGACTTGCAAATGTATAACTTCCACCGAAATATTTTCTACGTTTTCTAAATACCTTTTTCCTCAACATTTCTATCACTTCACCCATTATGCCGAGCTAAAAGTAATAACGTTTAACTACACATTTTATCTTAAATACAACTACGACCTTTTCTTTCGTTTACAAAGGAAATCAAATTTCATACATTTGAATTCGAGAACTGAGAGAACACCTCTTCATTTCATTTCTTGTTCCTTTTACAGTCATATTACGGACGACGAAAATAGGACAATGAAAATCGCGAGGGTTACCGCCCCTCCGTACTTTTCTTTCGAAGAATCGATCGAGAACTTTGAAATTCCAGCACACCAGAAAAGATGTTACGAGCGACGAGAGGAAGTGAAATTTATCGGAACAGGATATGTGTAACGTTCGATAAAATGAAACATTTGTAGTTTAATATTCGTCTTGTGTTTTATTCTATTGCGAACAAATCTGCGTCGCGAGAATCTTAAATAACAGCATCTCTATGTTGTTGTAAAGGAAGTGAACGAACGAACAATTCAAGTTGCCTCTCTCTTTTACTGATAATATCCACGATACAGGCGCATCTCGTTTTCTTGTTGCAGATTCATTCCGACGGTAAGCTTTGAATTACGGAAAGAACAGCAAGCAGTGTTAGGGAGGAGAAATCGATTAAACTATGAAATGAACGTCTTCGCTCATTTGAATGCAGCACGAAGATTCTTGATATGTATATGACATCCTTAGCGAGCTGCAGTGCGCGTGTACATTGCGACGCTTTACGTCAGGAATAAAGGGGGTTATCGTTAAATGTCAATCACATATTTGAATTCTGACCTTCTACGGATATATCTTACAAGCAGAATTTCTCGATAAGATCGTTGACGGTATCGGAAACGGCAACCATTAACAAAAACCCTCGATTTCGGTCGTGTCCTAATCAAACTGTACGTTTATCAACGGAAGCTACGATTAACCGAATCACTATGAAGAAACAATGTGTAACAACCCCGATCGTACGCGCGAACTTAATTCAGTGCCACTACGGATCGAGTTCATTCTCTCGTTTGCGCAGACAAAAATCTTGTTGACGAAACTTACCCCAACTAGCGCCTGTGCGCCCCAGGAACTGTCCAGTCTCGGAATTCCATAAAAAGACCTTAAAACCCTCCCATTTGCCCAGCTTCGGCGGCGGAGAGTAATACTGCTCGACCTTCTTGCCCTCCATTGCGATCGGTTAAACAAAGATGGAGAGTGCGATCGCAAGCTCTCCCGCGTGTCACCACGAACGAACGACGACGTGCGAGTCCCTTCTTTCCCCGGCCTGTTCCGCTGCTCCTTCTGCTGATCTTGTTCTTCGTCTTCTGGTGGAACAGTGCCGCGATCGAACAGCTCCGTGGGCGAGGACGCAAAGGAAGGAAAGGTCGATTCGTGCCCTCGTCTGGAGCCGCTGTTCTCAGGCGCTCTCGTCCGGCCAAGGGATGAATATTGAGCGATCGAACCCAGGCTGGCCCGAGCTTTTCAGGCCGTCCCCTCCTTCTCTCGTTCTCGTTTCGACTACCTCCCTCTCTCTCTCTCTTTCTCTCTGTTTCTCCAGCGACGATGCTTCCCCACCGCTGCGGAATCGCTACCCTTTTCCAACGCGTCGACGGAATCGCGCAGTCGCGTCGATACGCACCCCCTGGCCCCCCTCTTTAACTATATCACGGCCAGGTGGCACTACCGGCAATGGCGGCCGGCCCGTTTCATCCTCCTCGCTCCGACTCGCGCTTTTATTGCCTCCCCTTCTCTCGCTTGGCGATTCGATCGACCCCGCTGCGTGACACGGCGACTCCTCGCGGTGGAGCTTACGCGAATCCCACAATAGATACCAGAGAAAACGATTCTCTCTGGCTGAACCCACCTACTACTCTTCCTCGACCCTTCAGACACGTTCCGAGAGTTAGGTAGTGGGACGAGAAATTAGTGTCCCGTGAAAGGGACCCGAATGGATATGTGGTAGAATGGGAAACAGGGTGAAGGGAAGAGCAGCAGAAGTAGAGAGAGAAAGTACAGGGTGAACACGAGGGGAGGGATAGGTCGAGAGTTTCGAAACGCGTCCGACTACCACGGAATCCGGCGAGAGAATGGTCAGACGTTAGGAAAACATTTCGTACTACTTTTGCCATTCTTACTGTAGGGTAATCAGTTATCGGCTTTCCGCTACATGTTTGAACAGAGTATTGGCATCCCTTCCAATTTAACTACCGCGATATGATTATCCTTTCATTTCTTACATTGTTATAAGTTTAAGTAGTTCAAGTAGATACAGAAACAGTAGAAAAGTCAAGGTACCTTAAACTTATCCGGAAGACGTCAAACTTTATTGTACACTGTGGCTTCTGTTACGTAATTATATTTATTTGAAGACTTGTACAATTTGTAGGATTGATAACCTCGAATTCTCTGATAAATAAATCTTACTTCAAAGAACGGCCAGTTTGATTCCAAATTTAATAGTATGAATGCTTCAGCCCTTTGTTCGATTGTAACGATTATATTCCACTTTTTACTGCAATTTAAAACGTATCTAATAAGATTTGATAATATAATAAAAATATTATTCATTTATATGATCAGTTAAATTAACAATTAGCAATAAAAATTCATGACACATTAATGCTTATACAAGCAAACTTTATTACCTACACAGTTTAGATCTTTTACTAGTATCATGTTTTATATGATACACTGTATAGCAGGACCACGTTTACTGACTTAACGAACTTCCTTGGATACGGTAAACCACATCCGGATAGACGTCGATAAGGCTTAACTGATATACAAGCATATTAAGTATGTACTATTACAGCTGAAACAGATCATTTATTACGACATACTTATAATAAAATCCCGATATTAATAAAAAATTGTATGAAATACACTAAATATAAAAGTCTGCTGATAAAATTTATATAATTGTCCGGTTATCGCTTCTTCAATGAATTTTTTATTGAATTTAATTACATCTCTTTGCAAAGGCCTAGCTTTGTATGGAAAACTGAGCAAAAATTCTGAAGGTAAAATAAACAAAACTCTATTTCATGTGGAACCATAATGCGCTACGTATATCGCTTACTTTACCATACATGCACATTCTTACATAACTGAAGTCCTGTGGATCGATTGTACTCAAGGTGTCCAATTTAACAATTCTTGACAAGAAAATTTCATGGTAAAAATAATTAACCAAAGAAAAGGGATTGTAAGATTTTTATAAAAAGATCAGAATACTGATGACATTTTGTTACTCGTCACGACCCCATCACTGATTTTATAAAATACAACAGACTGTAAAAAAATGATTTTGCAATAAAACAAATGCAGGTGATCGACAAAACTAGAATTATTCACTATTTAATAATTATCATATAGAATATTTTATTAGCTTACTTTTAACGACATCGAAAAATACATTTAACTTATTTACTTCAATTCATTTGTATTACAAATTATTATAATCTTTATCTACAACACACAATATATGTATAATAATCATTGTTGTATGTCACACCTATTCAATAAATGCAATACAACGGATCTCTTTTTGTGGAGTCTCTAAAAAGAAAAGGTTTAACTTCCTTATTTTTCCTACACAATTAAACCTCGTAGCTTTTGCCTTTATGTTACGTGTCCGTCTTAATAGATACTCCTGTATAAAAGAAGCAACATTTTATACAGTTTATTTGCACATATCTTTTAAAATAATAATTTCATCCTATCTTGTACTGTTCAATTGAATCCCAGTTTAAACTATACGTATTTGATGAAATAGAATGATTATAACGACGCGTCTACAATCAAATGTTGTATCATTTCATTGCATTTTTAGACATACACTAAGACCGACTTTTCCTGCGACCATTTTTATTTACAAACATCACACCTCTCCTATCTTATCAACGCATGTGAATAAAAAGAATTATGTATGTGCATTAAATAATATCACTTTTTAAATAATTACAAATTAAACAGTAATATTAATAATATCGTAAACTAATCATAATCACCCTATGGAAGCGTGTTTATTTACACAGTTGTTCTTTTTTCTTTTTTTTTTTTTTGTACTATCGCACATAAAGAGAAAACAGTTTCATAAAGACACACCACCGTACCCTAAACACACCGGCTGAAATTGTAGACGGATTGGTTGGTAACGTTTTTTATTAAATATTTCATTACAGGAGGTTAAAATATTTATAATGCATTCAAATAACAGAATTTACAAATATATCTCAATATTTCCATATGTATATATATATACTGTGTATATACACATCACATATTTCTATGTAAATTTTTCTTCTTTTTCTCCCTAACATGCTATACATCGCACACATACTTCCGCGTCACACACTCTTCCTCTTTCACACCGTTTTTTTTTTTTCTTATGTACATGACGTAGAGTGGCACAAACCTCGTACAGATTTTTTTTTCATTTTCAACTTTACTTTTTTTGTGTTTTGTCCTTTTACATTTTTTCTGTACCACGATATAACACACTATTACTCGTCATTGGGACGAAAGATCTGATTTCTTTCGCACGAGCGACCGTCTACAAAAAACCAAAAGAGTTTCGCTTCACACATAATACTTCCTAAATGTGTTTTTGGATTTTTCTACTCTTACTTGAATAATCGTAATTACACTCGCACGTTATTAACCGTTTATGAAGCCTGCTATCCCCCTATTGCTTCGTTATTTTCCGTTTGAGAAACGATACACAGTCTTTTTTTTTTTCCTTCTTCTTCCTTCGCTCCCCATCGTCACACCCTTCGAACGGCAGAGCTCACCCCTCCTATAATGTATCGCGTTTTATGTCCTCATGCTAATTTTTTTCGCTTTTTTTTTTTGTCTTTTTATTTGTTTTATGTTTATTCTCGCCCAAAGCACGTATTGTCTTCGTGAGTCACGGTGGTCGGACAAGCTTTCCGAATCGACGGTCGCCTCATGCAAACATTAAATTATTGTATAGCGAGCTTCGCTCGCGAAACACAGCGAATGTACATCGTAATTGTAAGCGCTTTTAAGTCACTATGCCGACGGTATCTTGATATATGCTTGTTTATGCATGTACATCTGCATGTTTGCACATCAGACGTGTATTTCGTTAGTTATTTATTTTTTTTCTTCCCTTCCATTGTTCTTTGCCAACTTTCCTCTCTACAATCTTAATCGCTGCCCAATTACACCCCTGTATGTCCAAAAATATTTGGAGAAAAAAAGATACACGTGGCTCTAGTCTTCTTTAACATTCTTTTTTTCTCACTTTTTTTTTTATTAATTTCGCTTATTTTAGATAAAATCGATCTTATTCGTTTAATATTAGAGATGTAAAATGTCGAGAAAGTTTCGTTTTGGGCATCATCAAATTTCGTTACAAATACAAAGTGTGTACGTCAGATTCTTTTCGTTTTCTTCTTCTCGTTTGAATACACAGGAGACAGGGACCTGTTCAAACTGTTTGAGCTGACTTTTGTGATTTAAGAACTGGCTGCTTGTACTTTAGAATTTATTGTTATTTTTAATTTTATCGACGGAATTGTTCAGGAAAGAAAAAAGAAAAACGTGAACCACCGGTACTGTGCGAAGCTAAAAGAGACACACTTTAGGAACGATGACTAAAAATACTAATGTGGATTAGTAACGCAAACGGTTATTGTTAAAAATTAATAATTAAATTACGAGATAGCAATTAGAAAAACAATCAAAATTACATATTAAGATGTATCTACTACAGTAACATCCAAGTCAAGATTTTTTTTTCCTTTTTCTTCTTTTTTTTTTTATTTTTTTTTTTTTGTTCTTTTAGATAATCGTCGATAATTTCTCCAAACACGAAAATAGCTATTATTTGAAAAATGATACAATCTTTCTAGAAAGTTTACATCTCTAGTTCGTTACGAATATACATATACGTATATATATATATAAAATTTATCATTATTATAATTATTATAATTATTATTAATATTACAATTTTATTATAATTACTACTACTAATCTCTCACGCTCCTGCTCTAGGGCTTCTGTTCAAGTGATATGGTTCTTTGACTTTTTGATTCTTTTAGGTATAATACTGATTTGATCAAGAGCATTTGAACTTTTTTTTTGTTCTTAAACTTGAACAACACAACAAATCAATTACATTAAGCGCGCAATTTTCTTATTTCCTTTTTTTTTTTTTCTTATCACCTGTTACACTTTAACTAGCTTAAATGCGTACTTAATATTTATATCTGCTAAACAAAGGAGTCTTGATCCGGGGCAGGTAATCCCTTATAATGTTATACCTATTAAAACTGTGTTTCTTCTACTTTTAAAACAATGATTCAAACATATTATTAGCGATAATATTTTTTTTAAGAATTATATAAAAAACAAAAATTTCATCTATGACATAAGTAAGATATTGCGAATCAACTGCGATAGAACCAAATTATGCACACGATGTGCATTAACTAAGCAACTGAATACTATTCTTGAAGAAAAAAAATGTAGCGAATCAGGAGAGAAGTTTTCCATTAAAGGAATCCATTTAAAAAAAGTTGAAAATTCACTTAATCGAACAGATATTGCAGATCCAAATAAAAAGAAAAAACGTTCAAACTAAATACTTACTTTTGGAGGCTCTGGAGTTAGAATTTCAGAAAACATAGGAAATATTTCACTTCCTTCTATTAATTCCATTGAAAATGATTATGGTTATGGTAAACAACAACAACTGCTTAAGAAGAAGAATGTGGACTAAAATTCATGAAATGTTCTAATTGATACTAAAAGATCTAATCTAGAAAAAAATCGTCAACTTACAAGAACCTACTTATGTTCTGTATACTACACATGAAAGACCAAAAATTATCTAAGATTGATTATCTAAGGAAAGAAAATCATCTAAAGTTGAATTATTCGTACAAGTTTACAGACAGGTAACAAAGAAAGCGTTTATCACATGGAGAACATTGGCACGTCATCCATAACTGCAAGTACAATAATTATTGCTGAAGATATTCACGCAACGGAACATTTAATTCATAATTTACTACATGATTTGAAAGAGAAAGAGGAAGATTATTTAGAAGGCTGTCCTGAAAGATTATTCATTGTCTTGAAATTGCCAGACGAACGAGCAATAAGTACTGAGAAGATGGATCATGGTACAGAAACATGGTACATATGAAGCCATAAAATTTGTAATTGTATCAGATGAATATGTTTGAAGTTATTTGGGACAGTGATCTCAGCACTAACTAAAATATTATCTTCAACAACCTACTTTTCCATGTAACACAAACTTAAGAAGTGCCATCAGTAATACTATACAACATCCATTTGTAAAAACATATATTGATGTTATAGTAGAAAATATTGCTTATTAGTTAAGAAAAGAAATATCGCATTCATCTTATTGCCAATATCTGAAATATGATAAAACATATTCTCTTGACTACCAGTATCAATAGTTAATAAACAGCAATAAAGTGTCATATTTTAATAATTACTATTGCTTCTGATGACATGATTAATCATGACTATAATATCACTTGGTCAACAATTATTATTTATTGTTTAGAAAGATGGAGTATTTGCTTTTTATCACTTGCAGATTCATTCAAAATTATAAAATTCAGAAATAGCTTAAAAATATTTTTAATCCAGTTAACCAAAATTGGCTCGTAAATGAAAATTTTTAATTTATCCCATAAATGTAAGATTTATCGTTAAAATATAATTGAAAGCTTTATAATATTTTTGTTCAATGTATGTCATAAAGTCAAACTCCTTTGTTTCGTAATTGAAACACATATAAGCTTAGAAAAATCTTTGCACTATTTTTTTTCCGTTGCTCTTGCCATAAATCTTGATTAGGTGAAACTTGCCACTAACTACTGATGTTAATTTAAAGATAAAATATTCACAAATGCCATGAAATTTAAAAAGATGTTGGTGTTCAAAGTTTTAATATGAATTTTACACGCTTTTCATCAGTCACAGCCACTTTAAAACTTTTCTCAGGTAGTTTTTAAAAATTATCATTGACTAATGGTAACGACAAGATAAACTTTAATCTTTATTTTTTTAATAGACCGGTATGAAGACACTGGGTATTTAAAAAGAAAAAAAATGGCACTTTTATTAAATATTATTCGGATAAGAAGTCAAATTCTACTAATTACGACGCAGTCAAATTTCTTATACGAAATTAACAGAAGTTTGATTAACACATATAATAAGGATATTAATTTTCCGATTTTTAACAATTAATTTTTGGCTTTCTTTGGAGTATAAATAATTAAGTAACGTTTAGAAACAAAAAACATCTTTCATGTTATACACAATAACATATAGAAAACAGTTCATTATAGAGAATTATTACTGTCATAATTAAATTAGTAAAGTCAAATTCAAACGTACCATTAAGATTATCAATTTTGAACTTTTACTTTTTGTCAAATATTCATCCTTACAAAACACTAAGTCTAAAGCATTAGTCCCAAAATTGTTGTGGCAACTGACTATCTGCCAATAATTCATAATTAACCAAAATAAAGAACGCCTGAGAAATTCTTTATATCCAGAAGCTATTGAAAAGAAATTTTTAAATGCATATGTATTCAAAGTCACACATATCCACTCTCGTTCACTTTTACAGCTTTTCAGTCCTTACTATTTTAGATTCTTAAGATCTATTTGACATAGATCAGGGCAATGTATGAGAGCCTTACGATTAAAAATTACGGATCATCGTAAGTATGAGAGCTAGACAAAGATTTACCAAATTATGCGCTCTAATAGAATTAGATTAACACTCACTAATGGTGTTTTGTAGTTAAGAATTGGTTTAAATGCAGTAGCAACTTGTTGAAGAGGCGAGTACAACGCAGATTGCCACTCCGCTCACACCTAATACTAATACATATTCATTATTCTTTTCTTTTTTCATTACCCACTAACAAGATTCTAAACGTATGTAACGCATTGCTTACACTTAAAAAAGATGGGTGATCAATAAAAGTCGTATAAAATTGCTTAAGTTGCACGTGATTGCATGACTATTTGTATAAATAGGATGAGAATTATTGTTATTTAACTAACTATTCATAAGTTAATAAATGAGTGGTGAGCGGCATATATTTATAGTTTTATACACACAGGAGCGCAAAGGCAGCTAGACGATCGAACACTTATGGTTTGTTGTTCTTTCATTCTTTCTTTCTTTTTTTTCTTTTTTCTTCCTTTCTATTTTTCTTTTTCACTCTTTTTTATGTGCATTCGCTCTTCATTCGTTTCAATCTTTTTTTTTTAACTTACTCTTTTCTCACCATTCTTTTTGCACTCGTTCAAACATTGCGCACGTAAGAATTGAGAAAATATGTATACATAAAAATGTCGTGGCTCAGTAGCGATAATAGAAGTAATAGTAATAGTTCAATAGTAATAGTAGTAATAGTGGTAATAGACATACTAGTAGAAGTAAAAGTATCAATGATAAATATAGTCAAACATGGTAGTTCATCTAATCAGAGCACAATGCGTTTTCGTTTTCTCTGTATTTCATTTATGGCTAGTTACTAGAGAAACAGGGAAAAGTTGTGTCGGATGAGGGAGAGCCCATAGGTATTGTTGGAAAGACACGAGTCAATACCTAACAGAAACCTTTCAAAATGTATTCTAAAAACTTAGATAAGAACATTCTGCGTTATGCTTCTCTTCCTTTTCCATTTGTACATGACGCTACATCTTTTTACAATCATAATTAAGAATTACTATCATAAATAAGAACTTGTAAAAAGTATACCTGGTACCGTGAATCGCGAAACATCCTCTGTTAAAAAATCGTCGTCCTGAATATAAGGGATGTCTACAAAAATCACCGAAAACTTGCACGAGGAGCGATAGCAGTCATCTTTTGAACAATCCTTAGGTTGTATTGCTGTGGCGGGATCGTAGTAATAATGATGATAATGATAAACTGTTGAATGGTCCACGGCAGGGGATCACTTGTCAGAACTTGGGCACTCTCCAGGTTGTTTCATTATACTGTAGTCTAATCGATATTGAGCTAAAAGTAAAAGTATTGCTTATAACAAAAAACGACATATGAATTGAACTTTTATTTACATATAATTATAAATAAACGCATTCTTCATAATGCATGTATTTTTTAAAATGTATCGTGTAATATTTATACATATCCGTATGTACAGTTTTCCATTCATAATAACATTTTAAAAACAATAACATTATTAAAACTAATATAAATATTATTCTTTAATTTGAAATAAAATTAGAAATAAGATTAATATATAAACAGGCTCATAAAAAAGTTACCTTTTTTGGTAAGATCCTCCATAGTTTGATCTTTACAATCAACTGCGAGATGACTACTACTGCCACAATTATAACACGAAATTTTCGTTGGTGGGACGGCAGCTGGTGCATATGTAACAACCGGAGTAGGTGGCATATACGGCGTCTGTACAGGTGTCGCAGCTGCATTCGGAGGAGGTGGTGGTGTTCCCCCCGAAGATGGATGTCCAGGATATTGGTACATCATTTCACCATTTGGTTGATACGTGGTCGGATAAGCTGGCCTTGCATACGGTCCATGAGAGAAGTTAGAATAAATACCACTACTCGGTCTTAAAGCCGAGAAATGACCATGCGGCAGATACGTGACCTGCGAATGCGATGGTGGTGCAGGAAAAGAAACGCATTGCGAAAGATTCGGTGGCCCACCGCCGTTCACCATTTGATTTTTATGGCGCATCACATGTGCCTGATTTCTTCTAGTACGTTGTCTTTCCGAGACCGACTGTATAGATTGTGGGGGTGGTGGATGTGACACTGCACTTGTTGAGTGTACCGGTGCAGAGGTAAGGTGATCGGTAACTGGTGGTGCATTACTCTCGCTTCCGCTCACCCATGGTGCTGCTGGAGGAGTTTCTGGTGGAGATCTACTACCAGTACTATCAGAACTACTGCTCTGTGAACAATGCCTACTGCTTTCTGGGTCTAATCTCAAGGCTTGTAATTGTGTCAAACAGTATACATGTTGAGCATTACATCTAAAATATTAATAAATATTGTTAATACAAATATTCATTTTGACAAACATTATTATAATTAATATTTGTATATTTCTCTCCTTACCTTGAATATCGATTTTGTACCCCGGCAACAGGTAATGTAAGACAAGCATAGCATGGTGCATTCTGTGCAGCATACATTGGTGGTGGTGCAGGATACATTTGTATTTGGCCAGGATCTAATGGTGGCATAGTAGGATATCGCCGTAAGTTAGGAGTAGCTGCATGATTATGATGATGATGCATCACTGGATGCTGTTCCTGTAATGGCATTGACTTACTACTTTGATTTCCATTATCATTCATCATTTCCATTCCCAGCATAGCCTAAATAAAAGTTTTTCTTCATTAGAATACTTAAATGAAAATTAAGAAAATATTAATCTCTGTTAAGTATAAATTATTAGTTATTACCTCATTTTCAACTGGATCTACAACTGAGTGTGTTGTGCTGTTACTACTATCTAACTTTTTATCAGTAGAAATTTGATTTAATCCATTAGTAGTTTGGCTTTTAACTATACTTCGTAGTTGTCCTACAGCATTTGGAGTTAATCCTATTTCCCTCAAATCTTCATCACTCATTCTTCGAATCTATATTTAGTATATTATAAGTGATTTAAGAATCTCCTTAGTACATTTATTAAGTCATAAAAATATTTTGTTATATATATAAACTAAATACGCGCTTAGAAGTTAAATAATCAATACTGAATCTTTAAGTAGTACTTATTACAAAATGTTCTAGATATTTAAACTATTCTAGAACTCTGTTATCTCACCTCGTCGAGAGAAAAATTCTGCAAGTTGCCTTTGAAATTTGGCATTTCCTTTCCCAACGTTTCTCGTAAAGAATCACCAGAAGTTGAAGACCGCAGTCGTGGCGGTGGTGGTTGTTTTGATTGAGGTGCTGCCGGAATTAAGGTAGAAGGGGTATTCTCGATGCTATTATGCCGTGAAAAAGTGGTAGAACTGCTGATAGACAAGGGAACAGAGCGTGATGGAAGCAATGGAGGTTGACTAGGATGACTTCTGTTCGTACCCAATGTGGGAAGTGGAGGAAGGGAATTGGTATTTGAGCTGCATATGCTTGTTTGACTGTTAGAGGCACTCGTTGACGTTGTTAAGGTATTTGAAGTAGATTGAGTCACTTGCGAAGAGGTACGAGGCATTGTATTATTTCTGCGACCCATTGGGGAATTGCTGCGACTAGGAGATCGAGACTGGGATGGCGATGATTGTCGGCTGACTAAGGGGGAAGGTGGATAAGCCAACATGTCACCAGTGTGATACATCAGTTGATTCCCCATCATAACCTGACCTGTCCATGGTGGCATATGATTTACTGATGGAAAACCAAGGTGAAGATATTGTGTTGCACCACCTGATCCCATTGGCATTTGTTCTGGAGTTGGTAGGCATAATCCAGGTGGAGGCATGGAAAGACCAGGAGGAACTCCAGTTACCATAGTATTATTTCTCATTGCCATTTCTCCTACAAACAACAAACAAAAAATATTATTAATATTAATATATACATAATAAATATATATTTGTATGTAACAGATAACTTAGGAAAATTCAATAATCACTACATGTATTATACATATAACATATTCTAATACCATGGTAAGTTTGTATTGGAGGAGGAGCCATCATACAACTACCCTGCATCTCTGTGTCCATTAATCTTTCATTTGTAGTCATACATGGTGTGCAACCCTATTATTACAACAGATAATATTAGTGAAACAAATACTAACAAATTTTAAAAAATTAAACTTTTTGTTGCATATTAAATTTCGAAATTAAACAAAATATTGCAATTAATACAAAGACACAATGAAAATATTGAAAGTATTAATTATATTATATATTACATAAATAAATATTTTCAGTTCAAAAACTTATACATACTTGTGTTTGTTTATAAGATGAAGTTGATTTTGAGAGATTCAAACGAGCTTCTTCTTCCTGAAGTTTTATGTAAATGTTACCAAAGACACTCTTTTGCTCATATGTAAATGCTGGGTGATTTAAAGCCATTGTATACAATAAGAGCAACTCCTCCAGAGGTTGGTCATCCGGTGTAAAGGTGGTCCCATTTAATAGGTTAGAGATCTCTTGATAATCAAAGTTTGATAAATTCTTGTACAAGATTACTGCGCATGCATAATTACAAGAATGTAATAATGCCATGTAGAGAGCAAGTTTTCTTCGTGTGCGTTTATCTGTCACACCTAAAGTTGTTAACTCGACAAGTTCAGTGGTACTATTTGCATGATGTTCCGTGTCACGAAGATCATTATAATCCCTTTTACCAATATCCTCCACACAAGTGCCGAGGTATCGTACTTCAAATGGCAGGCACATATTTAATAACGTGCACATGACATCGATGCGTTTATAACTGCACATACACAAATATACTTTTCATAAGTAATGCACACATCACAAACACACTTTTCTTTATTAATATGAAATCTTTTTTAAAAAATAACTCGTGCTTTAAGAAATAAAAAAATTGTACATAATGAAATAACAAAGTTAAATAAGAAGAAATATTATTATGAATAACATTTTATAATATAAACATATTTATAAAGATATTTTTGTATTTTATAATCCATAATGCTTATATTCATATATGAAATGAATGATAATATAAATGCATAATTAGTGATATATGTATATATACATTTGGAACTTCTTTTTTATATAATATAAAAGAAAACAATCATTCATTACTAAGAGCATTAAAATTATTAATTAGTGTCATTAACAGCTTTAGTATACCCAAATTTGTTAAATTTATATCAAAATAACGATTAACAATTATTTATAATTCATTAACAACATACTTTTTAAAATTTTAGTAAAACACGAATTTAGCAGAAAGCACAAATGATACTGATGTTTATAGCATAAAATATATATTGCATTTTATAATTTTAAAACAAATATACATAAAAAATTTAATTCATTACAATATCTTCAATGTACATGAAATTATAAGAAAACAGTTGCTACCATACTTAAATTTCTATGTAATAAACAGAAAAATTATACATTGATAGTGATGTAAATTAATTATTAACGAAAATCAGCATCTAAGTAACTTCTTAATTATTAATGCATTAATGACATTTTTTGACACAGTTAAGATAAAATTGAAGAATGTTCTTTTTGGTTAGTTCGAAATTTAGTAAGAAGGATGAGGAGGTCATAGTGAAAAACGTAACAGCATGTTGAGAACAAGAGAACTCTAGCAATTTAATTTCGAGCAAAAAGAACATAGCATTAGCTATGGAAAAAACTGATAATACTTTTTTTACCTGGACAGATTCCCAAACCATGATACCACGTTCTCCTTACACACCATTGCCAGACAACATTGATACCACTTGGGCTGAAGAAAGCGCCGATGCGGACAGCTTTGGCGCCTCGGGTGTTGCTATCAAGTGACAATCACGGCAAGATCTGGTACAATAACGAACCAGTTTCAAAGCATTCACGAATGTGAAAGACTTGTTAAAATCCAAAGATAATCAGCCGTGGCGAGCACTTCTAACGCACAACGGCGGCAGTAGCAGTACGACACACCGTCAAGTATCCACATTCGCGGCAGCAGGCAGAGGCAAGCGCGACTAAACGATGGATGAAAACGACTCACGTCGATGAACGAACCATGCGTTCATCAAAAATCTTGCGCAAACAAGTACACGGTCGTCTCGTTGAAACTAAAATTCCACCTGTACAATTGTCCCTGCTGCGTATATTAATTCTCACGAGATGCTCCGAATCGAAAAATCGAGTCTCGAGATCCGTTCACATGCTCGCGTTAAAAAAGGCATCGGGCACTTGCTGATCCAGTCTATGATAAAGCCGTGTTTTCATGTACGTAGCAGTCACACGTGCAAATTACCGTATTGGTTACCTATTTATCCATTTTAATTGCAGGAACACTTTAATATTTAATATAACGCATCAAAATTGTTTCTGCAATATATTATATAATGATTGATAAACAATTACCATGTTAGAAATTATAATCAATTATTTTTCAACACAGCTAATAAAAAATTATACATAGATATCACATTTAAGCATCGTTAAATATGTACGTTAAAATATAATTTTATTTTGAATGAGTATTAACCTTTCAAATTCATGTCATTATTTTTTTTTAATATTAAAACTGTTATTGTTTTTGAAGTTTTTATAACTAAAATCATGTCATAGAATATTAAAATTTAAACAAAATAAAGTTAAAATTGTATTCAAATGTGAATAAAATATAACTTTTTTCACTATTCTAGAAACTTTTCGCAATATTAGTGTAACGCATCAATGTTTTATTTGTCTATAATTAAAATTTATTTAACTCTTTGAATTTAATTTAAAGATAAAATTTATTTAAAATAAACAGAAACAATAATTAATTACATTTTATATAATTGCTTGACCCGAACCAAACAGTAAATATATTATACATCCTAATGCATCTATTATAGCTATAAATATAAATACAACGGGCCAGCTGTGTGTAACATGCAATATTTGTCCAGATAGGTACACCCCAAGAAATCCTGAAAAAATATTATTAGTTTTCCTAGTACAAAAACAATATATTTACAGTTGCATATACCAGGTATGGCACCAACAGTGTTCATTAATCCAAATACACTTCCAGAATGTTTTGGTGCAAGATCTGAAGGATTTACTGCAATTGCATTATTATGAAAACCTGATCCACCAATAATAAATGCAAGACAAATTATTGCACTCTGGAAAGTTTCCACATTTGCTGAAATAATTTTAAATGTATTTTTTCTATTTAATTTTTTCACACTATTATATACATACCTAAAAATAATAAACTTATAACTTCAGTTAAAAAACATATTGTTTCAATTATTTTACGTGTCACTGTAACAGAATACCCTGATTTTATTATTTTCTCAGAAAGAACTTTACCCAAAAATGTACAGGGTAACATAGACAGCCAAGGTAGCATATTTACAACCCAGCCCTAAATAAACAGAGTAATAAACAGAAATTCTTCATATGTTACACAATCAAATAGTAAAATCAAGATACTTATTAATAATTAACTACCTTTATTTCTGGAAACGTATCATGGAAATACATTGGCATCCAAGACAATAATACAAAGAAACAATTATTTTGACAAGCATGACCTATTACACATGACCTGAAAACAATAATTATTGTGTATGTAAAATTTACATATCCATAAATTTAAAACAGTAGTATTTTATAAATCTATATAGCTTTATATACTTTTTATATTAAGATTTGTGTCAGAAATTGTGACCTATGATAACTGAATTCAAATTGATCCCATGCACAATGATTACCAGAATGGGGGCTTTTTTAGGAGCTTCAACCAAGGCAAAGTATAGTTAGTAGTTGCTTTAGTAGAAACTGCTTTTTCCTTAAAGGATAGTGTATGGTAACTTAATAGTAGTGTCCATGCCAAACTCAAACCTCCTAGAGCAACAAATTTATTAATAAAAACATATCTAATTTGTTATATTGCAATTCATACTTATTAGGAAATGTAAACATTATTCTAATTTAATATAATGATTTAAAACCTTAAAATTACATTATTATTAAATTAATGAAGAATAGAACAATTGTTTGTTATAAATTATACTTTAATATTAATATTTTTAACTGGTCAGTAATTAATTAATATTTTTTATGACTAAAAACATTAAGTATTACAGATTAGTTGAACAAAATGTTAATATTAATATAAACACAATTATACACTTATTTACCTAATACTTGGAAAACTGTTATCCAGTTATAGCTTTCCAACAAGTAGGAACCTACAGATCCAGTAAGTAATGTGCCAAGAGCAGATCCTGATGTTAATAAACTAAAGAATGAGGCTCTTTCTGTTTCATGTAATCGCTGACTTATTAAACTAATCATACTAGGAAAATGCATTCCTGTAAATATGTATAATTATTATATATTTAAATATAAATGGTCTTATAGATATTAATTATATAAGTTATTAATTTTTAAGAATACCTTGAAATGCTCCATTTATCGTCCTTATTATTGCTACTAATAACACAGACATTTCACTGTTTGAAAAGAGTTCAATGACTTCTGGCATAAAAAATGTTGTCATAGACCACCCAAGAGCAGATATCAATAATACTTTTTGTCCTCCAATCCTGTCACTGATGTAACCACTAGCAACTTGTGTTAATGTATAACCCCAAAAAAAACTGGATAATATTATTCCAGAATCTGGTTTAGACCATTGTTTTTCTTTACTTATGATTGGCATTAATAAAGGAACAGATGTTCTTGTAGCATATATGAGGCATGTACCGCATAACAAAGATAAAAACCATTTTCGTCTTTCCTTTCTAAAAATTATTTTATAATTTTAATATATATCATTGAATTAAAAAAAAGCATTCTAACATAAAAATCAAAAAACATTTTTAAATTATCACTATATCTTAGTACATAATGATTACCTTGACCAAGATGAATTTATTTTCTCATCTTGAATTAATCCTAAAGATACTTGCATTTGCATTTCTCATTAAATGATTTTATTTGTAAATCACAATTACTGTTTACACATACTTAAAATATATAAGTTACATATGTACATGATCTTATAAATATTAACTGAAAATTAGTAGGAAAAAAATGAGACAAAATCAATCTTTTGCTTCTAAAGTATTACGAAATTACCATGAAATTTATAACTTCAAGTTGTTACTTTCATCAAATTTTTTACAATAAACTAATGTTCATTAATATTTATCAGTACTAATTAATTTTTTTTACTTTTAACACGCATTATGTATCCATATGGTTGTACATAACATAGTGGTATGGCTACTGTTTATTTTAGTTCTTTTACTTATTTAATTAAATATTTACTTTATTTGTTTCATATAGGAATAGGACAAACTTATATTATTCAAAAATGTAGAATAAACATAGCAACATGAAGTTACATACATTTTTAAATATGCTTCGTGTGTACGTATACATACGTACACATATAGATTAATGAGATTCATTATTAATGCATAATTAAACGTTAGGAATCATACTTTATGTAATTATATGTATGCACCTGCTCATTTAACCTCTTAGCATAATTATAAATTTTAAAAGAAACATGTAATACAAATAAGAGTATATGACAAAGATAGGTATATCATGAACAATATATTACAGTATAGTGATTATACTTGTTTTGATTTAAAAATTAATATGCATGTGTATTATTAAAATTTCAAAATATTTAGACGGGTTTATATATATACATATACATAATATAATGTTAATTGTAATAAGTATAATAGTTTAGAATAAAAATGGTAGTAGCAATGTTGATCAAATTATAAATACAAATTATATATTAGCATTTACTTTTATAATCTATGTATATAGATATGATATTGCAACACTCGAGTTAAATGCATAAGATTAATTATATAATGTAATCTGATGCGATAAGCAGTCAGTAATAATTAAAACCATATACAAGCCGTATGAAATAATTTTTTATGCGTAATTTTATTACGGAATAGAATTACATATTCATAGAATATATACTGACAAAATTTATATAAAAAGTATTTATACACCATTGTTTTTGTTTTGCATAATACTTATGTATGCGCTAATTAACTAAGTTTAAATATTTAAAATCTGTTTTAACTTATGAGTATTTTAATCTAATTGCAAAAAGCTTGGTGCAAAATTAAGTAACGATCTTTGAATAATATATATGTGTGAAAATACTTGTTGTACATACTATATATAGTAGTTAAACGTTAACGACTATACAGATTGAAATAGTGGGTTAAAAGCGATTTAAAAGTTGAACATGTCTCGTTACATTACTAATAAGTTATCAAAAAGTACAAGATGTATTAAATTTTCTATTTATAATTTGCTTCAAAATAATAGCAATGTTACTTTAAGTGGTATTAGATCAAGAAGGTAAAATTTATATCCAATAATTAAATTACTTTTCTTAACCTTTGTATCGTGTACTACCAGTTTGAAAATGAAATAGTATTATTAATGAGTATGAGTTGATTTTATTTCATAGTTATTTACATCGAATTTTTTAAGGAAATATTTAACTGTATAAGATGTGTAAGAAATTAAACACATAAAAGCTTTAATAATAAGTGATTAATGAAAAAACAAATTATCATGTATTAATAAAATAATTAAATTACATATTAATATTAAATAATATTAAGATAAGTAATATTAAACTGTTTATCTCTTATGTTACAGTTCATGGTGGTCTCATGTAGAACTAGGTCCACCGGATGCAATTTTAGGTATTACAGAAGCATATAAAAAAGATCAAAATCCCAAAAAGATTAATTTAGGTGTTGGTGCTTATCGAGATGATGATGGTAAACCATTTGTTTTACCAAGTGTACGAAAGGTACACATTATTAATTAAGTTATGTTTAAAAAATGTATTAAATTATAATTCTTTTTAACACATTATTTAAAATGTATTATAGGCAGAAGATAAAATTAAAAGTAAGAACATGGATAAAGAATATTCACCAATTGCAGGAAATGCAGAATTTTGTAAACATAGCATTACTTTGGCACTTGGTGATTCTAATGATATCATTAAAAATGGTTTGGTATGTATTATGTAAAAATATATTTTTTACAATAAATAATTATTCATTAAATCTTCAATTAAATTTCTTTTAATTAGTCTAGAATATAAATAATTAAACACATATTCAAGTATTTTTGTAAATATATGGTATGTATGAAAGTACTTCATATTGAAGTTTGAGTACAATGAGAATATATTATCTTAATATAAAGATATTAGTATAGGCTTATATTACCAGGTAATAAAATTTAAAAGATGTTTCTTTTATTTTAAATACCATTTCATTTGACAATATTTTTAACAATCATTATAATAATTTTTATAAACATTATTTGTTCTTAACTTTACCAAATATTAATTTGAGTTTCCAAAATGTAATATTTAAAAATTTCTTTGTAAAAATTTTTTAAAGATTTCTTATGATAGATTTTTTTATTATATTATCATAGAAAGTAATATTTCCAAAGTTTATTTATTTAATCTTGTAATTAAACAGAAGGTTTCTTTCTATTCGTTATTAAACAATGGCAATACCGGTCAAATTCCATTCAACAGCATTTCTGACCTATTTACCCGGCTATACGATTATGATTTTCTTGATGGCAAAAATATATAGAAAATGTACAACAATATATAATTTTAAAAGAAATGAAAATTCTTTTTTTTAATATTTAAATTTGTTTATAATCTTTCATACTATCTGAATTATTTATAATGTATAAATTATATCTTTTAGACTGCTACTGTTCAAGGTATCTCTGGTACAGGATCTCTTTATATTGGAGCATTGTTTTTATCGCGTTTCTTCCAAGGTTGTAAACATGTATATTTGCCAACACCTACATGGGGAAACCATGCTCCTATACTTAAACTTTCTGGACTTGAACCAAAGTATTATCGTTATTATGATCCAAAAACATGTGGATTAGATTATGATGGTATTTTAGAAGA
Source organism: Tetrapedia diversipes (assembly GCA_033822845.1). Lineage (NCBI taxonomy): Eukaryota > Metazoa > Arthropoda > Insecta > Hymenoptera > Apidae > Tetrapedia > Tetrapedia diversipes. The sequence continues at coordinate 132,426 of JAOPTO010002288.1, forward strand.
TTTATGTGTTAGTATAAGTACTGTGAATGATGTAATTAATATATTTATAAATTCTACTTGTAATGTTATATTCTACAGAAACTTCCAGAAAAGTCAATTGTTCTTCTTCATGCGTGTGCTCATAATCCCACTGGCGTTGATCCAAAACCAGAACAATGGGAAGAATTGGCAACAGTAATAAAGAACAGAAATCTGTTTCCTTTTCTTGACATGGCATATCAAGGGTTTGCTTCGGGTAAAAAAATATGTAGAAAATTAAATGATAAAGCTGATAAAAGAAAATTAACAGCTGCAAAATGTATGTATTAAAATATTTTATTACAAATTTTAGGTGATACTGACAAAGATGGTTTTGCTGTTCGATTATTTGCGAAAAAAGGAATTAGGTTTGCTTTAGCTCAGTCATTTGCTAAAAATATGGGTTTATATGGTAAATGTATAAATTAAAAACTTTGGCACCATCACTTTTAAAATATGAAAATATTTTAAAATTGATACTTTTAAATAGGTGAACGTGTTGGTGCACTTACACTGTCTACTTGCGACAAAGATGAAACACAACGTGTTCTTTCACAGTTGAAAATTTTAATTAGACCAGTATATTCTAATCCTCCAATCTATGGTGCCAGAATCGTTAATGAAGTCTTAGAAGATCCTGAGTTAAAAAAACAATGGCTTGTTGATATAAAGACAATGGCTAACCGTATTATTTCAGCACGCCAAAAATTACGGGAACATCTTGAAAAGAATAACAGTTCTCGTAATTGGTCTCATATTACAGATCAAATTGGAATGTTTTGTTTCACTGGTCTTAAGACACCTGAAGTAATACAAATATTATTACTTATTTTTGTTAATATATCTGATAGATATAAATTATAATAAATTATTTTTGTTACTATTTATTTTACAGGTAGAAAAACTTACAAAAGATTATAGCATTTATTTGACAAAAGATGGAAGAATATCTATGGCAGGAGTAACATCAAAAAATGTAGAATATCTTGCACATGCTATGCATGAAGTTACAAAATAATGAAATATTTCTACTAACATTCTTAATTCAGCCAAAAAATTCAACCAAATCCTGCCTTCTACAACTTCAAATATATTCCAAACATATTAAGAATGCAATACAAATACTAAGTTCTAGCTAAATGCATTTACTTTTGTATGTATATAATTTTTATAAACACACTGCAGGCAGTGTAGCTGTTATAATGTTGCATTAATATAATATTTTGAACTTAAATTGTTTATTATATCTTTAACCATACACACAATAGTTAGTTAAAATAAAATGATCTTTTTATAAATTTTATATTATATTACTATTGTCCTATCTCAATATAATACTTAGCTTTGTACATAGATTATATAAACATCTAAACTAAGATTTACAAAATGTATTAAATACTATAATAAAAACTTATGAATAATTTTTTGATTAAAGGATAGATTTACAATATAATACTTAATTTATTAAGATTTAAACGTGATGATCATGTAAGTACTTCATCGATGATTGTACTGAAAATTCACATAGTACTTTGATCATCTGATTTACACTAGTCGTCTGCTATTGTATATATACGCATACGTCACGGTTATACGTTAATCTAAATTTTCACATTTCTAAAAGATTATATTATTCATAAGTCTTTGAAAGGATATTGCAACAGAATACGTGAATATGGTAAGAAAATCTACAGGACGAAACGAAAAATAAGAATGGAATATGTTCCATTCGAGGTTTTTACTAATAAAGTGAGGTTAACCTGTCTTCATTACAATGAGTTTCCACTTTCAGTTTGGATTTAATATGTTTCCGGAGATACTAAGGCCTTTTAATAACCATTATAGATGTTTTTCTGTATCAATGTTACCGGGTACATATCGACGAGATGTAGAACGTGGTGGAAAAAGTATACATATTTATAAATAAAACTTCTTGTAATTTGTCTATCGAATAAGTAAAAGACTATAACTTTTCATTTTTTAGTAATTATGCCACCTTCAGCTTTAGAACATCTTACAAGATTGAATATTAGATTTCCCATGCTATTCAAATTAAGTAATGAAAAGACCAATAGAATTACTCATTGTGGTGTTTTGGAATTTGTTGCAGATGAAGGAAAAGTTTATTTACCTTGTTGGGTAAGCTTTGATTTTAAATCTTATACTATTAGATAGAAACACTAAACTGGTTTATAGCCTAATTGAATTTGTCATAATGTGGTTATAGATGATGTACAATCTTTTACTACAAGAAGGAGATTTAATAAATGTTGAAAGTGTAACATTACCAGTTGCAACATTTTCACGCTTTCAACCACAGTCTGAAGATTTTCTTGATATTACAAATCCTAAAGCTGTTTTAGAAAATGGATTAAGAAATTTTGCTTGCCTTACAACTGGTGACATTATTGCTATAAAATATAATCACAGAATATATGAAATGTGTGTTTTGGAAACAAGGCCTGGTCCAGCAGTTACTATTATCGAATGTGATATGAATGTTGAATTTGCTCCTCCATTGGGATATGTAGAAAAAGAAACTAAAAAAGATGAAAACATAGTAGATCCTGCAGATTTAATGCCAACGCCATCTGGTTTTATACCATTTAAAGGAGAAGGTAACAGACTAAATGATAAAAAACGTAGAGAGATTGCAAAACCAGAAGTAACTACAAGTAAACCAGCTTATGTTAGAGGAATACCAGATTATAATTATGAAATAGGAACTCTCACATTCTTACGTACTATTAAACCTGTTAATAATAAAGAGGTAAGTTTTTAGAATATTCATGCATTATATGATTTTTATTAAAATATATTTTCTTAGGAAAAAGATCAAGATGAATTTAAAGCATTTACTGGTGAAGGATTTTCTCTTACAAAATCGAAGTAATTGAGTAATTAATGATTTATTTATTTTCATACAATTACACATATATTTGTAAAAGTGAGTATTTATATTTGTAATTAAACTGTTGTACTTTATAACAAAAAATGTCTTTTATAAATTCTACAACCATTGCAATATTTATAAGCATTCCCACCAAAAAATTTGTTTCTTAATGGATATTATACATATAATATAAACAAACTGTATAAAAACTTATATACTATAAGTTAATTATTTTACAAGTGAGATAAAAAACTTACAAAAACAGTCTTATGAAGATAATTAATATACAGTATTTTAGTATCACAAATTATAGGCTTATAATGAAAAGCTTAATCTACTAATGGACCCCAAAAATATTTGCTGGGTTTTGTTGGATTTTCCGTTAAGAAAAATTCACGGCCCAATATTATAAATTCTTCAAAACTAATTTTACCATCATCGTTAGTATCAATGTGACTGAAGGAAATAACTGCATCCTATAATAAATGTTTTAATTTAGTTATTTCTTGTATTTGAGTTTTGTTTCTATTACCATAATAGTAAATGTTATAAGTTTACTTACTTCATGTGTAAGGTCTAAGCATTGAAAAAATAACTTATATTCCTGTACAGAAATTGCACCACTTTGATCTTTATCCACTGCCTGTAATTTTATATTTGATAACATTTATAAACATTTATTAATAAGTATTAATTTACACAAACATATTTTTAATAACTTACTTTGAATAAAAATGGCAAAAAATTATGACATTTCTTTTTTAATGATGAATCATTAAGAACATGTTGCATTTCTTCTAAATACTTTTCAACACAAATGAGATTATATGGACTAATTTCTCCCCACTGTTCTTTCCACATTTCCTATACAAATAAATATATACACCTGTATAATGTATATTTTAACATATCACATATATTTAAGAATTACATAACATTTCATTTTTAAACAGGGTGTCCCACGTAACTACCGCTACGATCTTTCGAGCATTCCTGACAGAAAAATGTATTAAACAAAAATTAATTGGTTTCTGGTCAGCTACAAATTGCAGTTAAAAAACTACCAAAGTACCAAAATTTTTTTTATTTCTATATATTTATTTTTAAACCAAGATTACTTTTATTTCTTTAAATGGTATTGTATATTTTTTACTTAATATTATTGTAACTAGTATCAAGTCGAATTCAACTACCTTGTATACCATGACCTTCGGATGACTTTGAAGCAAAAGAAGTGAAATCAGTGATGTATGAAATTGTTACATAACTTTGAATCATAATAAATGTTCAAGGTGTAACCAGTTTTGTTGTATGCATAGCTCTGATCTGCGTAAAATATTTATGCTTAGTGCTTCTAGAATTCTTTTCTGACAAACTTTTTTGCATGCTGTGTGCATTCGCTGCTTCAAATGTTCTACATTTTTACGCTCAAAGTCATTAGAAGATCATGGTATACGAGGTCACTAAATTCATCTTGACATAAACTACAACAATATGAATTAAAACATATACAATGCCATTTAAAAAAATGAAAGTGACTTTTTGGTAATTTTTATATTGCAATTTGTAGTTTGCCAGAAACGGATTAATTTTTATTTGGTACATTTTCTTGTCAGACTGTTGGAAGTACTCGAAAAATTGTGGCGACAGTTTCGTGGGGCACCCTGTATATAAGATGTATAGAAGAGAAAACCAACTTACATTTAATACTTTTTTAAATTCAATTTTAGCTTCTGGAGTCAAGTGTCCCAACTCAGAAAATCGTTCTCCAAGTAGCATAAAATCATCATAACTAATAACTCCATCTTTATTAACATCTAAATGACTGTGCAATGTACGCATTTTTCGTCTCCAAAAAAGTGACTGACCCTGATAAATAAAAGACTTCTTATTTAAAATTATAAATACTAAGAATAATTAAGTGGAATAAACAATTAATTAAGTAAAAATAATATTTAGATCAAATATGAGATATAAAGAAAGAACGACACACAATTATATATGCTTGGTGATCGTATTACGTATAATAATAATTGTCCAGCATTTAAACATGTAATTTTATTCATTGCAAAGCTACTTAAGTATGAATAAATTTTCAAATTGATTTCAAAATTATACATAACTTGTAGTAAAATTGAAATTATAGTATCGAAAATACGGAATTTTATATAAAAAAAATAACTACAGAAATTTATATAACATTTTTTCTTTTAAGGCTTCATTCTTAGGAAAATCAATTTTTAAAGTTTGCTGAATATATAAACATCTTTAAAATAAAATGCATAATAAAATTTCAACATTTGTTAAGGGCATCCAATTAAATAAAATTTACGTAAAAGAATATAGATTTTTCATATATTAGTATAGAAAGGTACTGTTTTAGAAAAACAGACAATGTGTATTTATATGAAATTTTATATCTACTATTACTATTTTTACTTGCTGAAAACAATATTTTATTAGCAGGTTTTAAACACATGCAAATTAATAATAGTTGCTAACGTATCGCAATCGTATTATATATTAATTTAAGTAGTAATTAAGAACTATATACATTTTGGATTAACGTTAAGCTTTAAAATATATTCATTCTAAATAAAAACGCATAGTTTTTTGCTTAATTAAAATTTCAGTATAAGAAGATTTACCCCCAAAACATATTTATATACGTATAGTTTATTGTTGAACACTACATAATTGAAGCTATATCATTCTTTTAAAAGTAATTAACAAAAAGAAATATTAAAGTATCTTAAAATATAGAATTAATGACAATAAATGTCTTACTCTTTCTTGTTCACCATCCGTATCGCTATCACTATCTTGTTCACTTACGGAAGTTGAAATTCTGGTTTTATGTACATTTCTTTTACTATACATTCGCTCCAAAGTTTTATACTGAAAATAAAACATTTAATTTATACATTGCTTAATAAATGGAATTGTATCAAAATTGTAAGGAGTATATTGTAACAGTATCAGTTATAACAACATGTTGGAGCGCGATCATGTTTAACGTATGTAAATGTAATCTGTATTGAATTATGCCGGTTCGATGAACTCCGATAAAACATGAAATCTTAATAGTAGATCGTACAGTTTGGAGCCTTAATCAAAAGGTTCAGAGATAGAACTGAATTAAGCAGTGTTAAAATAAAAAATTATATATGATTTTACCGAAATATAAGTGAAGTTTTTAAATTTTTTAAGAATATGCATTTTTCATAAGCACGAATTTAAACCAAAAAAAATAATATTATTATTCAATAGCAAATAAGAATAATAGTATCTTATTTATTTGTATATTTTTCTGTGTTATAAGATAGATTGAAAATTACATACAAAGAAACAGAACGTAACTTCCACAACTTATTTTTATATACAGGGTATCCCGCGCAACAAGACGAAGCTATATTCTTAAAATTATTAGAGATAGGTAAAAAAAAGGCAAGGGACAAAATTAATTAATATACTTTATAGTTCTGTGTCACTCTTATACGCTAATGCATTTGTAAAGCGCAACTGCTTTAAATTAAAAATCTAAGAGCGTTAAAATCAGTGATCGTGGTGACCAATTTACTAGTCCTCGGTCCCAATTCAACGATAAGAATAATTTTTATTCGATAAAACAAAAATGCTGAAAGGTACCTTACATTGCCATAAAACTTATATTCACAGAGTAATTAAAGAAGAAATTTTATGTGAACAAAATTGTATGATTCTATTTAAGAAAAAGGATACAACTGTATGTTGTAAATGCATTAATGCACAAGAATACAAAAGTGATCCAGAAATGTAAAACATATAATATTATTTAATTTCATCTTCTTTCTTCTTTTTTTATCTCTAATAGTTTTAGAAACAACTTCTGTCCAATTGCATGATATATTCTGTATATAAGGTATGTACAAAATAGGATAGAAAAGATATTTCAAATAAAAGTTATTATAGGTTTTATAATTCCTATTCAAATAACAAAAAATTAATGTACTTTTCAATTTAAAAAAATAGGGGTTGGCATCTTTTTCACCCTTAACAAACTCATCCTTAAAATTTCATGTAGTAAAACGTAAAAATTTCAATTGAGTATGAGTAGTAATTTTGGAAACAACAGCTTATGCTACTATTGCGAACACCCTGTATTTTTACATACAAGAAGTTAAGTATAATATACATTTACAATATTCCATAAGGAATGGACGACATTATTTCAACAAATAATTTAAATAAAAAAGTGGAAATGATTATACAAAATATTAAAGATTTGATTTATTTATTTCTTCATAAAAAGAATAAAATATTTACAATATTTATTTCAAAATATCTTGTTTTAATAACTAAACGATTATTGTTTTATGTTAATTTCAGTTTTAATATTTTGAATCTAATAATTTTCACATCCTATTTTGTATTTGTAAGTATGAAGCAAGTTACCTGCAATTTGAAGTTTTGTTGAACATAATTTTGTTCTCCTAATGTTTTACAGTATAAAGCTGAAATAGCTCTATTTTCAAATTTATTAAAAGTCACAAATCTTAAGCCAGTTCGTAATAATGTTGTCATTTTAACTTAAAATATAAATTGCTTCTTCTAACAAAATTAATAACGCACTTATGGCTGTTCGAGTTCAGTACTAAACTGCAGAAGAATACTGGGCCCCTTTTGTTGGGTCAGCCCCTCTTTATTGCTTTGCACATGCGCAATAGCGCTTCAATTCTCTTTTTCTTGATTTTCGTTGAGTACGAGCGTCTGTGCACGTTCCTTCCTTTTTTATAGATAATGGTATATTAATAATGATATAAGTATACAAAAAAATTTTTTTAAATTAATGATCACTAAAAAATATCATGCTTATATCTAGATATTTCATATATAATTTGAGTACTAGAATTCTTTTTTAATTTATATCAATAAATACATGGAAATTTCGCAAACACTTTACTTATAATTGAAAGTATAATTTTTTACATTTTAATATATAAATTTATATAATGTTTATATTAAACATTTTATATAAATTTGTAAAAATCGGAAGTTAAAAGAACTTTAAAATAAAAAGTAGATATCAAATAAACACCCAAATTGATTTTTGAAAATTCTTGACAAAAATTAGATCGAAATTTTATAAATGTATATGAAAGATGCTCTATGTTTCGTTTATTTGAAATATAATTAAATCTATCAGCACCATAAAATAAAATAGTTACGTATATTCCCAATCTATATCATAAACAAATAACACCATGAAACGAAAATAAAAATTAGTAAGGATATAAAGATTAGATGTAATTTTTAGGGGGTCTCAAAAGTAGGTCATGTTAATGTGTACATTGTACGCAAATATGGATACGTGACGAGAAGCATGGTATAGTCTAGTCGACTTTTACCTGAATATAACACAGAAAATAAATATTCTTAATGAATAGGATAAATAAATAAAAATCGTAATCATATTACATTAGGTACTAAATGCAGTATATAATGCAATTCATATTTAATATTTCTATTTTATTTACATTACATGTATTGTACAATTTAACTTTTTATATAAATGCTTAAATACTAAGTTAGATGCATTCAAGATCTGATATGGATCATGCATAGATTAATGTTGAATCTCGTTTATAAGACATGTATAATGTATCACTTAATATATATGCATCTTATTTTCTAAACTCATATATACTTCAATTTTTTTTGTATTCAATTCTTTCAACTTTCACTTCATCACCAACTAGTTGATACACATAAGTTACAACTGTTGAACTTTGAATATCCATAAGAACAAAAGATGGAATGACTGATCTATAAATATAATATATAAATATACACACAAGTATGAAATGAAATATAAATGTACATTATAATAATAGATTAGGAAAATATTTATATATCAGATAACAATAGTTATTTAATGTTATTAACGTAAAAACTTACGTATCAAGAGGATTGTATGCACCTGTTGCAGAACCAGGATTAATGTAAAATTTGCTTTCATGTTCATATGCTTCAAATTTATGTGTATGACCTGATATTAAAATATCAACATCTAATTGCCTTTGAATTAAAGCTAATGATTCTGGATCTCCCCAAGGTACTACCTGATGTCCATGTGATAACCCTATTCTAAACTGACCAACAGTAACAACTTTTTGTTCTGGGTAATTTAAATTCTGTAAATACAGAAAGAAATAAAAATCTGAATAATTTTTAAACAAGTGTTTTAGTATTTAACAATAATAAGTAAAACCTCATCAAAGTCTCCTCTAACAACATGTACATCACTGGCTAATGTTTTCAGGTAATCATATGATTCTTTCGTACAAAGGTTACCTGTACATAAAATATGTTGTATTCGACCAGGTACTAATAATTTTTTAAATTTACTTGGAAGGCTACTACACCTGTGTGGTATGTGCAAATCTCCCAATACTAAAACAAGCTATAAATTTTATTTTCCATTAAATTTCTTTTTAAGTAATACAATACAAATACAAAATTTATATTACAAAATCTTTAATAAAATATTAAAATATTTGCTAAAATAAAAAATTATAAATATAAAGAATAATATTAACCTTTCTTGAGGTTAATTTACAAAAGTTAAGAAATTAATTATATTAAATTAATTTTGATTTTTAATATTTCATCTTATTTACGTACCATGGCGGATTTATTAATATTTCTAAAATTTCTGTACACTGTTTAGTGTTGATATTTAGTTTATTGCATTTGTTGATACTTGAGTATTAAAACTGCAGTCAAATATCAAAGACGCTAGCAAAAGTATATTTGACACATAAGCTTTCGACTTTCGAGATTCGAGATCGTGTTATTTGTCGACTGTTCTTATACTGCGCTAAAATATAAACTTACATTTATGATAAATATAAAGTTTACATCACGTTTACATCCAACATTGTTACTTATTAATGTTCATATTATTTATTTATATAAATTTCAGATTTGCGAACACTTTTAAATTATTTGTCATTAAGTTCAATTGATAATGTATTATGTTTTGAATACTTGTAATACTATGAATTTTTGTTGTTATTTTTTTGAATTAGTTATTCGATTTAGTTCAAATTGTTACTTATGTACGAAGGAATAGTGTAATGAAAAAAGTTTAACATGAAGTGTGTTATTCCAGGAGCAAATGTAAAAAGTATGTTGATTTTACTCAGGTTATGTCTTGCCAGTTTCTTATTCTTAATATGCATATTTATTAAATTAAAGTATTTATACATATGAGATGTCTACTAGTTTTAGCAAAGGCTATACATACGTTAGCAAAAATTGGAGATGAAATGTACATAGAACCACAGAAAAATATTATGTCATTTCGTACTGTTAATTTGGCAAATTCAGCATATGCTGATTTTACATTTTCTCAAAATTATTTTTCATATTATATTTATGGCGATCTTCAAGAAAATGATGCACTGAAATGTAAAATTTCAATGAGGGTAATAAGATATTATATTGTTATATTGTAATAAGGATCTTAGCACTTGGAAATTTTTATATTTCTGTATTTCAGAGTGCATTGGCTCTATTTAAAGCTATAAATTTAATAGATAAACAGGTGGAAACATGTCATATTAGATTAGAATCAGATGCATCTGAAATTTTATTTATTTTAAAGTATAAAAATAGTATTACTAAAACTCATTTATTACCTATATTAGATTGTGAAGTATTACAAGTAGGTATGATATATCTCTAGCATGTATTTTATATTTTCGGTTTTAATTATTATATGTACCCTATTACTTCTTTTAGACCGCATATGATAAAGAATGTGCATCAATAAAACTTTCATCTCAACCACGAGTATTAGGAGATGCAATACAAAATTTTCATCAACAGTTAGTTGAAATGACACTTGAAGTTTCAACACAGAAACTTCTGTTAAGAAATTATGTTGATGATGCTTCAGGTGAGTTACAATAATATAGTAAAATGTAATCTATTTTCTTTATAAAATAAAATAAAAATTTGTTAGGTTTATCAAATACAACACGAACACAGCTTGCACTTGGCAAAGGAGAATTTGATCAATATGAGATTGATAATGAAACATCTGTTACTTTCTGTATGAAGGAATTTAAATCTATTTTAAGCTTTGCAGAAGCTGTAGGTGTATCGATTAGTATATATTTTGATGGACCAGGAAGGTAAAAACTAATAACTTATACATACATTTTTAAAAATTATATACATATAATTTATATCAACGTTTTTTAGACCAATTATTTTTGCTATAAAAAATCCATCTTTTGAAGCAAATTTAGTGTTATCAACACTAAGCTCCGATGCAGATAGCCAAACAGAAATCACATCAGTCAATAAACAAGAAAAATCTATGAAAACAAAAACAGGAAACAAACGAGGTTCTAAGAAAACGAATTATAACTCTATAAGTAAAATACAAAACAAATTTAGTAATACAATGGAAAATCCTGTTCTTAAGAAAACACATCCAGCTCTTATAGATGAACAAAAACAGAAAGAACAAAATAATTCTAAAGAGCAAGTTAATGATATTGCTACTTCATCAATAAAAGATAAGCAAAATGTTAATGATATAAGTTGTATTCCAGTAGAACGAAATACTGCAGAAAAGATTCACGAGAATTCTTTATCTAACTGTGACACAATTACAAAATCTAACAAAACATCCATAAGTGGAAAAGAATTAGTCAATTCCGTATTTTCTACAATAACGAAACGGAAATCTAGTAATGATGAAACTCACAGACAAACAAGCATAGATAATAATAAGTGTGATGTATTGGAAGACCAAGTACCAAATTCACCACCTCCACCAACTAAAAAAGCACGCCTGATTTTTCAAAAATGTTTTCAAACAACATTTGATCCAAGAACATTGCCTGGATATGATATAATACTAGCTGAAGATTCAGATGAGTGCTGTAGTGAATAAAGATACTTTTGAGTAATTGTTTGACCATTAAATTTTAATTGGGTGATTTTATAAATTTCTGTTATATTAATTCATTAGTAATCAGGTTAGTTTTGATTAATGTGCATATTGATGTATGTTGTGTATTTATTAATATACATCTGTGTTTTACAGATAAATTTGTACAAAGAATGATTGTGTGGCTGTGTACATGTGCACGGGTAGAGATAAGAAATATCATTAAAACAGGATGTAAAATTAAATGTATAAATTATTATACGGCTAATTATTCCAATTTAATTTTTGAAAAATTAAACTTTATTTTTCTTAAAACTAATTAAAAATTAATAAATAATATATGATACTTTTATGAATGCTCTTAGACTCAGTAATATCAAACTCAACCCTTTAGTTTTTAGAGACTATACTGTCGTTCTTTAAGTCCAATTCAATTCGTTAAAAACTCAATAACAAGATCTAGCATCAAAATCGCATCCATCTGTAATATCATTTAGTATTGATTCTGATGACAGATTTGTTATCAAACTTTGGCATAAATTGACATAAAAAAAAACTTTATTGTTATCGTCAAATTTTGCTATGGTTTTGTAATCAGTTTAGTATCAGTTATGTTGTAAGGCTTGATATATTTTCGAGGCAAACGTTGATATATGTCTTAACGTACTGTTACTATCATTAACATGGTGAAAAAGCTTGTAATATATATCTAAAAAGTCTGGTGTTACTAGATATGACTGGCGGGAAAGTTACAGTTATTAAAAAGATTAACAATGCTTGTTTTAATATTCGTTTAATGTTCATTGTCTAAATATGTTTTATTTTTAATTTATAATATTTTGAAAATTATCAGATCCAACAAATCAAGATTCATAAACTTATGGCAAGTTTTCAGGAAATGGTGGGAACAACTATAATCACTTCCTTTTTTACTTATCTGCTGTAGCATGCGCGTTGAAAGCATCACTTTTAGGCGATCAAATTTTACATATGAAGTACATACACATATAGAACGTATGTAGTAATTGGATTCAAAGGTATCACTGCAGTTACACAACCAGCAAGAGGTTAAAGCTGCAGTAAAATTATTATTTATTGAGAATTTAATAACAGAAAACATGACAGCAATAAAACGAATTATTATTAATTTGAGTGCTGCAGCTAGCATAGGCCTTAGTGGTTGGTATTTAGGTAAATATTCAGAACAGAAACAACATTTGAATGCAGAAATAAGAAACAGTGGAACAAGTATTTTTTCTAATGTAAACATCAAAGAAAAACCTGGTCTGCCTTTATTTGGAACTGTTTCTGCAGCCACTGCGCTTATTCCTGCCCAGTCTGAAACGGATATGGGTTCAAAATTGTCAGCAAACGCATCAAGGGTATCTGAAGTATGTGGTATATGAGCAATACTTAACCTAAATGTTATATTTATTATTCAAGATCATAATAGTATTTTTTTTTTACAATCCACTTAATCATATTTTACTAATTTAATCATATAAAAGAAAAAATATAATAGAGTCAAATGATTTATTTTTTTTTATAGATTATGAAATATGGTTTTCCTGGATTAGATCAAGTTAGATCTTATGAAGATTTTGTTCTTTCTTATGATAGAAGAAATAGAGTAGCACATTGGGTTTTTGAACATTTAAATAGAAAAAAATTGCAATCAAATAAGGAAATATCGCGTAGTAAGTGTGAGTTTAAACCTGATCCAAGTATACATCCTTTCTTTAGGTAAATATTTATATTTATTAAGTATATAGTATTTTTAAATTAATGTTTTAATAATTTAATTGGAAACTAGAGCACAAAATAGTGATTTTAAAGGCAGTGGGTATGACCGTGGACATTTAGCAGCAGCTGGAAATCATAAATGTTGTCAAACTCATATAGAACAAACATTCTTTTTAACAAATATGGCACCACAAGTGGGTTCAGGTTTCAATAGGGATTCTTGGAATAAATTGGAAAAATATGTTAGACATTTAACTAAAATTTATAAGGAAGTATATGTTTGCACAGGTCCTTTATATTTGCCAAAGTAATTTGAGTTCCTTTTCTTCATGTAGCTTTTTTTACTAAATAAATACCTTAAACAAATTATAATTACAGAATAGAAGCTGATGGAAAAAAATATGTTCGATATGAAGTTATTGGTGCAAATCATGTAGCAGTACCTACACATTTTTATAAAATAGTTGTTGGTGAAACTGATGATTCAAGATTAGAAATGGAAGCATTTGTAATGCCAAATGCTCCTATAGATGATAATGTACCACTAACAAATTTTCAGGTAAATTAGTATTTATAGTATCAATATATAAGAATTTTGTAATACATGTTGAAGTAATTAATGAATATATTATGATAGGTATCACCAGAGAGTATAGAACATGCTGCTGGTCTTTTATTCTTTGATAAGATTTCACGTGATAAATTAAATAAAATAAATGGAAAAAAAGTTCGGTAATTATAACGTAAAATTAAACAACAGAATTTAAGTAGGTAGAATTTATAATTTTAAAAATTTAACGTTACTCATGTCAACGTTTTGTATATATTTTTTCTATTGTATCATAAAAAGTAATTTATATTTTATTAGTATACTTTATATTATAAAAATAAATATATTCAGTTTGTAACATTCTTTCAAATATTGGCATAAATAATGTAACATTTTATTTAAAGAAGCAAATGTCTATATTTATAAAAAAGATATTTAGAGTATAATACGCTGTTTGAAATCATACTTTCATATGTATTAATTTTTGCAATATACAATTTGTAAGTTATTTAAAGTACTTGAACCAGATAGATTGGTATTTATATAACTGTTTATAATTTGATTGTGTGTATATACAATATAATAAGTATACTGTATATGTATGTATGTGTGCATATATGTATGTAAATGCATATACAATTTTGTATATATGAAGTATTAAATAACACTTTAATACATTGCCTGATGATAGTAGTGATGATAGCGGCCCGTGTTGCGGGTCTGCTTTCCACATTGGTTGGATTTCAGCGCTTCAAGAGCGAGAGAGAAAGAGACTTTTATTTCTTTTCTCTCTCGTTTTCCTGAAGTTGCTGAAACGCTAAGCTTACGTACACGCGTTTACTGCAGTAGTGTGCGTAGTAGAAGGGGGTGTTCTCGAGAACTCCCGTCCTTTGTCTGACATCACAGGGTAAGAGAAGTTATTATCGTCCTTTTTAAATTTATAATTTGTCAGATTTGTAAGTGAAGTTATACGAATGTTACACTGATACAGTAACTCGAATGTAATTGTATAGTATGTGGTTTTGATTATTAAATTGTATATATGAATAGATATGTTGATGACTTTAGGTCTTTCCTATTCTACTTCAAGAATACATGTATAAAAATTCTTATACACATTTTCTGTGTCTAAAGAAAAATAAATACTACATTATTGTATTTAAATTTTTATTGTTTTTGTACATTTACTTCGAAGTTTAATAATTATTTATGCACAATGTTGCATGTTGTTATAAAATAAGTACTCACATGAAAAGCGCATGCACACGTATTTCTTAGTACTCAAAATTTCAGTCTTGCATAAAACATTAATGATATTCACTTTATAATACATACTGAATAAAAATTATTCTTTGTAATTTACAATAGTGTATTACGATCATCTCTATTTTCTCAAATATAAACTATTCACATAATCAATCTTATATTTGTTTTGATTGATACCACATTACATAACACAGCAGTACCTATAAATGGATTCAGTGTTCCCTTATTTGATAAATAACATTTATTAAAACTTAACATACTTAAAATAAGCATGTCTCTTGCTTTGCAACAATATCGAAATATATGTACTCTCTGAATAAAAATTTTGTTCCTGTGACGTTATAATTCAATATGATGAATAGTAAACTCGTGAAAGAACAGTACACCTAATGTTTAATTAGTGTGATAAAAAAAGATAGTAACAACAATAGGTTGATTCTCTCGTTAAAGGATAATTGTTCTTAGCTATTGGGAAATGATGACACCTTTATTTGCGGCTATATCATTTATAGTTTAACAGATAAGAAAATTTCTTCGCTATTACTTTGGTCGTGGTAATAAGTAATTACATAAAAAATAATATTTGTTATTAAATACTATATTCATATAAAATGCTAATGGTAGAATTGTTATTAATTTCTTCAACTTATAAACTAGTCTATGTACAGAATGAACAAGCGCGTTAATATTGAAAAGCGTGCAAACGCACGAATAACGATTAACGCGTATTTTGTGATAACTACCGTTTACGATATTTTTACAAAGTTCTGGTATCCTCGCGATAAGTTGTAATATCACTATACTCTATTAATATTTAACAATATTTGTATTCGTAATTGCCTGGAACCTAGCAGGTAAAATAATAGCAATGAATATCATTATGCTTTAGAGATCCCCATGTGACATTTGTGTTTGACACGTTTTCGAAATTCACACCTTCGATGCGTTAAATTCACCTACTGCTTATAAATAAAAGCTTTAAGTAAGGTCGAGTAGGCACTAAAATGGACGGGTTTCGTTTCTCAGGAGCATCTTCTCGAGTATTGCTTGATAAGGACACTTAATAAAGTTTTAAGTACACTTCGTATAGCTACATGATTTGTTCAAATTAACAGTATGGACTAATGTACAAAATTTTACAGTACATTTCATCGTTTCATTCTGTTATATTTATAATGAACTCTCCTGGCGATTAATTTTTTTAATAATTTCAATGCATATTCAATTTTGATATCTGTCTTATGGTCGGCTTTCGATTTTGTAGGCAGTTTCGACACGTTTCATCTTCAGCGTCGCTTTCGATCTTTTTCAATCAGTTATCATATTTCAGATTGCTCACTGAACTCCTTCTGTCAATTTGATAAGGTAAACGTGGACTAGAAAACGCGCGATGAAACTCCATTCAAATATTTTCGCTTGTCGTTTGTTAGCAGTTTTGTCGATGAGACGATTTCTTGGATTTTTATTGTTAGTATCGACAATAACTGCGGCTGCAATGCGTATTCTTGGCGGACTAGGACTTGTCGACACACGGAACATCTTATACGGTGTGTTCCTTCGTCACGAAAAAAAAAAGAAAAAAAAAGATATTCTTAGATTAATCTCTCTTCCGGCGGTGGCTTCATCACATTGTCCATTTCTACACGCGGATTACTGAACTCTTGAGCACTTGGGCTGTACGTTCCTCGAGTAGCTCGTTTCTTCCTAGCCATCATGAACAGCGCAACCAAAAAGCTGGCGACGATAAAGAACAAACATCCAACGATGGGACAAACGATCACAGCTATATTTGCTTGGCTACTCAAGAAGTTTTCCGTCTAAAAGAAAGTGGGAAACAAAATTCATTCCATCTTTGTCGAAGAATGTATACTTCACAACATCCCTGCCAACCATAACTGTTGATGTTAGAATTTTAAATATGTGGTACAAGCTTTTTCACTAATATATCACTAAATTGATGTTAATACGTCAAGTTTTAGTACCATATTAGCAATACAAGTATACCAAGACTTGAATCAATGTTTCAGTCAAGAACTTATCAAGTTTTGCAACACAAATGACACCAAATTTAGTTGCAAAAACGTAGAAGAGCTTGATGATCGCGTCAAAACTTGGTCTGTTTACAGCATTAATTACTACAAAGTGATTACTGGGGATTAGAACGTACCTCTGTACAATTTTGTCCGGTATATTCCGGTGTACATTGACACCTGTAACCACCGTCATCTCCACATTTGCATGTTCCTCCATTTTGACAGTAATCCTGCTGAGGAAAACGAATGTTATAGAAAATATAAGAAACTGATCATCGACATAAGGGACAGGGGCGGATCCAAGAGTCCTCGTTATAGCGAACGAAATACGTAAAAGTGTATACATTTTTGTACCATCCTTCACACGAATTGAAATTTAATCGTAGTTTAGATATAATAATATTTCTATCTGATACAGTTTGAACAATTGAATTCAAATCAGCGAATACGCTCGTTGAGCATGCAAACCGCGAAAAACTCGGTAATTATACGTTGACCACACATTAACCCATTAAGGATCAACGTTGCGTTATTACATTAATCTACCATTATGCCTAAATGAGTTAAGCGTGTGCTTAGCAAATTTTTCACAGTCAAATTTTTTCACTTTTTTTAGATTTTGTTGCTCTCAAAAGGGAGGGACAAATCGCCAAACTCAGTTCTGAATCCGCCATTGGTACGGGGTGAAAAGAATTTTATGAGAAACAATACCCCTCTGCAGGGATCAATCATTCCGCAGTTGTATCCGCAGTAACCCAGATCACAAATACACTGATAAATTCCTGGCAAATTTTCACAACGGCCGTATCCACAATCTGTTCTTGGATCTTGACATTCATCGATATCGATGGAACAATCGGATCCTGTGTAACCGGTATCATTGCAGTCGCAAGTGAAACTGTTTATACCGTCGTAACATTTTCCATCGTTTTTACACGGTACGTTGCCATCTGCGTCCGGCGCACAGTCGTCGATATTAATTTCGCAGTAAAGTCCAGAATATCCGGGTGGGCAAATACATCTAGGTGTCTGGTAATTCGAAGTAATGAATTATTATAAATTGCAAATAATTCTGCTTTCAATTAAACGACTAGGTATAGAAGTAAGTTAAAAACTAATTGTTTCTGACAATGAGATTCGACAATTAAGCTTTCTTGTAGATCGTAATAAGCACTGTTCTGCATTAATTTGGAAAAATCTATAGACTACCGTATTATTTTAGAATTAACTTAAAAGATCGTGAGACGTTTAGAGGCACTTGTACTCAAATATGTACGTGCTCTTCATTAAACATGATGGCACTGTCTAAAATTAATACATATGTAAAATACTTCGTCTTTTTATTGTTTTAACTTCTATTATGTGACTATAGTAGGAAAATGCATGGTGTTCTTTAATCAGTTAGCTTATACATTACTGTTGAAAAGTTTGAAAGCACGTTTGTAGAAATTAATACTGTAAATTAGGAATTAATAATGTATGCATAGATAATTTTTTGGATTTTTGCGGTGTTTTTAAATTTCTATACTTTTATGTAAATGTAAAGACAAGCTTTGAATGATGGAAAGCAAATCGTATGCATACCTGATGTAAAATATCACATCTTCCTCCGTTTTGACATTTTCCAATGCAATAAGGAGTGTCGCAAATTGGACCCTCGTAACCAGTTGTACAGGTACACGTAAAATTATCACCAGTTTGTGGATTCACGATGTCCGCGCAGGCACCACCGTTCTTGCAAGGTTGGTTTTCACATGTGATCAGGCGGAAATTTTCGCATCGATCACCAGTAAATTGGTCTGGACATTCGCAACGGAAATATCCTGGAAGATTTATGCACACACCATCGTGTTGGCAAGCATTAGGACTGAGTGTTACGCACTCATTTATGTCGCTATCGCATCTAAAATGAAGATAAGATTGATAAGTTGTGTTATGTGACAACGGTAGGAAATTTCGTTATAACTTTACAGGTGGTAGAATCAATCTGTTCAAAATTGGATTACTTATCACTCAAAGTTGTACAAATTGCCTACATTTCAAAATTGCTTAAATTTTGTTGAGAATTACTGTAATTTATCATATTATTTTCCTAAGTTATCTCGTATTTTTAATTTCTCAAGATATATCGAAATATCCGAAGTTTCAGACATTTTTTATCTTTCAAGTGAAATTGGAAAGTCTTAAGAGTTTTGTGGAGGACTAGAAATAGTCTAGACAATTCGTTTATCATAACTGCTTTCCAAGTAATATTACTAATTTAAGGTAATAACAATATTCTCGGATATTTCAAAATATTAGATAAGATATATTAACTTAATAGAATATGTTATATACTAACAACCATCCCTGCCAACCGCTGTTACACACACACGTATAATTAGCAATTCCATCGACACACGTTGCTTCGTTTTCGCATTTGTTATCAATGCATTCGTCAATGTTAAAGGAACAATCGTCTTCCGTGTATCCTGCAGGACATTCGCATACGTAACTGCTGGTCTTATCAAGACAGTAGCCATCGTTTTTGCAATCCACGTCGAAGCAAAGTTGGCAGCCGATGTTATTATGATGGGTCGAATTACTTTCTTGCAACTCTAAGTATTCTAACGGCGTAAAATTGGCGTTTTGATACACCTCTTTATATGTAAAATAATGCAGAAGCATGTTGCCAATCCTTACTTCACCCAAACATCCTTTAAAGGCTTCGTCTATGAAATAACGTAATTTTTAATTACAAAGTATAAATATTACTTATAAATATGGTTTAAAAAAAAGAGACGTACATTTGAAATTTGAAGATTTCATTTAACCCCTTCAAATCTTTTGACCTGATATCTTTTTAATGTTACTAGATGATTTGGAACAACATATTACTAAATGATTTGGGTAGTGCACTACTTTTCTACAAAAATATGCTCGAAGCAAAAACGCGTACATTTAATATGCACCAGATCTGAAGGGATTAAATACCGACAAGTACAAACTGAGTAGAAATCGTGGACTGTGATCGTCCTGTTACCTGACATCACGTTATAAGGCGGCGAAGCGGTGGTCAATGTACGTTCGGTAAAATCTATGGAATTATCGTTAATTCCACTTCTATTTTCCAAGCTCTGTTTACCAGTGCCGACTGGTACGTAACCATGTATATTCGACAGAGTAGAACCAAGCCCGCCGAGGGTGACTATTCCGGTAATCAGCAGATCATACCATAAAGAGAAACTGAAGTTCGGGCTAACATGCGACGCGTACTCCTCGTTAGAGTTCGCGTATCCACACTCCATAGAGTTGTTGTTCAATCTCAATACTATAGACGTCCAATTTCCATCTGGCTCAGCTTTGCCAAAAATCAGCGTTCCTTGATTTTGCAAGTCCAACCGCCAGGACACCGTGATCTTGTCCTTGTAAACGGAAACGGTGAAGTGTCGGTCGTCGATACGTGTCGCGATATGCATTAGCGTGCCGCCGGTGTTCGATCGATAAGTGATTTGAACGGTATCGATCGTCGAATCCGTCATATTTCTCTCTTCTACTTGGTGGTAGTGGTAAGTGAAAGAGGTAGTCGCCCCGTTGAAAGTGGCGTTAGCGATACACTCGTAGCCATCGTCCAGATTCTGACACCTCGACCCGGCCGGGCAGTCCTGTAGCTGACAGAATTCCATTTCTTGGCAAGTTTTGCCGGTGTATCCCCGTGGACACTGACACCAGAAGTCGTTCCACGTGACGTGGCAGGTCCCGTTGTGATTGCACGGATTGCTCACGCACACGTTGTCGGACACGACACCCTTAAGTACTTTCTCATAATCAAAGGTAACGTTGCCAAATTGTATCGGAGTGGGGATATCGTTTGCCTGCAAAAGATAGATCAACCGTTTCAAATCAATTTTATTGATTTTGATTCTTCAATTAATTGAAAACTCGACACTGTAACCCACGTCTGTTAAATTTAACAGATACTAGAATAGAAAAGTTATATTTGTCGTTGCTAATGTTCGGAATGCATGGTACAAGCTTTTTCTCATACGAATTTAATTAAATTAAAGTCAGATTAGTGCGCTAAGTTTTGTTATCATACTGGTAGCAAAAGTATACTACAGCTTGTAAAAGAGACATCGAGCTTTAAAATATAAGTGACAAATTGGGGTACGCGACAAAAGTTCCTAACTGGTCTCTAACTTAGAATAAGTAGGTCTAGAATCAACCTCTTGCACTCAGAAGTGGACTCTCAGACGTTAAATTTTACGTAAATTTCGAAAATTTCCGAGTGTAATTGGTTGAACTTTTCTCCTTGTTCGATACTAATAATTTCTTCATATTACAAATAAACTACAAATATTTTCGCTGATTGATTTCGAAAGCAAAGAGTGTATTTCTTTAAGTAGTATTATGTTGGGTTCTTACTTTCAGGGGAAAGAATTCAACGACCATAGTTTCAATACCGTTGGATATCTGAACGTCTTGAATGATTCCTTTGAAGTTAACCTGTGGTGCTTGGGACACCTCTATCTGCCGATTATCGACTTGACGTATGTATCTGGATGCTTGTGGCAAGCCTCCTAGGTATAAGACTGTCACGTTCAATTGACCGGAAGCACTGATAGTTTTCCGGAAGTATTCGGTGCCGTTAATTTTCACTTGCACCAGCGTTACATTCCTGATCACTTGTATCAAATGATTGTTCCCGTCGTTCAGCTTCACACCGCCGACCGTGTAAGCTTCAGTGCCATTGAACTGTATCCTAACGAGTAATTCGCCCCCCTCCAATTGAGCGGCTATGTAAGTTTTCTCCTGGGGTTTAAGCTCCGTTGGCGGGTTCGGCTCTGAGCCCAGATAGAATATATCGCCCCTGTCTTGCCTTGTGCGAATGAACATAGAGATGTCGACGATCGACCTGACCGCTCTTCTAGCCATTTCGGACACTTTCACGGTCACGTATCCGTTCGTGATATTTTCATATCCGAACGTAGCCGCTGTCATGTTGTATTGGCAGGTGTATCCAAGATACGGTCTTTCGCATTTGCAGGAGAAGTCACGCCACCTGTCCGTGCAGTGACCACCATTTTTACAACGGTTTGGTGAACACTGAGCCTCACGGGGACACCCCGGTTCAACGTCCTCCATGTACACGGTTTTTGACGAGGTGCCAGAATATACCTAAACGATGAGATTGTAGGATTTTCATAAATATTCATCGCGTGACGATTTTTAACCCTTTAACGGTATTTTATGAGTCTTATCTTTACTCGTCTCGAGGAAATGAATACTTTTGGGGGTAACGAACAATATGTATGTAAAAAGTATCTCTTGCAATAAAAATTAAAATTTCAATAAAGATTTAGACGATCTGATGGGAAGAAGAGGGAAGATCTGACTTTTCCAAACACAAAATTTCACCGTTAAAGGGTTAATACGCATTTTTCGCTATTTGAAGTTCAACATACCCACTCTCCGTTAATAACAACATCCTCTGTGCAGCCTATGAAGAAGGACGGGCCATGGGTTAATCGTTGCAAGTAACTAATAGTGCCACCGACGTACGTCATTGGAAAAGACGTATGATTCGAATTAGATCCTTCGTTTAAACTAATGGGATAGATCGTTTGCTCCTCATTAGCTGAGAGCACCAGATGAGTAGCATTGATCGCGACGAACACTTTCTGCCAAGTGGAATCGTTTAAACCGCTACCTATAAACACGCCTTCCCATTTATTCAAAAGGCTCGAGTGGAGATTTAGTTTTCCATTGACGAGCTCCAGAATATAAAAAGTCGAGCCTTTTCCAATAGCCAGCAATCCGTTTGGCAAAGTAGTTCGAAAGCGGAATTGTATGTCGTACCCTTCGTCTCGAGTGGTGTTTACTAAAACGTACGAGCTCCCGTTCAGGGACATCGTAGTTACCTTTTGGGAAGAACAAAAAATAAAATTTCATAAAAGCCGGCGGAAGATTTTGAAGATTACATCTACGCACCTTCTTCTGTGTAGCGTATTTTTGTGCAAGATATAACAATAAGCGTGATTCAGTTAAATAGATGATAAACTGAAGTAGCGTACAATAAATATGTAGTAGCAATAAGTAGGTCATAAGTAGGTCTCGATTAATGCGAGTTCAAACTCGATAAAAGCATGCAAATTAATTGAGATTTAGATAAAGTAATATATGTTTATTAGCATGTGTATGTAGATTTAAAGAATTCGACTTGAAATATTCGAATAGCGTAAATTTGAATAATACGATAAATTTCTGGGATTTATTGTTCGTATTAACCGGGACCCACTTGTATTTCTCTTAATACATACAAGAAATTAATATCCTCATGAATAAAACCTACGTAATCACACATTTCTCCGTGATATCCATTGGGACAGGTACAGTTGAATTTGTGGATAGTTTCATCGACAAGGTACGGCCAACACGTGCCACCATTTTGACAAGCATTTCCTTGACAACCGATCAGCTCCACTGAACAATTTTTTCCGCCATACTCTGGTTCGCAGGTACAGGTATAATCAGCTCTGCCATCGGTGCACACACCATGCTCACATGGTGAATATCGTTTACATTCATCGATATCGTGTTGACAATGGTCACCCTCGTAGCCCTCGTCGCATTCGCAGGTGTAACCACCGATTCGATCTACACAGGTACCAGCCTCGCATGGACTGCTTTCGCACTCGTTAATATTCACCTCACAATTCTTGCCCGTAACCCCTTGTACGCAAAGACATTCGTATCTGAAAAAAGGGTGAAATTAATATCTTTTTCCATTCTTTCAATTATTTAACATTTTCATTTATTTGGCGTAGCTTTTGCCGTCCTTCCCAAAACACATAATAGAAGTACTACAAAAAAGTTAAACCGTTAACGTTGATCTATACCGTGCTTGTGCGCTGTGTTGTTAATTGGGCGACTGCCTAATTATTAAATGAACACAAATAAAATACCATCTCCTTCACCCAGGCCTCCAGCTACGCTACCGTTTGAATTTCATAATGCTTACCCACTGGCGTTCGCATAGCTGAATTCTTGATTGAATATTGAGGGTAACGTCAACGCGTCACTTTTGTACAGTTCAACGTTGGACCTTTCCAGACAGGTACCGTTATACTGACAGGGTGCACTTTCGCATTCGTTTATATCGACCTCGCAGTTTTTACCGGTGTAACCGGCATAGCACTGGCATTTGTAATTTTTAATGTCGTCTATACAGAGTGCACCGTTTGCGCATGGCTCTGATCGGCAATCGTCGATATTCTTCTCGCAATGCATACCCTCGAAGCCGGTATCGCTGCAGTCACAGGTGTAGTTGTTAATACCGTCGATGCATTGGCCGTGGTTCAAACACGGCGACGATTCGCAGTCGTCGATATTTATCTCGCAATTTAATCCACGGAAACCAGGTGAACAGAAGCACATGTAACTGGCGATCTCGTCGACGCAAGTGGCGCCGTACAGACATGGGTCGTTCTCGCATTCGTTTACGTCCATGTCGCACGTCTTCCCGGAGTAACCAGGTGGACATTGGCACTCGAACGTGTTGATGCCGTCGATACACGTGGCGTTGTTCTTGCACGGGCCGCACAAACACTCGTCGATGTCTATGTCGCAGTGGTCTCCGGAGAATCCTGGTCTGCAGAAGCAATTGTAGCTGCCGTTCGTATTCACGCAGATACCATGGTTACATAAAGAGCTACCTTCCACCTCGCACTCGTTCACATCTTTCTCGCAAAATTGTCCTGCAAATAAAAAGATAAAGAAGTAAAGTGAACATCCCCAGCAATCGTTTGATGAGAGTGAGGTCGAAACGTCTGTAATACCGTTTCTTATCAATTTTGACGCTGGATGTAATTAGAAAATTTTTGTACAAACGGACCTCAAAAACAGACCAAACCTCATTCCTATCGTCAAACTTTGCTATGATTTTGTAACCGATCTGTCGTCACTTATGCTGCAAGATTTGATTTGTTTTTGGGTCACAAGTTGATACATAGGCTCGTTTCACACAAAGATGCTTGCATCGTAATACGTGTATGTGATAAGCGATCGAACAATCACTATCGCGATACTGTATTGCGGTCTGAATGCTTCCATTGAATTACATGTACGGTCGGTATTCATCATACCCGTACTGTGATACAAGTGTATTCGTGTGTAACAAGTCTTTGTGCACAGATATCTACTGATCGTAAGATGTGGGATGTCATTTTACGTATAAACGAATAAAATATTTTACCTTGGAAGCCGTCTTTGCACTTGCATTCAAAACCGTCGTCTCCCAGATCGATACACGTGCCGTTGTTACAAGGTTTCGTCGCGCAGTGGTCAACGATAAGGGTGCAATTAGGACCTCTGTAGCCTTCGCGGCATTTGCATTCATAACCGGCGATACCGTCAACGCACACTTTTCCGTCAGGGCATATCACGTCGACGCAATCGTCCACATTTACGTCGCAGATCTTTCCTTCGAAACCACGGGGACACTCGCAAACGAACTCCCTCCGGGACCTTGGTATCAGCGTGCAGTTTCCATTATTCCGGCAGGGATTTATCGCGCAAGCGTTGTACTCCCGTTCACAGTTTTCGTCCATGAAATCTTTCGTACAATTGCATATGTACCCATTAATCCGATCGATGCAGGTGCCACCGTTCTGGCAAGGTTGCGACAGGCACTCGTCCACGTTGATCTGACAATTTTTACCTGGTGACAGTAGACATTAATGTTTCATCGATTCTTTGGACTCGAGTCGCCAAGTACTGTAGAAAATTATTAATCACACGCTATTGAAATTTACAAATATGACTGTTTAGCCCTTTGCATTAAAACCATTATACAAATATACTATAGAAAACACCGTTTTATGGTCGCCTTCTTTTTGCTCGCTAAAATATTTTTGAGAGATCTTTTTTTCGGTCTGAAGCCCGCAGACTTCCTAAAGCTGCATTTAATGGCCCGTATTCGGATATGAGTTTGGCATTACTAACGTAGGCTGTTATTGCACCGATATTGCATAAAATCCCAACATACATTCTGACGTGACACTTGCGAATCGATACGTATGTTACCGAGTATTGAATTTCGTTATTCGTGAGCTTGAGACCGATTTTACAGACATAGCGGAACAAATACATGTATAGCGTAGAAGATGGCAAGCAAAGCTCTTCTGCAAACAGAAGATATGCGAATGAGGTGATTACCAGTGTATCCTGGAAGGCATTGACAGTAGTAGCTATTCTGTTGATCAATGCAAATGCCACCGTTACGGCAAGGATCACTAGAGCATTCGTCCACATCGATGGAGCACTCGGGGCCCGTCCATCCTGGCTCGCAGGTGCAGTAATAGCCCCCGGGCTAACGAGACGTAACAAACAAAGCAAGGGGCCACATATAGTTACGTTCGACGCGTCGCGGTTGATTAATCTCGGCTGGACGTGCATGCAAAACCGTTCGCAAATGTCTCACTCACATAATCGTGACAGAGGGAAGCTTGTTTGCAAGGTAGATCGCGGCAGGTGATCGGCTCCTTGCACTGGGGTCCCGTCCAAAATCTTGGACACTGACACATAATGCCGAAACGCGTTTCTAAACAGCTACCTCCGTTGTAACAGGCGGAACACCAATCCGAGGCTGGTGATAGACACGTCGCTCCTAACAGGCAACCAGTGTTTCACAAAACATCAGACAGTACGACACATTTAAGGACAAAGTGCTGAGTGGTGACAAGAAACACGAGGAAATGTTAGTTACAACAAAACGAAGAAAAATACATTAGAACGTTAGTCGGGTCATCAATTCTTAAGGTTTACTTCAACCCCCTGACAAGAAGTTTTCAGAAAGTTAGGAATCTTGTAGAGAGCCGAACTTCATGATAGTAACTATACCATTAAGTTTTGAAAGATGGATATCTTGGATTGACATTACTGCTGGATGCAGAATTGTCTTAACCCATTAGTAAAATTTCATTGTGTTCACGTTTGAAAGATAAGTTTTGTATAAAACTTTCGATATATTTTGATAAATACATTTCATCTGTTGCTTACCCTTCCATTCCGGTGGACAGGTACAGTTGTATCCGTCCTTGTTACTTGTGCATGTCCCGCCATTGTCGCACGGGTTACTGGCACAATAATTGATAGTGCAATTCGGAGGATTGCCCATAAATCCGGGATTACAGACGCATTGCGGTCCATGGGCGTCTTCGACGCAGATGCTGTTCGGAGGGCATGCCGCGTTTTCGCATAAACTTCTAAGCTCACAGTGCCGACCAGCGTAACCCGACGGACAATTACAGTGATAGGAGCCCACATCGTCTACGCAATCGGCGTCGTGCTTGCAGGGATTCGACAGGCACTCGTTCAAGTTCAATTCACAATTTTGACCCTCGAAACCGTTAGGGCAATGACAGATGTAACCACCGTAATTGTCATAGCACACGCCGTTGTTCAAGCAAGGATTCGCCATGCATTCGTCGATATCAATTTCGCAATTTGCACCTTCGTACCTGTGGATATAACAAAAACAAATAACAATAATCACTCTCTGCATAAATACGGTCGTCACTATACTTGCAAATTTTTCTGATTTTTTTTTAGTGTCAGCTAGATATTCGATTATTGAGAATCATCTGATACATTACTTGGAACATTTTTCCAATGACTAAACAAATTTCTGTCTACATATATTTATCTAATTCGTATGACACAAAGATGAAATCATTGGAATAAATAATAATGATTTATTCGGATAAATAACGAGCATAATCTGTCAGGGGTAAGCAATTAGGCCGATAGAATATTCGACTGAAAAGAATTTATTCAGATAATCACTTGGGATAAATATTTATTCAAATAATGTTCAACTCCGTTATGAAACTACCATTTGCATAAACATACGCAAACCATCGATACTACTATTTTAATTCGTTACTTAAATCGTTTTCTTAGCTTAGTTTAGATCACTGTTAGCTACTTTCCCTTTAACGATGAATACAACAAACGTACCCTGTTCTATCGCACAGGCAGGTATAATTGTTAATACCGTCAATGCAAACTCCACCATGCCTGCAAGGATTCGGAGAGCATTCGTTAAAGTTGGTTTCGCAATTCTTCCCTGTCCATCCGGGCTGACATTCGCACTTATAATCATTCTCGAGAAGCGCTAAGCAAACACCGTCGTTTCTGCACGGATTTTGCTCGCAGAGCCGTACACCAAGCTGCGATTCACAGAGAGTGCCGGTGAATCCTGGCTTGCACGTACAGCTGAAGTCTTCTTTCAGATCGTTGCATGTACCACCGTTGCGACAAGGACTGCTCAAACAAGGCGGACCTGATGGATTTTCCATAAATACGTTATTTTAGAATTTACAAGTGAGCAGTGGTTTAAATAATTTGAATACAAGTTGATTCTCTCGATAGGTGATCCAAACGAAGTGTCGCCATAAAATATCTCAGCCGAAATGCAGCCAAAATGTAGACAAAAATGGCATTTCGACTGAGACGTTTTTGTGTCGCTGCTTCCTTCGAGTCCCTTAGCAAGGGGATCATCCTGTATTATTGAAAGCAAAACATAAAATCAGCTGATAGTTCCGTATGCAAACTAATGCCAGTACGTCTGAAATCCAAACACCTGTGTCAGATAAAAGAAATAAGCCATGAAAGAGGAAATAAAAAATTGCGATAGAATTGACGTGATATTTATGTTTGAGAAGCAGATACTAGTATTAACACAGCTCCTAAAAGAATTTCTAATGAGTACAAGTTAGTGATCGAAGTGAAATCGTAGATTAAGATATTTTAAGTGTAATGGGAAGTGTTTCTCATAAATGTTCAACAAATTAATTGTACAATTATCCATAAAAGATTATACGTCTGTCCATAAATTATCTATAAATTAGTTTTTATTTGCTGACTAAAGCTATAATATAGTATTGAGTGATGATTGCGAACATTTTCATAGAATACTAGTTGCCTTGTAGAAGAAGAAATGCTAATAGCGGAAATGAACACTCATGCAAGAATCACAGAACGAAAGTTAAAAGGAGAATTCATGACCATGTAATCCTTCATTAGCGCTTCTTATTATTTTGTTAAAATCCGATTTATATAATAGTATGTTAATGAAATTATTGAAGGCAATGCAGGAAGAAGTAACAATAAGAAACCGAAGTACAAAGCAATTTATTTTGACGTGTAATTTAACTATAGAATGCTTTTAAATGCTGAACAATATTTTTTTGGTTAAGGATGCGTGTCTCATAAAGTAATAATTATAATTCCCGGTAACACGTATTTGCTACATGGTCATGGTCTAATTCTATCCTTCATCCTGCACCAAAACCCCATATTCGACGTCAATGTCTACCGTTGTCAATTTGACAGTTGTTGCCGGAATATCGGGCGTAACAGTGACACTCGTAACGATCCTGCCGTGACACGCATTTACCATGCATCATGCATGGCTCGTGATGGCAGAAATCCATGGTGGTGACTGTGCTTGATCCTGCACCACCGTTAAGTCCGCTCGCACCTGAAAGTTTTGTAGGAAAATCTGGCATGCAGTATCTACTACTTGTTCAAGTGATACACACGATCACACGTGTAATCTGAGAGATTTTTGCAGGAACGAATTAAACAATACGTGAACAAACTAGATATATTGCTCTATAAGTGTGTGGTGATTTCAAGTTTCTACGGATTGCTACTGTACTGTTTTTTTGATACACAACTGCATTATTGCAGGTTCTATTTCGAGGTAATTATACAGGCACATAAGTTACGATGTTTTTTTTTTACATATTTAACCATTAATCTTCACCAAATCTACTTTTTGAATATTTGTAATGATATGTTAGCTAACTATTATGTTTATTTTCATTTAATAATAGTTTTAGTTCATAAATAGGTACCATGAAATACGATCTCTTTAATTTGTACTGAATATAAATGCTAAATATATTTTACTACACTATTTTAAATACACTGGCTTTAAACTCTAAATTAAAACAGTACTGAATACAAACTCTAAAGATTATCCCCAAATATTGAAAGTACTCTGTTTTTTAAATAATTCTTAATAAAATAAAAGTAGCTAGTAGAAGAATACTGAAAATCTTACATCCTTTGTTTTCCGCAGGACAAGGACCAAAGGCAGCTCCATTATTGATGGTATCGTTGAAAAGAATGCCAGGACCTTGGAGGATACATCCTCTGAATCCTTCTCCCACGATGAGAGAGCCATTCATATCATAGTCGGGTAGCGTAAGAATCGCAGCGTTATACGTTGCATTAGCAATTACCTAAACAGTACCATTTTAAAAGGTCAACACCCCATCAAAAAAGCTTTTCCTTTGCTTTTCCAGAATTTGTTGCTCGACTAAAAATTTGATGATTGATGATTAAAGAATTAATGTTTTCAGGGGTGAATTCATTGAAGCCAGAAAAGAAGATTTTCCAGTACGTTCTTAATTTTCTTTTTTGTAAGATGTTGTAGAAAAATTTCAGAACTAAGTAGGCTATTGTACCTTTTTGGAAAACTAGTAGCTTTATTAGTCACACTCGAATTAAGAAAAAAGTGTACCAGTATCCTTCAAACAGTTAATAAAGTAAAGCTTATAGCATTGATGTGTGTAAGAAGCCTTCCTTAAATGTATTACATTTTTCTTTTCTTTTTAAATGTAATCTCCAAAAACCTGATACGATAGTTTTGTATAATTCCTCATATAATTTTGAATGGTTAGGAAGAATTTATTTTGATAATCAAAGCTTTTATCTTGGAAAGGCGTTGATTACCTGCGTGTGACCTGCCGCGTTTAAAGTGAGATTCCCGAGCCTAAAAAACAGATTGACGTTGTGCCATGCGTTGTTTAATAACCTGGCGTTGAGTCTCGCTTTGTATCGCTGCTGATCGACAATGGCGACGAACAAAAGTCCCTCCGGGGTCACCTCAAGACTAATCGAATCCTCGTTGTACTTCTGCATAAAAAGTCGGCCCCCGTCGCAGGTTCGAAAACTCAAACCGCTGTGCCTGTGCACCGACACGAACGAGCTCAATTTCAGGAAAGACGATCCATTAAAATATGCTTCCCTAGGACGGTCATCGTAGTTTTTGTATCTGATGTCTTGCGGCGCTTCGTCAGTGACCACTAACAAGCTAGTAAGTACTGAAACATACGATGAATAAATTAAAATACAAATCGGAAGTAACTTGAAATACAGCTTGAGTTGAATAAAAGTTGAAATAAAATTAGAACGAAGCTATATATGTAGAAGTATTTATTTTACAAGTGAATTTTAAGATAAATAAAAATTATGATTGATTAAAAAGCTTAATGTTTTAATGCATTCTTAGGCTGGCATTAAAACTGGTAATTATTTAGGAATATCATAAGTAATGTTTATAATTAAATGTTTGAACAAATACAGATACTGAAAGTAGGCAACACAAGAGAATATAATCGACGAGCTATGTACGTGTCTGTCCTAATTTCTGTTATCACTACTAGCTTGCAAGTTCGATGAGATAATGTACCTTAGTATTACATTCTAATCGACACATGTCGAAAGATTTCATTGCTATAATCATTGAAACGTTAAATTTACGTTACTAAATTATACACTTCACGCTGGAAAAATCAATTGTATATGAATTTTCATTTTTATTTTAAATAAAATGAGATTAAATGATTAAAATGATTTTTACCTAAAGTGCATTTTATTTGAGACAACTTTTTACGTTAACATTTGATGTATTTTTTAATGAAACAGGTAATTAATTAGACGGTGTGTTTCATTAGACACTTTGAAAATATAAACATTGGTGACTTTTCAACCCAGGTAGTTGATGAAGTCCACTGCACTCACAGTGGAGGATCGATGGTAACCAATAAATAATGCATGAGATGCATCTGCTCGCCCTCGTAAGGTTGTATGGTCAGAAGGGTTTGTCGTTTAAGATGAACATTGCAGCTATATGCTGGTGAAAATCCTTTACATGTATCTTTTATATCACTTTTTAGATTAAAATTTACTGATTTCTTTGTAATTATGCACTTTTACTGCTTATTACGTATAAAATGGATATTCAGAAAATTTCTACATCAAAACGTAAATGCAACAAGTAGTTAAAAAAAATAGATAATAAAGATTTATCTATTAAGTTGTATAAATAAATTATATTTTATAAGGAATAATTTTTAAGAAGCATGAGATGTGAACTATTATTTCTTGTATGATAAGTTGTGTAATAATTTAATACATCTTTTGAGTGTATCGAATGCAAGGAAAATGTTGGTGTAAAAATAAATCTTCTACGAACGATTAATAATGAAGGAAAAACTATACGCTGAATGCTGTTAAAAAGGCAAAAGTCCCAAGTGTTGGGATAAAAATAATCTGTAAGAGAGTCTGCAAAAAAGTAGAATGCTGTTTATGAATTTACGATTACAAGGAAAGCATGAATAATTTATAAGGAGTGTTACAGCAATAGTTCTTGCGCCATTAATAATTAAAAAGCTTTGAAATATTATTCATTAAACCCGAATGGGGTTAAAAAGATGTATTTAATGCTAGGCTAAAGGGTAACTTAATTTCTGAAATGAGCTAACACGTCATTCTGACATATTAATTTTTGAGTATTTATCAATGAAAATGTTATAGTTCCCACCAGAAATGTGTCTTATCTTCTTACTATATGTTCTCTATTCTCATATCTTATAAACTGTTCTTTTGTTACGAAAAAATAGTTCTTGATTTACATTTTTCTGTACTAGCGAAATAGACTTATCTATTACTTCGGATCCCATTATATTACTATTAATATATATTCTGTTTTAAAAAGTTTTATCATTTTCGTCCCCGAACAATTTTTAATAAGTATCAAGTAAAAGTAACAATGATATTTGTTTTACTTTTTAACATTTTAATATTACACGATTATACAAATTCATATACATTTAAGATTGTATACGTGTAAGATGAAACATCGTCCGTGCATCTTCAGCCGTTTCCTTTCGTAAAAAGAATTTTCACGTGGAAACAGAAAAATTCATTGATTACGCGTTACACGACGTCACATCGTTAAGAAGATAACTTAATGATAAGAAACCGGATTTTGCGTACGTATCGTCAAGTACAGCTGAAAAAAAATGTATAAAAAATATAAGCAACGATTAAATCACAGCAAAATTATTTCTGCTCAAGTCTAAGGAAGTAGCAACAAGCTCTCCTTAATTAGGATTCATATCGTGCTGGCTCCTAGAGTTTTTTCACGATCCTCTTGCATGAGCGCACGCGACACGTTCGAGAATGAACGAACGCATGGCAGGAACTCACGAGTTTGTGTGATCGGCATATAAAATACTCACATAAAAGACAGTTAAGTTTTACGTGTATATTACATGCAACAGACAAGTGAATACGCTGCAACATGCACAACTATATCGATTTAGGATCGAGAAAACATCATGGCAAACAATTAATTATGTGGAAAGTATTTACATATACTTTTTCATATTATTAAACACGTTTAACATTTCTTTTGCAGAATGTCATATTTTTGTAGTCACGTAAAAGTATATATTACATATTACACAATGGAAAAAATGTATTTTGACTTAACTAATTAAGTGCAAAGGTGTGCAAACAC
Organism: Tetrapedia diversipes; assembly: GCA_033822845.1. Taxonomy (NCBI): domain Eukaryota; kingdom Metazoa; phylum Arthropoda; class Insecta; order Hymenoptera; family Apidae; genus Tetrapedia; species Tetrapedia diversipes. The sequence continues at coordinate 166,515 of JAOPTO010002288.1, forward strand.
TTTTCATAATCATTATACGCCTAAATAATATAATTACCGATAGATATAATTTTATGTCTGATATTTTCAATTACCAGACAAATTTAATAAGAGATATTTATTATAAATAATTGTACAAGACGTATAATTGAACATTGTAATTTAAATATTTAAGTAAATAAGTTAAAACTAAGTACACATTGGTAAATTGTAACATTGATTTATCTATGTTCTTTTTAATAAGCACAATTACATTTCTCACGAGTATGGCATTGTTCGTAATGCTGAGTTTTAAAAACAGAAAAGTTCAAGAGACGTCATTATTGCTTAATAATTTAATGCGAACGTTGTTCCGGTTACACCGTATAAAGAAAAACGATTTACGGATGTTCGTGTTGATCGTGAGATTACACAGGAAACAACCTGAAGTTCTTTTTCCCTTCTCTTTGGAGCGGCGAGACGCAATGACAAATATGGTGACGTGTCTTTAGCTTAGCAGGACTGAGCATAACGATGAGTCGATGGGAAGACGTTCTGTTTCATGACTGTGCCGGCATCGAAGTCTCCGGTTCGCGTAAAGCAACAGGGAAAGATTTCCTCAGAAATTTGCCCAGCATTCGTCATACTTTTAAAGTTGCTTGGTATAGGATATTGATATGCTAATTAAATTGAAATTAAATGGAAGGCAATTATGTGGTAAGAATGATTTTAAACAAATTCAATAAAAATCAAACTGAATATTATTAAACAATTATATCGCTTCAGAACAATTAAAAAAAATTTTTTCTTTAATAGACTCCATTTCGCTTTGCAGAAAAAATTAATAGGACCGAAAAAATGACATTCAGTTAGTAACTATGTATATCTGAAAGAAGTTTACTGTTAGAAAGCATAACGGATCAGAGAGGCTGTATAGAATTTCACGATTCGTTTGTTACGTCGATGTTAAAAGGAATTTTTTGTCGTCGATAAGAAGATTACTATATTTTAGTTAAATTAGAGTAGTTTGTGAAAATGCATCATGTATCATAGAATATCTTATTATTTTATTAAACAATCTGAAAATAAAGCAACAGTAATGCTTTTTGCGAACACAACAGCCTTTCTAGTACTCCTACATTATGAATGCATATAATTACAGTTAATTCAAACGCTATAAAACCTTTAACAAATATATTCTCTCATTTCTTTAACAATTTGATGATTCGCCCTCGCTCAATACCGAATTTTTGCTCTGCAAGTTTTAATTTTCTTGCTTAATTTTATTAACGTATTAAAAGTTTACGAAGTTATATTTCACATGTTTTACTTGTACATGCGCATTGTGTATAATACCTATTAAGTATAATAGCCTGATATATAATATAAGATATCGATTATGCGTAAATACGTAGTTAGGTATATTAAGAGATAAGAGAATCCACCAGGGGTTATACAAGGTCTAATAACTAATTGAATAAACTAATAAATTCTGAATAGGTGGGCAGAATAACAGAGTTTCTTTATGTGGTGAATACCTCTTTTGCTGGTATTCACATACATATGTACGACTCCAGTTGTGTGAATCAACGGCTTCGAGAGCTTCGCCACGCCTTCACTGACCGGGTGTAACTTTCTTTGTTGCTTTACAGGAAGCTACTTATTCGAGATACTGTATACTAATGCTTGCAAAGTAGTAGATGCAACGATAGTGGGTAATGTAAGAAAGGAGTAGGTCAACTGATAGCTAACGGCAAAATAAAATATACGCGATGCAACACGTACCTACAAATTATCTCCCTCCCTTACCATTAATGAACTTGACGCAGTTTCAATTATTAAAAATATTTACATATTTATGACCAAAAACGTATATACGGGATGACATTTCTTTCACACGAGAAAGCATTGAACTTGAATATCCGACAATGCAAAAATTTTTATTATAATACTTGTACGCTTAGCTATTATTCTGATCTTTAAGATTAAAATAAAAACTATAAAATAATTTTTATTTTCTTTTAAGAAATGATAAATGTCACTCATCTAATTTCTGAAATAATCGATTTAATTCAAAATATTTACATGTACTTAATGGAATAAAAAAAAACGAAAACGTTTTGTCTTTGCATTTATAAATAACTATTAAAGATAATAACTTTTTTAATAATAATAAAATTACATTTTGTCTAATCAAAGGTACAAATGATTCGGTAATGAAAAATTTAGTTTAACGAAGGAACTTGATATACAATTATCAATGTATTTCTGGCTCGATCATGAATTCTCGTTATCGTTGCATAATACGGTTGACCGTTTTATTAAGAAGTATGAATGCATACCGAAGAATTTCAACAAACAGAGTTTATCGCAGTGCACACTCGATCCGACAATGCACAGAGTAGTCGCGTGCGTTTTATAACTAACAAACTAAGCCTTATCTAGTTCTTCTTTCTGTTCCATGGCTTTTTCGCACTCCATTGATTCGTCATTCATGTTTAAAATGTTTAACAGGTGATATCATGTAACTATTTATAAAGTCTATTGCCTGGATCTTTTTAAGAAAACGACGAAAAACAAACGTTTAATTTAACATCAGAACATTACAATTTTTTAATTACACTTCAACGATAGCTGCAATATAAAACTATAATATATTTGTTATAATGAATTGCAGTAATTATAAAGCGTTTTAGTTTAATTTAATTTGATGTATTAAATTCAGCTTTTTAAAATATCATATATAATGTCAGATTGAATATTAAAAACTGTAACGTAATGAATTCATAAAATCATAATTTATATTTAATTTAACTTAATAATGACAAACCAATGCTCTTTCACAAACAGTGAGATTAAATAAGGTCAAATATTAATTCTGTAATTTATAATAAAAATAAAATTATAATAAGTGAGTATTTTAATTCGTTAGAATGTTTTCATGTTTAATAATACTTTAAAGCTGTAAAATCACAGTGATTACGTATAAAGAATGAAGGTTAGAAAAAAGGAAAGTGTAGTACACTATTCAAAGCGGTCTATTGTAGATCGGATGTCTATAGAGAACGTTATGTGTAGTTATCATCGAAAAACGAGTTACAGCTTCGATGACTCATGTTCTCTGTCCTGTAACACCTAGATGCAAAGAACTCTTGGTTCGAGTTCCAACCAGTTATAGTTCTAACATAGTTACTGAGTTCCCATGTGTTGCTGAACCGTAAAGTATCTCCTATAGTTTATTTCCTAACCTTTTTCCTTTGAGAATACTCAGTAGAGTAACCAAACGTGGACATATTCGTATCTGCTTAACCTCGTGGTTCACTTACGATCTGTAGAACACAGAGCTCCAATTAAGGAAATAGAAATCTTTGATTCTAAGGATGAAATGCAGATGTATAAGTTGTTTCTTTTTAAAGTATGCCAAATTCTGAGGAAAACGAACTAAAGGCTAGTGGACGTCTCTTTTGAATATTTATAATAATAAAATTGATACTACACAGTATCTTTATAAATTGGTATCATCTGAAAAATACATTTTTACGGTGCAATGTTTCATTTAAATGGTAACAATTAAAACAAGCTCATTTCATTTACAACAGTCTATTAAAAAGATATTCGATAATATGAAACAAAGCGAAGGAACAAAATAATTTTTTATACTTCTGTTAAAGCATGCTTCTTTTATTCTATTATTTGAGCTTGTAGCTCCAAGGAAGACGATAATTATTATTTCATCGGTTTTCGTTCACCCACGTCCACTTCGCTTAGATATCTCGACATAGCCGTGTCCACTCACGCCCACTGTTCGATATATGCAATTTCAATTTGCTGCAATCTGTAATCGTTGCCTCGTATTCGATCCGGTGTACCATCGACTTTAAATTCACCAGAATCTCAAGATTACAGCGATTGATCAAATTAATTGTGTGTTCCAGTACTCCGGTGCAACGCTTGTTTTCGTTATGCAAACCATTTACATATGACAAAGACGAAATGGTAGAGAGAACGAACCAATGGATGAATTCATCAATAAAACGAGGCGTACTATTCGAATTGTAATACGGTTATTAGATTATTTATATGTAAACAACGTTGAAATGTAGGTAGTACCAGGGTAGGTAGTTATGATGGAAATTAGAGTCCGTTTTGCAGACTGAAAGCAAACGGTTCCCACGGCTCGCTGATCCTCGCCTTCAGATTCCTTCATAGGAAAATTGCTAAATTCATCGAATAAAAATGTACAATTTTTCTCAAGCGAATTTTCATTCTCATCGCCACTTTCACGTACCGTTTTCCCTTTTCCATGTCTGTATTGAACAGCGATTAATAATTTAGTGAAAATTGTATTTTCCGAAAAATGAACCGAATTGGAAGCAACTTTAAACTGGCAGTCTAATTACTAGATCGCAAATTTATATTTTTATATTTAGAATCAGAGAGACAAGAGACCTTTAAGACAGAAATTCCTTAGAATCTCTGTACAAAACAAGAATTATTTTTGTTAAAAGGTAACAAAGGGAGATAGAAAATTACACATTGTTATTACTCTGTCGTAGAAAGAAAAAAAAGGCATTAAAACGATACGAACGAATTTTTAATATTTCTTCCTGTCCTCTACCTGAAAGCTTTCAGCGTGCAAGCTGCGCCACGCAATTTTACGTAATATCATATCCCGGCAATACTCGGAAATGGCCTTGCACGGTGGTGGCCGGCATTGATCGGAGTAACTAAATTTCAAGGAAAGGAGCAGCAGCATGCAGAACGTTAATTTCGCCTTCCGGGTGACGCCTGTTTCGTTGTAGGAAAATGCATTCCTATCGAATTACGCGGGTATAACGGCTGCCGTGATCGGCTCTACGGATCGGTGAATGGGTCTCATTCATTTCAGCAGTGGTTCTCACGGGATCGACGATGTTCCCGAGGTACAGCCAGATGCCAAGATAAAGCGAAACCATCGGCGAGATGAAGGGGAATTGTCTGAGAAAGAGCGGAAGAGACAGACTCGAGGAGGGAAAAAGAAGAGGATAAGCAAGCTAGAGGGAGAGACGTCAGCTTAGGAGATGACAAAGAAGGAAGAATGGAGGATCAACTCTTTCACTGAGTGGTAGGAGAGGCTCAGGCAAGCCATAAATTATGCTATTATATATTTTATATCGCGAATTGTATTATCGCACGATATATTTAACACTAAAACTGCCGACGATTAAAATACGCTTACACAATCGAACCAAACAAATCAAATTGAAGAAGATGTGAAGAAATACTTGATGTAAGGGAAACAAATCTTTGTTTATGTTTTTTTACAGAGATTCATAGTAAGTTCTCTATGATAAGTTTACAAAATTTCTATAAAAAAAATAGAAGTTGATGATTTTGCCTACTTCGTTGGTTCCCACGTTAAGCCTTTATCAAATACCTATATTTAGAATACAATTTAATGCACTGCAAAAATATATTGTTGCTTTCGTTGAACATACTTATACCTAAGTACCTATTGAACCCGTTCCTACCTAATTAGATAAAACTGTCACTGGTTTACGGAAATTTTCGTGTCACTTAGAGACGCGTGGCATAGCACTCAAACTGTTAATGAAGCGTATCAAATTATGTATTTTTTGCTCATGGCATATGGAAGTGCAAAAAGTGTGAATGATAAAAGAGTGATTACCCAGGAGCTGCCCTTTCTGCGCGCCTTCTCGTTTTATTACACCGTAAAAGGGTTAACGGACGAGGAAGAGGAACGAAGGAGGAACGTGACTCAGATCTACGGGTGTAATGACAGGTAACTGCATTTCCAATCGCGATTCTCTTACATAAAAATGCTTGGGACCGCGTGCGCTGCACTTTATCGTGTACACACAATTTACCACGAGTGGACGCGCCTTGATTGACACGCTTCGACTGCATAATACAGCCGGATGGACACGTATTGACGTTTAAGAGAGAGTCTGCGGAGAAATAAAAAAAATGTATGTCTGGAAAAATCGATAACACGATAATATTCGTTCTGAAAAATAATTACGGGCACATTGTATTCGATTCCTCTGCCGCATTATTGTTCATTAAGGATTTATAGGGACGATTATCTTACCGTTATCCTTAATTGAGCTAATTCACGGAATCGTGGATAATGCCCCACTTGAAATACCTATTTGGTAAGCAACAGCTGGGAACGGGTTGGATATATGTGAGTTATAAAATTAATTAAGGGGAACGTGTAAAAATAAAAAGATTGAATGTTGACTTATCAAATTTTATCGGTAAGCTCGATATTTTTGCAGTAAACTGTGATTTTTGAATGAAGGACGATTGAAATTGTTGCTTACGCACGTATTTTATGGTTAGAAAGCGAAATCAGAAATAAGATTGAATTACTTTCTAATTTCCTTCCTTTTTAACTCGGTTTGTTAAATAATTACGAAGTTGCAACATTTCCGTTTGATGCGTACTTCGAAATTGAAAAGAACTTTCTCGAAAATGCATAGCTGTTAATATTCAATTAATTTTCTTTAATGATTTTATCTGCGCCTAGTGTGGCAATGAGGGGCAATTATGAAATTCCTTTGTATGGTGCTCGAGTCGCGAGGCAAATGTAATTTTCTCAACAATTTATGAGAAAAACTGCACCTTCGAAAATCCGCTCATGCACGCGATCAATTTCTAGAATATTCCTTTCAACCTTTTCCCCCAATTTTTTCCGCATTTAATTCATGAACGGTTATTATTTAGTGTTGAATGAAGTATTACCAACAATTAAATTCTACATAAAAATACAAAGCACGGTATATATGTTAATTTCAGTACTTATAAAAGGAAAAGTACATGTTTCATGTATGACTGTTTTTACGTATGAAGATATGGAATTTTATAAATATTATAAATTTAAAGAAAGCTAATATTACCTCTAGTAATAAAAAGATCTAAGGAGAAACACGTTCATTTGTGGTAAAACATAAATCAGCAGTACATACAATGTATATATTTCTTAAAATGACATATCAAGTTAACAGTTAGTAATAAAAATGGTAATTACAGGAAACGCGTAGCTTTTACTCATTAGTGTACTGGCGATTGTGCGACAAAGTTCTGTGAATGATGACGTTGCTGAAGTTAACGATTTTACTATAAGGGTTCATCATAAACACTTATTACAAGGGTACATTATGTCAATCGGTTTCGATCATTTTTAAAATAACAGTTTGAAGTATTTATAAGGTTTAAAGTTTTCTACAAGAATTTCTCTTTCACAGATATACAATATCATTTACGTAACTCGCCTAGAAATGTAAATGTGTATTTTAAAATTGGAATCCTCAATAATGAAAATAACTTTCACCTGTGTGATGAAATGTTAACTGAAAATCCTTCTTTTAAGAAATTTTTTGTGATAGTGTACTTATAGCAAGTAGCACTTGCTAAAAATATCAAATATTAATATTATATAATAATATTAATAATTTTTTATTTGGTTTCAAATCGAACTAATATATACTCAACTATAGTAATCTTCACAAGAATATAATATTAAATTACTTATATACGGTAGCAATCTTGGTGTTAAGTAGTACTGCTAGTGTTGTGCTGTTATCGCTTTATCTCTTATCGTGTATCATAATTTTAGATTAGAAACCGATATCTATATCATCTTAACGATTAAGCCTAATTTAAATTCCTTTCTAAGAAAGTCAGAAAATCACTGTGAATCACCATCAACAAGTGATTCGTGAAAATGTAAACGAAATGAGATACAACAGGAATATTTGTGTCCCTGGAAGAATGGAATCGAACAACGACCTTGGTGTAACGTGCCACCGTGCATGGTTGCGATCCTGAACGAAAGGCGTGTTACTAGAACTTCCGGTTGTGTTGTGATACCCTCGAAAGCACGTATCGGGCAATGCTGCGTATATTCACTGCACGACATCTTCCTTTTGTAACGGTATAAACTTTTACCCACAGCTTCTCAGGATCATCGGTGTGGATCAGTGACCGACCCGAAGACACGACAACGACCCGTGAAATCGTTGCCTGGTCGAAGGCTTGCGGGGAACGCTGTCCTGTACATGCATGTCGGGGTTGTGGCCATGAAGTTACACTCCTCAGGATCTTGCGCCCTGACTGGCTTGTCTTTTATTTTTGAAATATCGTACAGAGCATGGATTGCTTTGGAATCTTCAAGGTCTAGTTTTCAAACTACATAATAATTAAGCGGATCTGCATTCTTTTTAAGGGTGGTAGCTTCCAAGTTCTTTTTATTTAACCCCCTTCACTTATAACCATGAGTCATGCTCAAACAAATTGCAGTCTCTACGAAAAAATGTAAAAATTGAATGTACAAATAGAAAAGAGTGATCACACTTCATCTGGCTAATTGAGGGTTAACTTTCACTAATTAACTAATGTCGGTTCATACGTACGATTGAAATATTTTCGATGTCAATAATTTATATCACACCGAATCAAAACGGGGCCAACACGCGATCGATAATTGTTGTCAACACTTTTCGGATCTCTAAAGATGAGAACGATAACGCTCTTATCGTTCCCTTTCCGGAGAACGAAATTTCAATGTCGACCTTTTTAATCGCACGTCAAAGACACGAATCTGGTAGCGTTCCAGATACTTGAACGAAGAAAATGGGTGAACGACAGCCCGTTAAAACAACGTCGAGATTTGGATCGGTCGGCCAAGTCGTGAGCGTTATTGAAATAATACATATGCGCCGCACCCCATTGTTTTCTGCCTCACCTTTGAAAACGACACGCTCTAAAAGAAAAAAAAAAGGAGAGAAAAAAGCGCGAGAACCGTCATGGTGATTCTTTTGTGTTTCGGGTGACGGGGTATACCAACGCCTCCGTAGAACAAGCATCGGTCGCAGGAAGAAGGATACTCTAGAGAAAAAGGGACGATACTCGAGCGAAGAATGACACGAGTACTTACGAAGGAAAAAAGGGAGTCCCATCTCTTGTACACGAGAAACGCGTTCTTTAGATTCCAACAAGTGTTTTGCATCATTTATAAATCTTTTATCGACGAACCTCGTCGAAGCTTGCTCGCATCCCTAATCGTTGTACCAAGATCACAGAGATTAGATTGTAAAGCATGAATGTGATTCAAATTAATCCACTTCTAGGTTTAATTAACATAACTTTCTTCATAGAAATAAGGGTCATTTGAAGTGATGCTGAATCCTATTTTCAGAAATTTGTGAATTCCTTAATCTGTTTAATCCTGTTGCGGTATTTCAAATAAAATTGAAAGGACAGCATAGGTGTGTTAGTAACAGTGTCTTTATCAATCACTTAAGATTCAAAAGACTTTTTAATGAAAGGAAAATTCGACAGTGTCGAAAATGATCCAGCAAAATTATTTTTTCGTGAAGATATAAACATACTTATCCTGATGATAATACAATTAATGTTAAAAAAAAATAAAAAATTTAAGACGATGGAAGTACTACGTATTCTTTTTACTAGATACAAAATAAACAAATAAATACAAACAAGGTATAATTACAATTAGTAATAGGTAATCACTAATGGTAATTCAAAAGCGGTATAAAACGAGCAATAAGACGAGTGACGCGTTAAAAGATGATTATTTACAGAATGACTATTACGTACGGAACGCGTAAATTAAATATCCGAGTGTGCGTCAAAACTTTGCCCCGACGTAGCTACGCGCGTTATGAATGAAATTTCTGAAAACCATTTTGCAAAATTCATCCAAAGTTTCGTTCAATGGAATACCGAGGGAAAGTCTGTCCACGAAACTATCGGTTTTCCAAGTGAAACATGTCAATACATATATGTACGTATGTAATATGCGGACATCGCGAGGTAACAAAGCTGCTCCAGTCGTCGTGGAAAGTTCGTCGCGTAGGGCTTCCGTTTGAATGGGGACTGTTTTCTAGTGGTCACTAAAATAGGATTCTACTGTCTCTCGGAGAACATGTAGAAAGGAGACCGTATGAACTGTATGAACTGTAATTATCGAACGATCCGCGTGAAAAATTATGCAGTTCGCTCACGTGTCGCTTTTTTTCCAGTCTTAGCTGCGATTCCGGCTGATAAAACTGGCACAGGGCTGTGCACAGGAAAAAGTGGCACAAGGATGCACAGAGCTTGCTTTTTTCGCGTTCATGCGTCTCGTTAAAAAGAAAAGCAATAGTTGTGAACGGTGTTTGATTTTCCGACCACGTCGATACCTCAAGTCAACATGAACAGAACTTGGACTACACGAGTCGCTATTGCCCCACTTCAATACGGTTAAACCTTAAAACCAGTTTCACCATTGTTAGAAAAATTGAAGCCGCAATGAGTCACGATACGAGGTGCCTTCTTGGTATCACACCGCTTATCTAAGCGCACACGAAACGCATTCACATCTCGGTAGCGCAGCCCATGATAGAAGTAAAGCCCACAGAAATTCCTTGGACCTGAGAGCAAGAATCCGACGACAATTACCTACTTCAATAGGATTTGTCTGTTCTAAGACATACCTGGCTGTACGTTCACCTGGGGGATAACCAATATGGTGTATGACACATTTAAACTTTATGTACACGGCGTTGCATGAAAGTAGGTGCATAGATTTGCATTTTTTGTAAAAAGACAAGCGTGTCTAAAACAGAAACTTGTTTGAAGACAAAGGGGTACAATCAAATAGAAGACATAGCGAAAAAGAGGAGAATGTTTATCAAATACTTATATATTTTTACATAAAAATATGTTTAGAATTAACTCTTATAATGTAAAGGTTTTGAGTTTATTATATGTATTACTATTTTGCGAGTATCTACTAAAGCAATTATTTTCAATAAATTAATAATTTATTTTGAACTTTAGTGTTAGAAAACATGGGGATTTTATTAGATAGGTTTTTATTAGATAAGAATGAATATCCTGACTTTGGTCCTTTATTTAAGGGAAAAAATACTTAAAATCATGTATTTCTTAAAATTACAATAGCATATTAATTTAAGAAACAGGTAAAAGTACAATTATGATGATCGAAAATAAATACCGCCTTAATGCGAAGATTTTCAATGAAATTTTCTGTACATTATCTGTAACATTCCTCGGTTGGACGATACACGGGTCGATGAAAATTATATCGTATGGTACTCGTGTACGATGCCGACATAATTGCTGCATGTATGTGAACGAGTTATGCATCTGGCACTGGTTAAATCCAACGAATTCCAGAAGGCGAAAATAATTACAGTCACGAGTGACTTATTTAATTAGTCGAATCCGACAAATACGTAAATCCTGCCACGTGCAACCAATTCAACGAATCGAGAATTTTTCAATACGGCACGTTTTCATAAATGATAAAAAATGTATAGGTATTTGTTATATATAACATCGATAAATCAAGGGGAAGAGAAGAATGTATGTTTGTGACAAATTTAAATACATGGAAAACGAGTTATTACTTTTCCAAGTGCTTTTTTTTTAAATTTCATACTATTGGTAATAGTCACCGAGCCATTTTATATACATATGCACATGCAAATGACTTGTATTAAATTACAGGAGCTACCGACCTAGGATCACATATAATATTTCAATCTATTCGTGTCATGTTAGAAATAATACTTCTGCGTCAATTATACGATTGACCTAGAACAGCATAATATTAATGTATGTTTATTTAATCTAAATTTAACGTACAATTATTGCTGCTGCTAAAGAATAATTGAGTTAAAACTTTTTCTGTAATATATATTAGGAAGTAAAACCTTTCCGTCTATAAAATGTGTCTACATATTATATTATTATCCTACATTTTCGCCCTCACTATTCTTTCACAACTCCATTATACATTAAATTTTATTACTCTAAATTTAAATAATAATTACATGTAGTATCTATATACCTTTCTTTATCAAAAGATATTTTTGCTTGTCTTTGTAATTTAATTTTGTTATAGTTTATTTCATTTTACTATTTAACAATTTCTGTTCTGTAATATTTCAAATTATTTAAGTGGGTATTAACAATGGAAAATGAAAGAATTGACCTATATTATTAAACTGAAATGTTGTTTATTAAACTAAAATGGTGAAACCAAAATATGTTTTTCTTCGTAACCGCACAACTATACTATGTACTACACTTTCTATGAAATTCAAACTTTTCTTCTTGGGACATAGAAAAACAGGATTACGAATAATCCTAAACAGAGGCAAAGGAAGACAATGGCATTAAAGGAAGCACATGGCCCTTGAGGACCACTTTGGTATCCTGTATCCTATGAATTCTTTGAGAAAAAATCTTTTCCAAAACTTAAGAGACGTTCAAGAATTCTCCTGTACTTAACCCTGATAATAACCAGACCTCCTGTTTATGGTGTGTCTCTTAATGGGGCTTACAACAAAACGTACTAATATATGCGTGCATCAAAGTTTCAATGTTTCTGAAACTGCTCTAAAACTACTGTTAGTTTTATCTATAATATTTTTAAATAACGATATCATAAAGTATACCTATTTTATAGACATAATTTTGCAGAAAACATAACAAAAGAATTATCATTATATTAAATAAGAAAATTCACTGAATATGTCTATACATTATAAAAGTATTTTTATTGTATTAATTAAAAAGTTTGTAACGTTTTGATGAATTAATCTCGACTTGTAATATGTGTGTTACCAACAGACAGTGATATTTTATATAATTAAATTTGTAATCATTTATCGACCTATTTATTAGGACAATTTATTATTGGACAATGAGAATAATACAATTTATTAAATTAATCACGATCCAAAACTTATTTCTTCGTGTTTAATGTGAACTTAATCTTATTATATAAATAATATTCCTGTATTAGAAAATAAGTACAGAATTATAAATTGAAGCAAATTTTAGAACAACAAGAAATACTGTAAACATATTTGTTTTGCTAAAAATAATGTTAAGAGGACTAAACTGTAGGATCTTATGACCGAGCATAATATTATTATTTTAGGTTTAAAGTTGATCCATTCTTTTGCGAATGCCCATTTTAGCAACGTTAATAGAACGTAAAATAAGGTATAATAAAAGTTGTTTAAAGCATAATAACGAGGAAACGGTTTGCCTCCTACAAAGCGTATAAGGAAGCCAGAGAATCCAGGAAGTAAATGGCTAATACAGTTACAGCAAAGTTAATCAAACCTACCGTTAAAGGAATGTAACTCGCTTATTCCACGACATTCTAAACGTTACACTACTAATAATAATAGCATTGATAGTGATATCGATAATATACAGATTAACGATACCACTTCATTGAATAATACAATAGCGAATTCAAGTTTTTGTCGCCCTAGGGTGTCATATATTTTTGTTGTTTTAGAATAAGAGCAAAGGAAGAAAGGGATCATAAACACTTAAAATACCATATTTATTGCGAAAATTGATAATCTTTGTAAAAAATGTTTAATACTCATTATTCATAATTCAAGATTTTTTAACGATCAATTGTAAAATTATGTAATTAGAGTCACGTGTTTTACTGTGTATAGAAGAAACTTTCTCCAGTCTACTACCTTTTAAAAGCTGCTGTCTCAGGCAAAATTTGCAATCCATCAGCGTATATTTAAATCCGCCTCTAAATTGATGCATTATAAACGCTAATTTATAAAATGGTAAAACGATTATTTTACTTGCAAGGAAATCCGTCTTATTTCGGTTGATATGCAAAATATTCAATATTCCGGATCGAAGAATTTCGTGGAACTATTCGAGAAGAATGTAGGAGGAGAAGGGAAGAATAGCGAGAAATACGAGGACAAGGGTAGAAATAGAAAAGAGGGAAAAAAGAATTATTTCCTCGAAAGAGTTGAAGGTCTTTAAACAAATTCGTGCAAATAATCGGAACGAAACGTAACATTTATGGCCGTGTATTAAAGTAGTCGCTAATGTATCGAATTTGTCGTTTGTATTAGCATATCTTTTGTGAGCCATCGTTAGCAACGATAATGTGTAATTATCGTGACGAGCCGAATATAGTGACGCAATAAAACAACCAGAATCATGTTCCTTTTCTCTATTCGTCGCGCTTCGATGATCCCGAAAAAAATGCAATCTTCTGGAATGTTGAAGTTGCGCACTCAACGAATGCATGTAATGCTAAAGACGGAATTCAGCACATATAAAGCACGGAATCGGCCAGGTCAAATTATTATCGTAAGGCATTTTCATTCGAAGTTCTTCGAAATAATAAATTGTTGCTAACATGAGCAACGGCAAATGATTGAAGACCGTGACATAAGATTCAGTTATCTCTATAAATGATAAGCTCTTGAAAACTAACAAATCAGTAAACTACAGAAATTTTGTTGTAATAATATTCTACGGGTCTGTAAGATCAAAGTTAATCTTAAAAATATTCTAAAGGCATACAAATCTTTTCAACTCAAGCGTTTAATTTTTACAAGTACTTAATAATTACAAATCTATCCTGTAATGTATTATATGTTAAATATACGACAAAATTATATAACAAAAGCGTGCAATAACTTTTTTAATTGGTTCGCTTCACATTAATCAGGGAAGGTATTGAAAGGGAGTCGCTTTTCAGTGAATTTAAAGGATTTTAATCAAACTACTGCACGTCTGAATTATTACGAACAAATTTCTGCAGCTCGCTGCTAGAAAGAGACAACAGTGTGCCCTCTCTCTGGCCGCGTTAAATTTCTCGAGCGTCGAATAAAACGATGCACTTGTTACGGAATCTAGTCGACTCTTTTTTCGCTGACGATAAGGAGAAAGGAAAAAATAATGTGTAACGACGAATGCTTCGGAGCCTCTGTTCGGGGCACAGTAGGTCTGTTGCGTGTACCCTGCACATGCATACGAGAGTGCGTGTGTCGTTCATGGCACGCACTTGAGCGTGAAGCAAGGGACCATCGTTAATGCACCGACGTGGCTTCCACCTGCGCTAGACGAGTGGAAATGTTTTTCCTTTGGCTCACAGAAATTCGTCCAGGCCGGCTTGGCTGGGCTGTTTCAGTTTCACGCTCGGCGGCACGATTTCTCGACGCCGGATTTTCGCCCAGGAATTCAAAACCGCACGTAATATCGGCGTACACTTCACGCGAACCGTTCCTAACGACTCTCGTTAATCTCAAAAATCACTCAGGTTAATTAGCATTAATATAGAGAGCGAAGAGCGTAGAAACCGATTCTGTGTTCTTGCTTTGCGCGCGCGTCGTTTCCAGTTGGGGATGGCTTTTAGAAGCTTTCACAAATGAAATTACGCGTACAAGAGAGACGATTTAAAAAGAAAGTAAGCTGAAATACCTGGGTATAATTAACGAATGTAATGAAATCTCACGTTTAGACAGAAGTGCATCGGTTCTTTACGTATGTTTCATATTAAGGGAAACGGCGGATTGGTAAGAGTCGTTGAACAACAGGCAAGATATCACAATGAGATTTAAAGACGATCGATATCTTACTGGTCTGCTTTACGAATACAGTATGTATGTTACATGTGTATATATGAAAATATATGGAAGCATGAACTTTTCCTTTGTTAGTTGTGTTTCTCATAATATACTCCAAGTCCTGGACTAATAGTTTGCTTTTCGAATTAGTAATAGCGTTTTACGTATCTTCCTTCGCGATCACTTCAATTGTTAAGGGGTTACCCTGGTCATTGCACCAACACTATCGATTAGCCTCCTGTAATTCCGTGTTTCATTCCTTTTCCTACCTCTAAGCTTTATACTAACCGATCAAG
Organism: Tetrapedia diversipes; assembly: GCA_033822845.1. Classification (NCBI taxonomy): domain Eukaryota; kingdom Metazoa; phylum Arthropoda; class Insecta; order Hymenoptera; family Apidae; genus Tetrapedia; species Tetrapedia diversipes. Next base: position 182,215 of record JAOPTO010002288.1, read on the forward strand.
CAAATGAAAATAATATTCGAGAGCCAAGAATTGCGAGGTCACTCGAATCCTGAACTCGAATGCGGAGATTTCAACACCGGAGCAAGATCGAACAAGATCGCAATTTAACATGATACGTTTGCTCGGATCCAGAGAAATATTCAATAACATAAGATATACGGTTATGTGTATTGAACACGAATGCTTTTTCGTATAATTATTATAATAAGAAGTTGACAAACTGATGGAATTGTATGAAAAATTAATAAAACACCCTTAAGAATATACATTATGTATATTCCATTTCGTCACTCATCAGATACTACCAAGTTTTAGATAAAATATTTATTCAATTAGGCTTCCATTGAGATTTTAAAACAACAGTATTCTCTTGAACATAAATAATTTGTAAATGGTAATTGTAACCACAACACAACCTGTTCTCTACTCTAGATGAATCAAGTGTCCGACGAATTATGGATGAGAACGTATATTTGGGCCTTCCGTGAAGCAGAACGACGTTTATTTTAGTCTATCCTAGTGTACACGGAGATATAACAGTACTTCAGGTAGACGATCAGGTGTGCGGAATGGTTCGGCAGGGCGGTCTCCCCACCTGTCACGAATTCAACGCTACCGAGTTCATCGTTTACGTTTAATCCACGTATAAATTTGAATGGCAATGTGGGCATAGATCGCCCGCCACAAGAACCACAAAAAGATCGAGTGTCGATCGTATTATTCTGTTCGGTTTAATCGATACGCGAATATTAATTAACGATCAGATTTAATCCGATGAACTTAAAACGATTTAAATCCTACGTCTTCTTAATAACGTAGATTGTAAAAGCGACTGCAATGACCGCGAGGCAGTGAGTACAGAGAGAAACACGGAGCAAGAGCGACGCACGAATGGCGAACATGCCCGGGGCCTTACTCACCTGCCACGACGTAACGCGCCTGCATTTTCGTTGACCGGTCTATAAAGTTGTGCAGTTGGATTCGAGGACACCCGCACTTAAGGCGTCTCTTGTTGCACGTTCACTCCCGAGACATCCTCGGTCACCGCACTCGCGTCGCTGTTCCTTTTATTATTTGACGTGGGGGATCAGGAAAAACACACGCTTTTGCTTTCCACGCACTATAGAGCGGCTCTGTTGTTCGCTTCGCTCCGTTCACCGTATAATACATCCACCCGCACCAACTATGACCGCCGACAAACGCACACCGACCGAGACTGCGGCGGCTCTTCTGGAGAACGGTCGCTTGCTATTGTGAAATCTCCCTCCACCGGCTGCGAAGCACCTTTGCCTCCGCAATATCGTGCTACGGCCCTGTTTCGTTACCAACACCGGCTGGATCGCTTCTATCTTTCTCATGATTCCAGTGCCAGGTGCGGATCAACTGATCCATGCTGCAGGTACTTCGAATGTTTGAATCGAAACTCAGCGCTTCAGCAAGGTTCGGTGTGGTGACGATTTGAAAGTTTTAAATGAAAGGTGTTTAAAAGTATTGAAAAATCGAAATCATTAGTATCGACTTTAAATCATTTTAGATTGTTGATAACATTATTAAACTGTGATACATTGTTCAAGATATTTAAGTAATAAAAAAATGTGTTAAGAAAATAATCTATTAAAGAAAAATTTTAATTAAAATAATAGCCTATTTTAAAGTGTTTCAAATACTTTATTTTTAGAGAGAGTAAAACTATACAATTATAAATTTACTTTGTTTAAATATTGAAATTTAATATACAAAAATATTTTACTGATACATGAAGTAAAGATATGAAAAGGATGTCAGCATATTTAAAAACAAAAAAATAAGAAAAATGAAAACCTCTGCCGTGACAATGTCATTTACTTTTTGCCAGACATTGCCGTGACCAGGATTCGAACCTGGGTTACTACGGCCACAACGTAGGGTCCTAACCACTAGACGATCACGGCTATGAGAGGATGTAATCATTGGCATTTCCCATAGAATTTTAAAGTAGACACCATAATTAAATATTTTATAAAATATTACTATATATTATATCACAAATTATTCCACAAAGCAATTGCACCATTACATAAAGCTTTATAATAATGTTAGATGTAACAAAACAAATTATTAAATAAGCTTTCGAAATTATAATATCTACAACAATTAACACTATTTTCAATTATATTTTCCTGACAAGTTAAAAAATTTATCATTTCTACTACTGCAAACATAATACAGGAAAGATAAACATATTTTTATACCTTAAAGCTTACAGATTTACAGGTATCTTTACCATTTTAGTGTCACCCTCAACTTTACCGACTTAGTATAGAATAAGATTACATTTTTCGCGGTTAAGATAAAAACTAAATTAAATGAAGCATAAGACAGTACGTATGCAATTTAGTTTATTAAAAAAGAAATTTTGCAATTTTTGTGATTGCACATTTGTAATTTAAGATTTTGTGCCATTTTTACGATTTGAATCTTTCAAAAATGGGATGTGGTTGATGATGGGCAGCTTAGGGTTGTGAGATAGGGGTTGCAGTTAAAAGTATGCGAGAGAAGTAACAAAGTAAAGTTGAAAAATGTATAACATTAAGTTATAGGACAATGTTAAATAGTATGGAGTGTAGGATAGGGTGTGGAATAATAGATGCAGCGCAGGTCCTGTGGGGTAAGAGGCAGCAAGTGCTAGAGTAAGAATTATAGAGTTTAAAGCTTTAGATTAAAGGATGTAAAGATAAAAGTGTAGGAGAAATTTCCACAAACTTTTTGCGGAGCATAACGTACACAACGGCATCATCCTTTTGGTATTTGAAAGTACATGTACATTGTATATAGGAAAAAGGTGAGGTACAAGGTTGGTTGGGTTTCCTTCATCAATGCCATTCTAGTTCCCTTTGGTACTGGGGGTTACATTTTCATTTAATGAGATCTAGTTACCCGTAAGGCATTCTAGAGCTCGGTTTAGTGAAGGATTTACCAGTTGTATGTTCCACAGACATATGTCAAGAAAGCATGATCTGTAAATAGATGAAGGTCCTTCGTTTCTGCAGATTTCATGCATTTAAGATCCTCTATTTCTGCAAACGCCAGATAATTTCCTCTTCCAAATAAACGGTAAACTTGCTTATCTAATGAATTTTCAAAACCATCGTAAAGTTTTGATTAATTTTTTCCGACATCATTGTAATTCATGACCTTTGGATATCTTAGCTTTCGTAGTTGTTTCAGCTGTCGTTGTTTTGGACAGCAAAGGGCCCACCGATCCCCGTAGTATCAGGCCCATTTCCCCTTCTCCGAAGAGATTTAGTCATAATCACTCACACAATTATCAGTGAATATTGTAATATATGAAAATATTTAGGTACCTTTCACAAAATAGTTAACTACATCCCAATCATTAAAAAGATGATTAACACACAAACGAAGTACATGTAAGACATTATATCTAATGTATTCTTTGCCTACGAATAAGGGGTTTATTAGTCCCCTTTCCATTTTAATGTTACCCTCAACCGATTTAACTTAGAATAAGACTACAACTTTCGTAGTTGAGAAGCTTAAAAGTAAATATAAATATGATAATACAGAGTGAATTTTAGAGCAGAATATATTATAATTGCATACGAATTATAGAATTCTATATATTCCAATATATAGAGGGCGTACCAAAATCTTTGATTTTCTTTGTACGATCGATATTTCAAATCGTAAAACACAAAATCCTACAGGATATCAGATCCTTCTTATACTTTGTTTGTGGTTATAATTCTTTCTTTCTTTCTTTATTAACGTTTATTCTGTTCTTCCGGAAGTATTTAAGAACGTCCGATTTTGCTATAGGAATGGTTGTAATATATTTTTGTTAAATCGGTAACGTTGAGAGTGACACTAATATGGTAATAGAATTCACGATTTCCAAATTCCCGATTCAAAGAATTGTTTTATCTATAAAGTTTTTCCTGTGTCTTATCCGTGGTTTTTATAAATGAAACAAGTTATTCATCGATAGTAAATAATATACAGGGTGTTAATCTTAAGAATATATATTCTTAATCTACAATATTTGAAAAATATCCAGTAGAGAGCGCATGTGTTTGATCGGACCGGCGCATAGAAAAGACGGAAGAACATATGTTTAAGCAGTAGCGCATGCGCAATCACTGCTTCCGCGACGTACCTAGCCATCTTTCCAGTCAAGCAAAAGTGATTGTTTTCAGCTTTAGTCTTATTTAACGGAACTTTTATTAATGTCAGAGCCACAGTCCGCGCTTCTACTACGAAAACAATTAGCAGGTATCCAGCAAAAGCAGTATAAGTGCTAAGTGTGATCTGTGCCTCAAATTCGAGCTCAACGAAAAGCCGGAACCGTTCTTGTACCCAAACTCGTGCAATCTCGTCATCGTTGTGCTTCGACCCTCGAGATCGGCATTGTGAACATTTTTTCTCCTGAGATATCAGTTTCTCGAAACCTCTGTAACATTATGTGAGCACCGATTAAACCTTCCGTAATTTCACGTTGGCCCTGCGCCTGATTAGGGCGTGAAAATCAATACGGCTACGGAACCATAGTGTGCCTCCCATGAATAAGTTTAACCTAGCATTTAGTATCGCATTTGTCCGTAGCAATATACGAGTCGAGTTCAAATCGTCTGGTGGGTGATTTTCATGTACAGCGAAGGCCGTTTTCGCTGTTACCGAAAATAATTGTAGGCAACGTTATTTATAGCGTTTCGCGCGTCACCGTGCACAACGCGGTTTAAACTGAAAAAAAGACAGAGAAAACCATGCCGTGCAACGACCATCGAAGGTCAACCTTCCTCAAACCATAACTTCTGTATTACTTTTGACGCAACGATGAAACAACAAAATGTTTTAATATGTATTTCCATCGTTTCTTGCTTTTCGTTCCTTATCTCATGATCAAATTTCATGATTTAATTTTACATAAAATATGATTGCAATGTTGTCTCATTAACCAGTGAGTGTCTAACGGTTGGTTATTTAGCACGTTTAAATTTGACCTAACCTATACGTGTTGAATAACAAAAGTGTTCTTGAAACTTTCAAAATTAACGTATAATTTACTTTAACATTTTTTTAACATCTTTATTATTATTAATCTAAAATATAATTAAATTTATGTTTTTAAATAGTTTTATTTTATATAAGCACACTTTTAAAGCCTTTGTATTATTTTGTTATTTTGCATTTTATGCACTTATGTTTTATTAAAACTTGAGAAAACAATATTCAATACCTCTTTGAAGTAATTTACCAATAATTTGGTATAAGTTCATCTTTGATAAAAAATTTACTTCATTTAAATTTTTCTTCTTTTCCTATAGAATTAAATAAAAACCCAGTAGAAGGGTTTTCAGCAGGCCTCATAGATGACAATGACATATATCAGTGGGAAGTACTCATTATTGGACCTCCAGACACATTATAGTAAGATAATTTTATTATATAATATTTAGTTCATCTATGTTAAAATAAAATAAATTTCTAAATAGTAACTATTTTTATATATTATATATTTTATGAATGTTTTTATATTTTAGTGAAGGTGGGTTTTTTAAAGCACACTTACAGTTTCCAAAAGAGTATCCACTTAGGCCACCAAGAATGAAATTTATAACAGAAATATGGCACCCAAACAGTAAGTTCCTTTCTTTTTTAATTTATAAGTGCGAAAAATGTAACAATAGGTATAATAAAATCTTATATTTGTAGTCGAGAAGAATGGTAATGTATGCATATCGATTTTGCATGAACCTGGAGATGATAAGTGGGGCTATGAAAAAGCATCAGAACGATGGTTACCAGTTCACACAGTTGAGACTATTCTCATAAGTGTTATTAGTATGCTTGCAGATCCCAATGATGAAAGTCCTGCTAATGTGGATGCTGCCGTAAGTAATATTAAATGTTCTAAAAATTTATATTTCCTAAAATTTATAACAACTTTTATTAATATTGATTTAAATATCACAGAAAGAATGGAGGGAAAGTTATGCAGAATTCAAGAGAAAGGTGGCAAGGTGTGTCAGAAAAAGCCAAGAGGAGTGTTTGTAGGAGATGAACAATTATTCAAATGGAAAGACTTATTTAATTCTGGTAAATTCTGTTACATTTCTTAAAATTGATGTTGAGTATTTGATTTATGTGTTTGAATAAATTTTCTTCATATTTCTTTACAGAGAAGCCGTAAGCACTGTAAGAAAGAAACCAATGCTCAGCATTAAGCTAATGGATAACAGTGCCACTAAAAACGGATAAGCCTGACCCATTCTTAAGCAGAAAGAGGGAGGCAGAGTATGTGTGAAAATAAAATAAAAAAAATCACACAACTCTATCAAGTTTATACCATCGCCACTGAAGTACCATCCATTGATACAAAGAACATAAGGGAAATACATGCAGCTCACCTTTTACATAATAAACAACTAAAAAACTAATTTACACATATACATAATGCAAACAAAATTATCTGTACGATTATTACTTTAATATTGATAGTTATAAACTGAACTTCCCTGTTCCTTCTGCTCAAGAGCTAGCCCCACCCTTTACATTCGAAAGCCTGTAATTTAACATGTTTACGTTTATTATTGAATAATAATTCCTTAGTGGCGTTTCGTATTTTCTTACTTTCGTAAATATACATAAATAAATTTTTGTAAAGCCAAGTACACTGTGTGTGTGCGTGCGCGAATGTGTGTGTGTATGTGTATACTTATACACATATATATATACTACAATCGTTAAATGTAATGCCAGTAAAAAGTTGAGACGAAATATATGTGAAACAATTGTGACACTGCGGAAAACATAATGTTGATTAAGCTATATAATCGGGGCAATCTAAAGAAATGTGAAATTTCCGTTGAACCGTAAGTTGCCAAAATATCGAATTCTAATTAAAGTGATAATAATGCTAATTACGATATTATTATTAGAAATATACCGTTAATTACAACTAGTAAACTAATATAAAATGGCGTACACTGCTATCGAAACTTTGTACACGTTTTTAACCAGTGCCAGTTTGTAAAATAACTGTTCAATTTCTTTTTGTTATATATAAACTTGCGGTTCTAAATTATAAATACATTCAAATTTTTTATCCGACTATATATAATTTCATATTGTCAATTAAATTCTACAATTCGGAAAGTGTCTATTACATTGACCCTACATTTTATTTATGTTATCCAATATAAAGAAAAATTTAATACTAATTTTAATACCAATCATTGAAACAAATTAACTATTTTTTTATATTATGAGTAATCGATTGCTTAATATATAATAGGTAATATCTTGTTTTGGATAAACTACATTAATTTATCTTATTTCGTAGGTAATTTCTTTTTCTTTCGTATTTTATACTTAACAATGAAAAGTATTACACACTGCTACATCATCAATTTATAATGCTGGATTTTCAATTGTCCAACGTTAATATAGTTATACCATGTAAAAAAATAAAAAAAGGAATAACTCAAAGTACATATATAATTTAGGATATTACTTTAATGGTAAAGCTGATAAAAAGATAATACAAGAACGTATTCAAATGAGTTGCTTACACATCTATTAATAGTATCATATCTTTTAATTCTATATAATACTATTAATATTTACTAACATTTGAGCTGAATGTGTTATCCATGTGTACATAACATTTAATGAAAAACTAAAAAGAAACCGATTTCATAAGCTAAACACATGATTGTAATAAAATTTTTAACTTGGATTTCTAAAATAAAAATATATGTAAGTAAAAATTACTGTGATAAAAAAACTTTGTAATGAGTATTTATTATTAGGGAGTAAGAGTAGGATTGCAATATAATCATTTAGTAGTTCGACATATTATAATTGCAGACGAAATATAGAATTCTATGCTTCATAATACATTAACTTAAAGTTGTTACAGTGTTAATAAAGATAAATGGCCACTGTAATGATTTAATGTATAAACAATCAGAATTCGCTAAATAATTATAATTAATGAACTCAAGGAAATTTTCATTAACCTTCCATCTCATGTTGTTGATGATGGTTGAATTTAAATATATTGCCGACCCTTATTGTCGCTCTTTTCTGAACCATCGTGTTCTACACGTCAAGTTGTCAAATCGTGACAACTTACGGGTCTAATTGTAAGACAAGTATTTACTTATATTGTGATATGTGTTACCTTATGTGTTTGGGCGTATGGGCAGTTGGTTATTAAAATATTTTTTGCATACGCTTGCAAGTAGTTAAGCATAAATTACCGCGTATGTACTTAGCTTATTTGTTTTTTAATTATTTTCCCGTGTTTTCGCGCGTAATTGCTTACGCGATTACGCGTGCGCTTATATAACGTAGCACAGCTTTTTAAATCAGTTGAATCGAATTCAATTTTCGACTGTGCATGAATGAACTTTCCTATAATTGACTGTACCTATACGTTTGTATTCGTAATTGCAAATATTTTACTGAATGAAGAAATTTTCAAGGAGAAATAAAAATTAAATTATTCGTCTGATAGTATTAGCTATTAGTTTCGTAATTTTTCTGTTTTACGGTATTATGAAATGTCTAAACAATAACATGTTACGGATGATAATTACACTGTCCAACAAAATTTAGTATTTTATCTGATTTCCAATAACCACTGGGTGACTCTTATAGAGCTCTGCTCCCTGAAAATGAATCCGGAAATAGAATTGCTGTAACGCCACTAGTTTTCGAAAAAAAGTAGTTTCTGTAAAAATATACCAGGTTTCACAAAAACGTAGTATTGCGTGAAAAATAGAAACGATAGAAATGTGTGTCTTGGCTTAAAAGAAAGAGGAGAGATTCCTGAATATCTCAATATCAACGGTTATAATATTTTATGCGTTTAAATACCGTTAAATAATCATCGAAGTTTAAAAACTGCCAAAACGCATGCTTTCCGCGCAACAAAGTTATATATTTTAGCATATTTACGAAACATTCCTTACTTGACACAAATACAATGCGCTTATGTAAGCATTTCTGAAGAAGAAACTGTTCAGAAAAATTATCCAGCGGCAACGGTTACCAATTTGCATAAGTCAAGAAAATATCCTTCAATAATGTGTGCACGACGTTTTGGTCTGTTGCTCGCGTATTTCGACTGGCCAGTACCGCATAATCGATGAAAATCGTATAGTGAGCATTTAATAGCGTTGCATACTCTAATTGCCTTCGACAACCACCAAAAAATGTATCGTGGCCAATATACATATCATGGTTGTGCGTAATTTACAGAAAATAGTTTTTAATAAGTAATACCCACAGAATATTATACTATTTAAAGGACTTATGATACCTTCCATGATGATTAATACATTTCATAGCTAACGTAAACCACGCTGTTACAGGTCACATAAGTATAAGTTTATAAATGAAGCCTGAAAAGTCGATACTTAATAATTTCTTCATTAACTGAGGTCCTGCAATTGATAGTGTATGTTGAATAAGATTTTGATTAAAGAATCTGTTAAAATAAACGAAATCACATAAACGGAGGAAAGTAAAGTGTCTGGAGAACAAGAAGCAACCTTAAACGTTTGCAAATAGATACTATAAAATATTTATTTCGAATTTTTAAGGAATTGTTGAAGCACTAAGAATATTGCCGTATGCAATCTTGGTGATAAACGTATTTATTTAAAAAATCTTTCATTACAAATAAAATCCTAACAGAGTTTACATGGGAGGAACACATGGGGCCTATAAAAGTAGAAACAAGCATAAAAGTTTATAAATAATTGCTGGAAATGCATTTCTTTTATAACTTGAAAATTCGAGCAGTTTATGGACATTGAAACACTATAACCACCTAGCGGTGAAAGGGTGGTACTAATCGTCCATATACAGTTTATATGGAAAGATTAAATAATTAAATTTCTAAGCTTGTAGATCAAACTTCTGAACATTAGGCATCACAAATTAAAGAAGAGGCCCTCACAATTAATTTCCATTCAATTTTGTATCAATTTTTCTCCTCATTTGTTAATTAAAAGAATTTATTACGAATTAACGTCATTTCGGACATTGTTGCGCCATCTCGCGGTGACAAAGCATACTAACTAAATTTTAATTTTTATTATTATAATGAATATCGTAACAAAATTGATATGAGAGGAAAGCGTAAGTTCTCAGAAAACAGGAAAATTCAAAAGTGTTCTGAAATTTAGGCTGTAAATGTGGTTTTTCAAGAATTAACGAATTGACGTCCTATACCTGTCATACAAAGAAATACATCTTCGTATTTCTTACCTTTTAGGATAGATTTCAGAACTATCCATGTCTTATATTAAAGAGCCAGCACCACTAATCATCTACCACTGAAACTGTTCAAAAATATGATCTATAAGCTGAGAAATTTAAATATATAATCTTTTCCGTACAAATCCTATAGCGGCGATTAGTACCACCATTTCACCGCTAGGTGGTTATAGTGTCTTGATGTCCATAAATCAATCAAACTTTCAAATCATAAAAAGACGCATTTACAGCAAAAATTCCTGAACATTTTTGCATATTTCTTCTTCATTAAGACATACACTTTCCTCTCATATCAATTTTGTTACGATATTCGTTATAATAACAGAAATTTCAATTTAGTTAGTACTCTGTATCACCGCAAGATGGCGCAACAATGTCCGAAATGACGTTAATTCGGAATAAACTTATTTAATTAGCGATTGCGGCTTAAATTCAGTATAAAATTCATTAAAAACTAAGTATGAGGGCTTCTTCTTTAATGTTAGATGTGAAAAATTCAAATGTAAAAACTATAAACTGAGGAATTTAAATATATAGTGTTTTCCTATTGTTACATTGTATATAATTGAAGATAATCCGAATAAGATCGTATTCAAATTCCCTTCTATCAAGAAAATCTCATGAATTTAATGATATCTTAATTTTTCTGGAATAGAAAATATGAAAATGGAATTTTTTGCTGCTAGTCTGTAAATCATTAACATTTCTAAGTACATGATTTTATATATGTCTATTATACTTCTTACTATCGCTTATAAAGTAAAGTTTCTCTTGAATCTCATCTGATAAATAAACCTTTCGACTTTTTGTTGCATCGGTATTTCAGTTCGTGAAACACAGTATACCATAAGATTTCTATCTACAATTTCATTCAAATCTAGTGTTAAGTTCATGTGCATATTTACATATAAGTTACGTTATGGATTAAAGCCGTACAATAATAATTTAATTTTTGTTACATTCTGACGAAGTTCTAAAAAGAAGTTAATAAACTGTTTTCAAAACTAGAATTATTACATTTCTGGCATAAACTTAATATGTCTTAAAGCAATATTTTGTATAAAAATTACAATAAAACAGTATTGCTATGGTTGTTTACATTACATTTTTCCTCATTCAAAAGCTTTAACGTAGTTCTCAAGTATCTCTGGTTTGTATTAAACCAAATAATTTATAACTATGAACGATGAACAAATTGTTTTAACATTACCTGCTACACAAAACGTGGAGTCAATATGTTTAACACAATCACAAGAATTATCACAAGAGAAAACTATGACTGTATGGGGTAGATTGTGTCCTATTAAATTTCCTTTTAAAACAATAGGTAAGGATGCATATTTATTTAATATTGTGTATTATGTACGAGTATAATTTCATTTCATAAAATATAATTTTTAATGTACGTTCATTTGTTGTCTTATAATATTCAAGTATATTTGATTCATTTGTACGTTATATGAAATAAACATTTTTACTTAAATAGAAATGACCAAAGATTTTTATACACTTGGACGTGCAGAAAGTTGTGATATTTGCATAACTAGCAATGAGTTGAAACCAAAATGGCTTTCTGTAATGAGTAAAGTACATTTCAAAATAACAAGAGAATCTATTGATGGTAATACCAATGATGGTGTGGTATACTTAGAAGACTTAAGTCATAATGGAACTTTTGTTAATAAAAAAATAATAGGTCGTGGAAATAGAGTAATACTTGAAAGTAATGATGTAATTTCTTTAGCACAACCTGTAGTTACTGGTAAATATATTTTATATCTTCAGGATACATAGATTATAAGTTTTTCATTAAGTTTTATATTTTATTTATAATTAATGTTGAATATATTCAACAGTATATATATTTATGAGTACAACTGCATTTGAAAGTAATGATTTACCTCTGGAACTCAAAAATAAATATGCAGTATCACATAAATTAGGATCTGGAGCATGTGGAGAAGTAAAAATGGTATTTACTAAAGTTGGATGTAAAAAGTTTGCTATGAAAACTATTATGAAAATAGGTGGCCCGACAAATGAACTAAAGCATTCATTAAATGATCCAGAAAAAATTATGAATGAAGTTAAAATATTGAAAGCCCTCAAACATGTAAGTTAATATATAAAATTACCAACATTATGTGATATCTGAACATGTATTTTATGTCGTAGCCCTGTATAATTCGAATGGAAGAAATTGTTGATACTCCAAAAGCTGTATACATAGTCTTAGAATTAATGGAAGGTGGAGAATTGTTCGAAAGGATAAAAAGTAGAGGAAGATTATCTGAAAAATATGCAAAATTAATCTTCTATCAGGTTGTGCTAGCTGTTAGTTATCTTCATGATTGTGGCATAACTCATAGAGATTTGAAAGTATGTATTCCTTTAAATATCTTTAATATAATTTATTTTAAGCATAAAGAATAAATATTACTGTCTTATAGCCAGAAAATATATTATTGACTAGTAATTCAGATATTACATTAGCAAAAGTATCAGACTTTGGTTTGTCAAAGTTAGTTGATGCACAAACTATGATGAAAACGTTTTGTGGAACCCCTATGTATGTTGCACCTGAAATTTTATCTACTATAGGACGTGGTTCTTATACAAATCAAGTATGTTTATGCATATAATAAATATGTATAAGTACGAAAATTCTGTATCATATATTTTTGAATTTATTAGGTCGATGTATGGAGTTTGGGAGTAATATTATATGCTTGTTTAAGTGGTTCAGTACCCTTTAATTGTCATAACAAAGATCTTAGTTTACAAGATCAAATAAAGGGAGGATATTATAGTTTTCCTGCTTCGAAATTTGCACATGTTACAAACAAAGCTATAGATTTGGTATAACATTATTTGATTAAATACTATTAAATTATACTATTAGCAATAGCTTTAACTTATAAAAATACTATCCTTTAGATAAAACGTATGATGACGGTTAATCCGAAAAGACGGATTACAATAAAACAGGTTTTGCTACATCCTTGGTTACAAGATCGTGAACTTCGAGACACCGTCGACGTCTTGTTATCAAAAGATAACGATGAGAACGTAGCACCTCAAAGTATTTCCAGCAATGTTCAATATAAAAATGAACAATATCAAAGTTTAATAAAAAAAGCAAGGTTGGATGTATAAGTACAAATGTATAAAGTTAAATAACGAAAGAGTACCTCTTTAGCACTGATTATTAAGTTTAAAAGTATTATAATAACAAAGATTTGCATTTTTTGTTTGTTTTCAGTATTATTGTTATTTCAGTAATCAATGATTTCTAATCTATTTATTATAATTGAAGTATTGTTTATAATATAAACAGATTCATTAGTAGATAAAAGTCCACTTAGGTTTAGTCACATCAAAAAGGTACAGCATCATTTTTCATTAAGAAGATAAGAAAGTCAAATTAATGTAATTACATTTCAAATTGGTTTAACTTACAAGTACAATTATAGTATAAATAAAATTAATTTAGTAACAAAGTTATAGACATTAAAATTAAGAAATTAATAATTAAAATGTATACCAAAATGATGCATAAGTAATGACTATGACAAATTGTTTTTGTATTTTATATTTTTGTACGTTTATGGTTATTAAAAGTTTGTAAAATATATGTATTATTGCCTTCTTTTTACTAAAATTTTTATGTGTGCTAATATTTTAATTTTAAATTAAATTAATAATTTGGAATTTCCATCTTAATAATTTCTCATTTCGAAACAAATAAGACCTTGTATATAATAAGAAAAACCGGTTTATATACAATTACAAATCATATCAAGAATAATGTTTTATTAATCACTTTTTTCTCTTCTATCTATTCCTCTCTGCATGGGTATATATCTTCTCCATGGCATGGATTTGGAAGTGGAGTTTCTATACCCGGTCGTTCTTTCTTAGCAAGTCCTGCTAACAATCGTTTTATTTGAGCTATTGCTTTACCAGGATTCAGACCCTTAAAAAATTTAATATATATTAGAAAAATATATTTTTTTTAACTTGCTACAGTCAGTATTTCACTGAATTGTTCATCTAATATTACTTACTTTCGGGCACGTTTTTGTGCAGTTAAAAATGGTATGACATCGATAAACTGAATAATAATCACGTAATTTGGCAAGTCTGTCTTTGTGCCCCATGTCACGTGAATCTATTATCCACCTATAAGCCTACGTGGTAAAAAAATTAATTCAAATGCATTACTAAGTGTTAACATCTTATCTATAATAATCTTTTTTAAGATAAGTAATTTAAATTTCTACGTGATATACCTGCAAAAGTGTTGCAGGACCTAAAAACTTATCACCAACCCACCAGTATGGTGGACAGGCATAAGTGCAACATCCGCAAAGAATACACTCGTACATGCCATCAAGTTTTTCTCTGTCTTTTGTAGTCTGCAGAATTTGCCGTAAACCAAGAAAATTTTCTTCTCCGGGTCGTTTTAAAAATGGTTCAATATATTCATATTGTTTTAAAAACTGCTCCATGTCGGTTACCAAATCTCTGATTACGTACGAATGAGGTAAAGGATACACGACTAAAGGTTTCGATGAATGATTTACTTTTCTAAACACGGGAAAAAGAGGATACTATACAGTTTTATGATTAAAAAAAGTATCATGAAGTTTTTTCTCCTATTGTCTCAATTCTTTAAATAATTTAATATAAGTTAAATAGATTATTCAAGGATTAACAATTCAAGGATTAAATCTATGTAGAGATGTATGTATACATTATTATTATGAAACAGTGAAAAAAGTATTTTTTCCACATTACGTAATGCAAGCCAAGGTATTGACACCATTTATATTCATCGAACAACTTCCGCAAATTCCTTCGCGACAGGATTTTCGGTAAGATAACGTTGGATCATGTTCCGCTTTTATCAAAGCCAATACGTCTAATACCATCGTGCCACATTTATTTAAATCCACACTAAATTGCTGCATATACGGTTTTACAGTTGGTTTTTCTGGATTCCAGCGGTATATGCGAATGGTCTGGAGTTTAGGCTTTACATTTACAATTCGTTCCTAAAAATCAATTTAACCGCACTATTTACACTGTTTATATTTACTTCCTAAAATTGCTACAATAAGCTATGTTTTAAAACTTTTGGAAGAAAAGGTATTATAGTACAAATTGTATGATGGTACAATAAAAGGAAATAGGAAAATCAGAAAACTTTTTAGTCATAAGTATTAAATTTTCTTAATATAATTTTAATATGCGTGGCTGCTAACTTCTGGAGGTGTCTTGCACTCTTTTATGAGGGCGAGTTCGGTTTTAATAATGTTATCTGATTCAGGTTGCTTTCCATCTTTTTTTGCACTGGACAAAAATCTATGTTTTCGATAACGACTATTTTGACGTATGCCTCGAAAAAGAGATGCGATTGTACAAGACCAAAATGGGCTCGCATGACTTATAATATTAAGGTTGAACATACTTGTAAAAGTTTTATAAGTAGCCGTTTATATGTGTCACGTGAGGCTATAAAGTCATATTTCGTTTTTCTAATCTTTCGATCATTTTGTTTTATGATCACTGTATAATTCTTCGTTAAAATGAAAACAAAATATCATCATTCGAAAGAACTTCATCTCTAACATTAGTTTGATTGCTCTAAATGCGACAGTATCGTATTATGTACTTCGTATAGTATGAAAAAAGAAGCAACCACAACAGAACTATATAAAATGATTTAAAATTTAGTGAATTAATTTTGTTACATATATGTATATTTAAAGTTCAATATTTGTATAAATACAGGTGTTATAGATTATAAGATTACAAATTTGTAATAATTTATTAAAACAAATGATAACATTTTAGGATTTATTACCTTAAAGAATAAAAGAATGTAATTAAATCTATCTGTAATACGTTAACTTATATATTTAATATGGATATGTTACGCCAATGTTTGTCGGTTGTGCAATAGCAACAAATATTTCTTACTATCTCTCATTTTAAACAATTTGTTTATCATTTATCTTTGTATTGGTATTGCATATATGACTGCTTATTATTTCAGAAGCTTTACAAAGCTTCAAATACATATATAATTCCATTTCGTTGCTATGGAAATAGATTACAAATTTTATACAAAAATATTTAAAGATAGAAAAAGAAAATATATCAAAGTTAATAATAGTTTACAAAAATTTTCAAAAAATTTTCTTTTGAATATACTGTAATTTATGATTATAAAATTAATAATTATATAAGTAGATGTAGCTGGTATCTACTATTGATATTTATATAATAATAAAATAAAAAACAATATATTTTTTGTTTTGAAATAATAAATAATGTATATTTGAACACTTTGCTTTTTCTTATGAATTTTTGCTACGTTTAAACTATTTATTTCACGACATAATATTCTAAGTATTTCAAATTGTTTTAAAAGGTCAGAAGTTATCGCTTGCTGTGTGATATATAATGAAAGAACCCCTGCGAAGAAACAGTCTCTTCGTTACACGAGTCAAGATATAGTTAACTATTCATTAAGAATCACACGGTTCTATAATTATAAGCAAAGCCAATTAATCGTTTCCACTTTACTTCATTATCACCTGTTGCTTCAAACAATTCATATAGTTAAGTTCTAGAAGCTACATACATATATAAAATTTTTATATTTTAATAATTTAGTGTTTTGTGTTAGGACGCGAAGAAATAAAAAGAAGTACGTATTAAACGATTATTGATTTAATAATCTTGAAGGTACATAAATTTTGTAAAATGTAATAAATACAGAGGTTATAGCTTTTAGCATATTGTGTATATAAAATAATACAAAGTATTTATATAATTAGAAATACTAATAGCACTAATCATACAAAGTAACACAATTTATATTATCAATAAAAATACAAAATTTTGTGTATGTATATATGATATGATTAGAACAGTAGTTCTAAAAATATAGTAGTAAAATAGAAAATGATATAAACTTTATTTTGTTTATATTCCTTAGATATTATGTCTTACACTGTTTTGATTATTGGTGGTGGTGGTAGAGAACATGCTATTGCCTGGAAACTTTCACAGTCTCCATATGTAAGTACTTTAAATATAATAGATTAATGATGTTAAAAATATATTAAAAGTAATATTTTATACTCACAAAGTTCAATCCATAAAATTTTGTGATATTCTAAAACAACATTAATATAATATTATAAATAATCTAAAAACTATATATCATTTATATTTTTAAATACCATTCTCATTTTTTAGGTAAATAAAATTTATGTTTCTCCTGGAAATAGTGGAATTTTATCAGTTGATAAAGTTTCATTGGTTAAATTAAATGTTAAAAATAATAAGGTATGTTTTATAGTATTTTATAAGTTAAATTGTACAATCTTATAAATAAAATAACATTAAAATTATGCTAAGGTTTTTTACTATACAGGAAGTAGCAGAGTGGAGTAAAAATAACAAAATAAATTTAGTAGTTATTGGTCCTGAGGAATATTTGGCAAATGGATTAGCAGATGAACTAAAAAATTTAGGAATTCATTGTTTTGGGCCACAAAAAGCAGCATCTAAAATTGAAGCTGACAAATATTGGTCAAAAGAATTTATGAATAGACATGAAATTCCAACTGCAAGATGGAAAGGATTTGTAAATGCAAAAGAAGCAAAAGAATTTGTTTTAAAGTATATATACAGTTTTATTTGTTAATAAGTTGTAAATAATGGTATCACATATAATAATTTATTATAGTGCACCATTTCCAGCACTTGTAATAAAAGCTTCTGGATTAGCAGCTGGAAAAGGAGTTATAGTAGCAAAGAATAAAGCAGAAGCATGTCAAGCTATAGATGAAATTTTGATGGATAAGAAGTTTGGATCTGCAGGAGAGTCAATAATAGTAGAAGAATTGTTAGAAGGAGAAGAAGTTTCTGTACTTGCATTTACAGATGGTATGATAGCAGTTTTGAATAAAACTTAAAATTTATTGTAATAGAGTTTCCAATAAGTTATAAGATAGTTATTTCTTTGCAGGAAAAACTATTATACCAATGGCACCTGCACAAGATCATAAAAGAATATTTAATGGAGACAAAGGACCAAATACTGGTGGCATGGGTGCTTACTGTCCATGCCCATTATTAAACAAAGCAGATTATGAAATAGTAAAATTAGGAATCTTACAAAAAGCCATTGATGGTCTTAGACAAGAACAGATTCCATTTGTTGGTGTGTAATAAATATAACAATTTATAGAAAATATTTAACATTATAATAATTGAATATTTAAAAAAATATAGGTGTATTATATGCTGGATTGATGTTAACAACCAGTGGACCTAAAGTTTTAGAATTTAACTGTAGATTTGGAGATCCTGAAACGCAAGTGATATTACCATTATTGAAATCGGATTTATTTAGTATTATGAAGGTAAATGATATTTGAAGTAAAAGAGTGAATTGAAATTAATTTAACATATGTTGATATAGGCTTGTTGTGAGGGTTCTTTAGTTGAATCTCAAATTGTATGGGAAGAAAATTTGTTTGCTGTTGGAATTATTTTAGCATCTCGCGGTTATCCAATATCGTCTTCGAAAGGTCAAGTTATAACAGGCATTAATTATATTTTACCTAAAGCGAATCACTTCGTTTTTCACAGTGGAACAGACATTTCTTCTAACGGAGAATTGTTAACCAATGGTAAATTATATACAAATGTGTCATTAATTTAAATATAAATTAATTTTTAAGATGTGTATATGTTTAATATTATTTTGATTTTTCGTTTTGTTATTAGGAGGAAGAGTTTTAATAACAGTAAGCTTAGCACCCTCATTAGCTTTAGCTACTGCTAAAGCAACTCGTGCTGCTCAAATTATATCTTTTGAAGGGAAACAGTTTAGAACAGATATAGCACACAAAGGAATAGCAAGGTACCTTATCAAGGATATTATCTACAGAAAAAAAAAACAAATATTAATCAATCAATATTGTGATCTATAAAGGTCTATATTGCAGCATGGACAGCTGACATATAAAAGTAGTGGTGTTGATATAGAGGCTGGAGATTCATTGGTTTCAGCTATTAAACCAGTGACCTATTTGACACAACGTTTAGGTAGTATAGGTTCAATTGGTAGTTTTGGTGGTTTATTTGATATGAAAGCTGCTGGTTATATAGATCCAATTCTAGTATCCGGGACTGATGGTGTTGGAACTAAGTTAAAGGTGCACCTATAATTACAAGAAATTCAGAAGTAAGATACAATGTATAACGCATTTATTATTACAGATAGCATTCGAATGTGAAAAACATGACACAGTAGGTATAGATTTAGTAGCTATGTGTGTAAACGATGTTCTTGCGCATGGTGCGGAACCATTATTTTTCCTCGACTATTTTGCTTGTGGTAAATTAAATGTTAATGTAGCTAAAGATATTATAAATGGAGTAGCAGAAGGATGTAAAATAGCTGGATGTTCATTAGTAAGTAAAAATATATTTATTTTTTAACTTCTTTTATAACGTCAATAGAATAAACATGTTTTATTAAAAAGTTCATTATTAATTGCTAGAATAAGTTTGTTAAAAAAATTATATATAAATAATTTTTTAGATTGGTGGAGAAACAGCAGAAATGCCTGATATGTATTCAGATGGAGAATACGATTTAGCAGGTTTTGCTGTAGGTGCAGTTGAAAAGGATTATTTACTTCCACGTGTAGATAACATAGAACAAGGTGATATCATAATTGGCCTTCCATCAAGTGGAGTACACAGTAATGGATTTAGCCTTATTCGGAAAGTTATAAAATTAGCAAATAAAAAATATTCAGATGTAGCACCGTTTAGTAAAAATAATCATACAATCGGTATTAACTTTTCTTTATTCTGTATGTTTACTTTCTATATATATATATAAAAGAGCTATATTCACATTTACTATGCTCTGAAGGTGAAGAATTACTGAAACCTACGAAAATTTATGTAAAAGGAGTGATTTCCGCTTTGCAAACAAATTTAGTGAAGGCATTTGCACATATTACTGGTGGAGGACTCACAGAAAACATACCAAGAATTTTACCAAAACACTTAGGAGTGAAATTAGATGCAGCAATGTGGGAAATTCAACCAATTTTTGGTTGGTTAGCAGTTGTAGGTAAGAAAACAATTAAAAATATTATAGTTCTACTAACATATGGATACATATGAAATAATTTATCTTTTTTTGTAGGAGGAATTAGTAAAGAAGAAATGTTAAAAACGTTTAATTGTGGTATTGGTGCTATCCTAATTTGTTCAAGCAAAGACAAAGACAAAATTTTAACTAAGTTAATAATAGAAGATCCTATGATTATTGGACATGTAACAAATTATAGAGGTAAGATCTGTTTAATATTATTTCAATACAATTTTATCCAAATTATACACATTAAGATATTGCAGACAGTCAGATTAGAGTAGATGTTAAGAACTTTGAAGAAGCATTAGAAATGAGAATGAAACAATACATACCAGATATTGTTACAAAATTAATCAGGCCTTTAAAAAGAGTAGGAGTGTTAATATCTGGTAGTGGAACTAATTTACAATCGTTAATTAATGCAACTCAAGATCCATCACAAAATATTGGTGCAGAGATTGTCATAGTAATATCTAATAAACCAAATGTTGAAGGACTTGAACGAGCTGAAAGAGCTGGTATTAAGACAGTGGTAATTGCTGTTCTTTATATTCTGTTATCTTTTAATATTTTATGTTAATTTATATATATATATTTTGATTTGATATATAATCTTAGGTTATTAAACATACCGATTATCCTAATCGAGAAGCTTTCGATTCAGCAATGAACGTCGAACTTGAAGCGGTTGGAGTTGAAATAGTTTGTCTTGCTGGGTTCATGCGTATTTTATCAGATAATTTTGTAAATCGATGGCGTGGTGCTTTAATAAATATTCACCCTTCGTTATTACCATCTTTTAAAGGCGCAAATGCACATAAAGATGTCCTAGCAGCCGGAGTCCGTCTTTCAGGATGCACAGTACATTTCGTAGAAGTATGATATTTTTATTTGTTCGATAAGAACATTACATGAAATATATATTTACATGAAAGAACTTATATTTTTTAAAAATAATTTTTAGACCGATATAGACGCTGGAGCAATTATTGAACAAGCAGCGGTACCTGTATTTCCACATGATACTGTAAAAACTCTTCAAGAACGAGTAAAAACAGTTGAACATTGTACTTTTCCACTTGCTTTAAAACACTTAGCTACTGGAAGGATACAACTGAAAGAAGATAATTCTATTATGTGGAATTATTAAACATAATTTATTGCATAAGTATTTTATGTATCATATAGTTTTTATATACATATACCTATCAAAGCCTGTTATTAAAAATTGAATATATTATTTCTAATAAACCTTGTTCTTTATTAATAGAAAAATTAGAACTTGTTTTTCCTGAGCTATGTTTTTTAGTTGTTTTCTGTGGTGGTACAGAAAGTGCTTCTTTTGCAAGATCTTCTAATTTAATATGAAGCATTTGTTTTTGAAGTACAGGTACCAATAAATTGTATTTATCGATTTTATTATTTATTCGTTTTGTTACAGATTTAAAATTTTCTAGACTGTTCTTCCAAGTTGTTTCATCAGGAAAACTTAATGGAGTGAGTCCTATATTATCTCGAGCATTCATTAATCGTTTTCGTAATTCTTGTATTTCTTCTCTAATTTCTTTAGATAATTGTATCCATTCTGGAGTAAATCCATTTTCTATTAATATCTGCAATTAAGATCCATATGTTACTTACTGCAAATTTTTTATTTAAATTAAATATCATACCTCATTTAATTTGTAAGTAACAAAATCAACATATGGATTTCGGGTGTTTGTATTTTCTTTCAACGGTTTACCCATGCCTGGTAAGTCTTTAAATTCACCTTTATTCATTGCTTCCTGAATTAGATCTTCCACTAAACGATCCATACCAAAACCTGTTTTAATATCTTTTGCACGTTGTTTATCCATTCCAACTAATGTATTACGTTCTTCAGCCTGTAATTTTTTCAATCTATGTTCTAATACATTGTCAACTGCTTTCTGAGCTTTTTCCATTGTATATAATTTTTGTCTTTTGCTAGGTGTTCCAAATCCTATATTATATGTTAAATAATGACGATGCTGTGGTGCTGTATGCTGAAAAATAAATATATACATATTAGATTAATAAAAGTGACAAAGTTGAAATGTACATACTTTAATATCAAATTCTTCCACATTGGGTAAGTTTATATTACTTTCTTTCTCCTCCATTCTTGCTTTACGGATTTCTCTATAAGCAGTTTCAATCTATAAAAGATTAATATTATATGTTGCAATACTAAATAATCTTTATTAGGAAAACAATATATCATACCTCAGAAAATTTAACTGCATTAGCTTCTGATGAAGCACTATCAGGATGAAATCTCTTTGCTTGATAAACAAATGCTAATCTTAATGTTTCATCTTCACAATCTTCTGCAACTTCTAGTATTTGATACCACTTCTAAAAGTATGATTAAATTTGTGTTAATTAACATATAGAGCAATTGACATGTTAAACAAGAATTTGCATTATAATTGAATAATAGAATTCTCTATAGAAAAGTAATGAACAAAAATAATGAATGTTTTTATATAATTTCAATATCTGAACTTTCAAAATTAATGTGCAATATGTAATAAAATATTTTACCTTCATATCAGGTTGATGTTTGAATCTCTTTATAAGCATGAATTCCCAATATGGTACCCATTGTGTCTGTCCAAATAATTTCACATTACAGTGATTAAATTTTAACATGATTCCTTAAAAAAATATTGAAATGATTTTTGTAACCTGTTTTATAATTATGTAATCAATTGTGCAATTATAATATATACTAATATATAAATTATTCTTTACGCTAACATAACCTATATTTCGGTATAGAAAGACAAATATTTATAAAAAACTGCGAATGACACTTTTCTTAAATGTATTTTTTTAAATAATTTGAATATTATAGATAAATTAATGATAAGTTAGTTGTAGTAGAATGAATAATTAAAAAAAAAGCATTTAAAAAATAACGTAATTTTGACATTTAAAAAACACGTGTGTACATATTTACCACGTGACGTGACGATAACAAAACCAGCTGTTTTTAAAATCGTTTCATATGAATTTCCTATTCCTGTTTTGAAATATGTTTCATATAATTTAGTTCTGTAAATTATCAATATTATAAAATCAACTATTTATAATTGTTAATATTTAACATACTATATATGCCTTACTTTCAAATATTTTTTAATCTTAATATTAAAATAAATATAAAATGAAATAAATATATAATTCTTTTGATTGCGTGAATTTTGCATTCAATACTTTGGATATATTAAATACGGTTTTATTTTTTTATATGTATACACCTTAATAATCGTGTTTAAATATAAATAAATAAATAGGTTACACTTTGTTGTTTTCGCCAAGCTGTGTTATAGCTTTGTAATCAATTCGTGTCACTAATGCTACCAGGTTTGATACAAACCTTCGTGTGCTATTGTTAGTGTGATACCAAAGCTTGATATACCAATTTAGCATCAATTTGGTAATATATTGGTGAAAAGGATTGTAGCATTCAGTTCAAAAGTCTACTATCGATAAAATATGATTACTGAAGTATGATCGTGCAAAAAAAATGTATATGTTATCTCAAGGAGGTCATTGAAGACAAACAGCGATAACGAAACGCGTAATATATTTCAAAATCATCAGTGAGGACACACTTTTTCGACAAATTGATCAAACGTTGATACAAGCCTTGATCTACTACTACTGTTAGTATGGTATCAATGCTTGATATATCAATCTAGCATCAGCTTGCTGACGTGCTGATAACAATTGTAACATGTATTTTGAAAATCTAAGATCGACAAATGTGGCTAGTACGTAGTCTGTAACGTTACTTTTGGTTACTTTGTAATATTAAGTCGATTATAGCGTTATTTATCTACTCTACACAGTTTAAAAATTTATTTTTAATCAGATACGATAGTGTTTATACACACCCATATATATATATACACATACAAACGTACACCCGCGTGAATCTTTATTATGATATCTTTGAATTGTTATAATGTACGAACTCATGCCAGTTGGTTGCATTCCGTTAATACGATTTTATTCATTATCGTATCGGTTATATTGATTATGGATTCAAACGGTGAAGAATTAATTACCGTTGCAAAATGGGGATCTATCGATGGTCAAAGCATAGAAAAGTACACATTAAGAAACAAAGCCGGTCAAGAGGTGGATATCATAACATATGGTGCAACGATTGTATCCATTAAAACACCAGACAAATGGGGAAATGTAGCAGATGTCGTTTTAGGTTTTGATAATGTTGAAGGTATCGATCAAGTTTTCTTAAGCGTTTTTTACTCGATTGAACTTTTATTAATGTCATAATGATATTTCTTATTAACTAAATTAAACAAATGCATGTTTTATAGACAGTCTTTTAAAGTAGTAACATGTACATTGTAAATTATTTTTTGATCATAATATTTATTCCAATCTTGTTGCAGGCTATACATCTACACCCTCCAAACCGTATTTTGGGGCTACTATAGGAAGAGTTGCGAATCGTATAAAAAATGGAGAATTCAATTTAAATGGAAAAAAATATCATTTATCAAAAAATGCAGGACAAAATAGCCTTCATGGTGGTTTTAAAGGTTGGAGCTCGAAAATATGGAATGCTACTGTTCAGAGTAATCAACTTGTGCTCTCTTTACTAAGCGAGGATAGTGATGAAGGTTACCCTGGAGCTGCCATAGCTGTGGTTATTTTTCAGTTAACCACTGATGGGGAATTGCAGATTGAGATGAAAACTTTTGTTACTAAAGCTACTCCTATTAATTTAACTAATCATAGTTATTTCAATTTAGCTGGTCATGTTCGTAAACCAATATTCAAAAATGCATTATTTTGTTTACTTTAAAAACTAATAATTGTTTGGAATTGAGAGTTATTTATTTTTAAATATCATGATCATTTTCATAATTAGTTTTAATCTAATATATTTCAGGATGGTAATGCGTCTGAGTTATATAAACATCAGGTTACATTGAATGCAGATCGTTGGACAGTTACAGATGCAGAAAGTATTCCAACTGGAGAAATTCGATCAGTCAATGGTACTGTAATGGACTTGAGAAATCCAATCACACTCAAAGATGTTATCGACATAGTACCAGGCGGTGGTTACGACTACAATTTTTGTGTAACGATAAATGATACTGAAAAGGAAAGGAATTTTGTTGCCAAAGTTTTACATCCAACTTCTGGCAGATATTTAGAAGTTTTTTCGAATCAACCTGGGGTACAATTTTATACAGCTAACTTTTTACCCATTCATGGTAGTATAGGTATTAAAGGAAAAAATGGAACCACATATTTTAAACATGGAGCATTTTGTTTAGAAACGCAAAATTATCCAGATGCAGTCAATCATGTAAGTATTGTATACCTTAGTATGTAGATTTAAGTTTAAAACAAAATAACAATTTATAACTGTATTGATTTGAATGAATATTTTTTTTACTCTTTTGTTTTATTAATGGTTACAGCAAAACTTTCCTGATAGTATACTTGAACCTGGACAAATTTATAGACATACTGTTATATATAAATTTGGAGTAACAGTTTAAACAATGCATAATCATTCTCTATTAAATGTTATTTCACACATGTATTCGAAATAACAGTTATACTATAATAATTTCATGTTAATTAATTTTACATATAAAGAACATTATATAAATATCCTTCTGTATTATACCTTACTACAAATAAATTGTAGAAATAATTATACAGATAGAGAAGGTGGAAGATTAATTTCCAATGGAGAATGCCTTTTATCACCAGGCATAGAATCTATATTCGCCATTAGTCTCTCTTCACGTTGCTCTGATACTGATGCAATTGGCGGTGTGTAGCGGTTAGATATAAGTCCTTCTACATAGTAACCAATAGCTGCAAGAGGGATACACAGAATAATGCTGATACGCTTACTTAACAGTTGAGTGAACATCCACATCTTCTGAAATCAAGTACAACAAATATGTATTTTAGTATCATTTTATGATTATAATTTATTCTGTTTGTTTTATTAACATTTTGACAAAATTTTTATAGCAACATTTAATACCGTATTATCTAATCTTTTTGCTCGTTACTTCATTGTCATTTTTATTACTTTTTTATCGTTTTTTTCTTTTTTTTTTTTTTTAAAGAGGTTATGTTACAAATTTCCTTTTAATGTATGTACTTATAATAGTTTGATTTACGATTTAAACCTGTGATCTTATTACATTTGCATAGATTATTGTACATATTTACATAAAATATTTACGTATGTACATACTGAGTACAATGATGCGATTTAATAGAGATGGATTTTTAATATTTATGATGAATGATGTCTAATGACATTCTGAAAGAGCAATAGTTCACTTGTTCCTGAATTTGGTTAACCCTATTAAGGACCAATGTTGCATTACTGCATTTTATGTGCAAGTTTTTTCCACTTAATTTTCATCGTTGAATATTGTTTCGTAACATTGTGATTATTTAAAATTACTGACCGAGTTTTTGGAATTCCTTTTTGTAATCGCAATACTAGAAATCTAAATTTTGCAATGTAAATTAAACAAAAAATAATTAAAGTGAAATGTCACTGATTATGACTGTCGCGATATCGATTCTGAGAATTTTGTTTGATGAAGTATTTATACGTACTTATTAAATAATTTATCGATACTCTACAGTTAACTAAATTTTTTCTACTTCTGGTTGTTAGCGACCGAGTTCTTCATTGTTACCGACCAAAATAATTACATGCAAAGTAGTTTCCATGATTTCAATTATTACCTATGTCAACATTTTTTATTATTGAACATCGATATGGTAGTATAAATTTGAGTAAATTTTCCATAGTTCTACGTTTATTTTTTTATATTTCTACGTTTTAAATACAATGTATGTACATGTACTGAATTTATTATATTACTGTAAAATATACAATTTTTAGATTAGATTTTTTCGTTTACTATATGCTAAGAGGTAAATTGCTAAATGTACAAAAAAAGGCAAAAATAATTACTTATAGTAATGTAGAGCAAGTTATTTGGAAAATAAAGAGGTCGCACAGATAGGCAATTTTATTAAAGAACCTATACCGGAAAAATTATCCGAAATGGAATAATGCAAAATTAATGTGAAGGCACATTTATGAATATATATATATGTGTATGCATATTATTATTTGTAGTTATGAGTACTGCAAATTAATTATGTAAGGTACTGTAAAATATTATAAATAATTTTTAGTGAAATATATTTTTAATAGAAAAATGTATTTAAAATGAATTTAACATGTTTTATTTGGTGAATTTACTGAAACATTAATGTTGAACTTATGATATAAGTATTCCTATATACTAGTAACAATAGTTAAATTTTTCTAGGGAAAGTGTTATGCTTTTGTTATTGCACTTCTGATAATAACGTGTAATATTTAGACTGTATATTCATTTTTTACATCGAAATATGAAAAAGACGCATAACCAAATATGAAGATAATATAGTTTATTAGATTCTTGTAACCAAGAACTACTAAGTAACGCAATTTAGTGAATATTGTGCTTGAAGAATCAATTATTCATTTTATGTGGTTTCATCTTTAATTTAAGAATATCAATTGCAATTGGTATCGCAATGCCTGTTTATTAAGTTTTAAGAACTTACTAAATAATTTTGCTTTAGTCATTTTTTTAGTGTTAATCTGTTTATGAAATGAAAAATCTGTGACAATTTGGTTACCTACATGTTCATGTCAATGACAATGAAAATAGCATACATGCGAATGAAACCGGATGTGTACATTTCGTAGGCATGCGTATTAGTATCTTTTTTTTTTTGCTTCCCATTGACGTCAGTTTTCTATGTACTTGCAGAAAAAACGTTACACAAGCTTTTAGAATTTATATCTAATTATTTTAAATGCATAAATGTATTTATTTCTGTTATATTCATTAATTTTATAAGTCTTTGGTGAAATATAATATTTATATGTGCATCTGATCTGTTGAACTTCATCGTCAGACTTGCGAGTTTACGATACAAACATGCAAGAAACGGAAGGAGCTGATGGTAAGTAAATGCATATTATATTTGTCACGTGTTTGTATACTTTGTTTCTATATTATGTGATAGAGATAAGATATTTTATAGCTTATTGTAATCAGTGTAATGCACTTAACCTCTAATATACAATTATGTATATACTATTCCGTAGTGATTTGAAATATTTTAGTGAAACACATTTGTATAGGTTCACCATGGAACAATTCCAGTGGTTGCGACGAAGAACGCCGACCGACTCAAAAGGAGGGTAAAAAGTCAAATATACTACCTCTGTGGGGAAATGAAAGGACTATGAATTTAAATCCATTAATCTTAACAAATATACAGTCTTCACATTATTTTAAAGTAAACTTATATGAATTGAAAACATACCATGAGGTTATCGATGAAATTTATTACAAAGTATCACACTTGGAACCATGGGAAAAAGGAAGCAGAAAAACAGCAGGCCAAACTGGCATGTGTGGAGGCGTGAGTATGTTTTCTAAAAAAACTGTTAATTTTTAATTGTTATTCATTGATTTTAAATTATGGCAATTACTGAGTTATTGCCCTACACACAAAAATAGTCCAATTTTAAATAAATTTATAGCAATTTAGAGGACCTGGGCACTATGAAATGAGAACTGCCAGTAAAAGTACAAAAGGGAAAAGTGTTTAAAGTAAATCATTTAAAGTGAGAGTGCTAAATATTTTAGACTTTCACTGTTATTCTATAATCAGGCATTAATATCAAAATATTGGTCTCGAATCAGTCTGAATTCAGACTCTGAGCAGACAGTCTTTTATTTAATACCACACTTAATTGCAGAGTAGCATGTTCTCGGTCAACATAGTATATTATAATATGAATGTGATTAATTGACATAGGGGGGTGTAAATTTAGCGGTTCATGCAGGTCCGAGGAGTTGGTGCTGGTGGAATTGTTTCAACTGCATATTGTCTACTGTATAAACTCTTCACCTTGAGGTTAACACGGAAACAATTAAATGGTCTTATAAATCATCCTGATTCACCATATATTCGAGCATTAGGGTTTATGTATATTAGGTAGGAATAGCAATATAATGATAAATTTTGTTGTGAAAAGGTTACTTTAGTTCTTTTTATTTATTGTTATTGTTATTAATAGGTACACACAACCACCAGCTGATCTTTTTAATTGGTATAGTGATTATTTAGAAGATGAAGAAGAGTTAGATGTGAAAGCTGGAGGAGGGCAAGTAATGAAAATGGGTGATATTCTTAAACAATTTCTTACTAAATTAGAGTGGTTTTCAACATTATTTCCAAGAATACCAGTGCCTATACAAAAAGAACTTGAACATCGATTAGCAGAAAGGTTTCCTCAACAATCTATGAATGCTCGAAATGCAAAACCACCTATCACACTAAATAGTCATGGAAAATATAGTAATAGCAGTGGTAGAAAAGATAATGGCAATTTAACCTCACGGAATCAACCGCGACATATCCCAGATAGTGAAGCTCAGTGGGGTGAGGCTGAAAGAACAAGCCACTGGCGAGCCAGGTGCGTCTACGTGGTATGAACACAATCACGTTACTAATTTATACGAAGTTAATAATATTCTATAAACTTGTTAGGGAAATGGGGTGAAGATTAAAGACGTACCATCTCCAGGAAAATACTCTTGATCTCAGTGTATCATCATTCAGTTTTCTTTAGTATATGTGTATGTTCTTACTTGATTCTTGTACAGTTATTTGCTTGCTTTATAAATTTAGCATTATTTGTTTCTCTTTATAAGGCTATGTTCTCTTTAAATTTTGAACATAATTAAACTTATTGAATTTTTTGCAATAGCAATATTTATAAGTTAAAAACTTCTGAATTCTTTGAAAGTCATCTCGATATTCATGATAACTGTACACTGATCTTATTTATACATTGGATATCAAGGAAACTGAGAATTTTAATTATGTGTAATATTAAAAGCTGCAGAAATGTGTAATATCGAGGTGTTTAAGATTAATAATTTCTTGATATCTTTTATTACAAATAAGTGCATCATACATATGCACTTGTATAGGCTGATATTCCAAAATGCAGTTCATTATTTAGCGTTACTTCCCTTCGAATAATGTTTCTTCCAGATCTAATGAAGATCGCAAGGACAAATATAGAGATCGAGATCGTGAACGAGACCGTATGAGGGAAAGAGAACGAGAACGTGCACGAGAAAGGGATCGAGAAAGGGATCGACACTGCAGACAATCGAGTAGCCGAGATCGAAGTCGGAGACAAAGAGAACATAGAAGTCGTAGCAGGGACAGATCACACAGAGATAGAAGTAGAGATCGTTATCGTGATAAAGATCGTCATCGAGATAGGTAGTGTGTATATATTTTAGATACAAATTTGTATCTTTACTATTAGATACAAATTTCTAACATTTTATTAATTGTAGGAGAGGTTCACCTTATGATTATGCTACAGAACTCGCTCGGGAAAGAGAGAGACAACGAAGAGAATGAAAATGTATACTGGCATGTATATATTGATATAAATGTTTGTACGAGTGTAACTATAGAGATAAAAACAAATTAGAGCCGAGCCATTCGAACACCACCACACTTTGAGAAAAAGCTCCATATGGAGTAATAGCCTAAATTTAATTTGACTATATTCACCATGTAGTTTACATGTTTTTATAAAATAAATTCGTGATTATGATTATTGTTTTATAATTTTTGTCCTCTATGTGTAATACAAATAAACATGTGTAAACAATATGAAAACCAAAAATTACAAAAATATTCCAAATGGGTTCATTTTTAACAAATGTATAAAATATATGAATTGTTTTAATTTGCAAAAATAAAATACTACAAAATCAATTGTTTTTAATATCTTTATATATTTAACACTAATTAAATTCTATTGAGACTGAATATTCATGATATATCCTGATACTGATCTAACGTTTTATAGCACATGAATCTGTGATGCCAGACTGAGGACAGAAGTTTTCGAGAACACCCCCTTCCGCTACGCACACCACCGCAGGAGACGCGCGAATGTGGGCACAGCGTTTCGGACGACTTCGGGAAATTGAGAGAGAAAACAAATGAAAGTCTTTCTCTCTAGCTCTTGAAGCGCTGAAATCCAACCAATGTGGAAAGCAAGCCTGTGACACGAGCTGCGCGAAATTTTGACTGCCTATTATTCTTATTTTTCGACATACATAGCATATGCATAATTCTATTTGCATTTATTTCAATAGTCAAACGGTAGATATAACTTCGAATTATAAAAATAACAGCTATAAAAGTTCTTAAATTAATTTACGAATGTTATATCTTACCATTTTATTCCTTTTTGTTTTTAATTAATGCTTTACTTTTTTTACACGTTGCAGTTCAATAAATGTATGCGTACATACACATATGATTAAGCATTAGCAACTTATAGTGGAATACAATAATTATACAATTTATCTTCTTGTAAAATATAAAATGATTTTTAAATTTCCCGCATATCTAAACCATTTTAAAAACGTTAATGGTGCCATCTCTCCAAAAAGTGTCCAAACTGGTAACAAACATTTATCGACAAGTGAGTAAAAGTGGTAACTGACTTTGATGCGACCTGCCATCTATTAGAGAAACTTGTAAACAACTCGCACATTTTTACCAACAATAAAAAGAGACAGAGAAAAAAACGACATAGCTGCCCCATCTACACGGTAAGCAATCGAACTACTTCCTTAAACGTTTCAGTCATTCTTCAATAGATGGAGCCGCAAACTAAAGTTACTTAATTTATGCGCGAAAATTTAAAATCACATCTCTTCGTTTATCTCTTTACTTAATTTTTATTTCTCCAAAGTCTTATATTTAACAATAGTTCTCAATATCAACAAGCAGCATAAAGAAATTTAATTAAAAATTATGTAAGTGTTCGCTATGTAGGGAACATGAAGTTATGCTATTTTGTTAACCAATAAATCGTTTGATTAAAATATGCATGCGCGATAATGATTAAAATTCCATTTTTATTATATGAAACAGATAATATTGAATATAAAAATAAATATCGTTACAGAACTTGTCTGGACCTGGAAATGAACAACGGAACAACTCCCAGCATCGGAAATCTCCAGAAGAAATTACACACATATTACGAAATCAGATTATTTATTGCAAAATTATTTTATACAATGTATTTTACAGAAATCATAATAAATTAGATTAATTTAACAGTATTACAGTGCTTTATCATTTATTCCCTCTCCTATCTTATCTAAGATAATAATAAACAATATCCAGCGAAAATTAAAAATAAGGCTCAAAAAAACTAGTAAGAAACGCGAAAAAATAAAAAAAGTAACGAATTCTGTTGAAAAATGCCGAGAAAACGCGAAATTCCAAGAAATGACGTCACGTTCCGAGAAAAATATTCCGTGCCACCTCCTCGGTTGTTATGTTCTCCTGATACAAAATCGAGATTTTCGGAGCAAAGTTCGGTTCCGATTCAAAAGTTCCGCGCTCGTGAAATTCTGAGAAATGACGTCACATTCCGAGAAATCACGGAATTCCTAGAAGTGACGTCACAGTCCTAGAAATCGCGAAATTCCTAGAAGTGACGTCACAGTCCCAGAAATCGCGAAATTCCTAGAAGTGACGTCACATTCCGAGAAATCGCGAAATTCCGAGAAATGACGTCACGTTCCGAGAAAAATATTCGGTGCCACCTCCTCGGTTGTTATGTTCTCCTGATACAAAATCTCAATTTTCGGAGCACAGTTCGCTTCCGATTCGAAAGTTCCGCGCTCCGGAAATTCCAAGAAATGACGTCACGTTCCGAGAAATCGCAAAATTCCAAGAAATGACGTCACGTTCCGAGAAATCGCAAAATTCCAAGAAATGACGTCACGTTCCGAGAAATCGCGAAATTCCAAGAAATGACGTCACGTTCCAAGAAATCGCGAAATTCTAAGAAATGACGTCACGTTCCGAGAAATCGCTAAATTCCAAGAAATGACGTCACGGTCCGAGAAATCACGAAATTCCAAGAAATGACGTCACAGTCCCAGAAATCGCGAAATTCCAAGAAATGACGTCACGTTCCGAGAAAAATATTCCGTGCCACCTCCTCGGTTGTTATGTTCTCCTGATACAAAATCGAGATTTTCGGAGCAAAGTTCGGTTCTGATTCAAAAGTTCCGCGCTCGCGAAATTCCGAGAAATGTCGTCACGTTCCGAGAAATCGCGAAATTCCAAGAAATGACGTCACGTTCCGAGAAATCGCGAAATTCTAAGAAATGACGTCACGTTCCGAGAAATCGCAAAATTCCGAGAAATGACGTCACGTTCCGAGAAAAATATTCCGTGCCACCTCCTCGGTTGTTATGTTCTCCTGATACAAAGTCTCGATTTTCGGAGCAAAGTTCGCTTTCGATTCGAATGTTCCGCGCTCGGGAAATTCTAAGAAATGACGTCACGTTCCGAGAATAATATTCCGTGCCACCTCCTCGGTTGTTATGTTCTCCTGATACAAAATCGAGATTCTCGGAGCAAAATTTTAAATGAATTTGAAATTTTGTATCAGGAGAACATAACAACCGAGGTGGTGGCACGGAATATTTTTCTCGGAATTTTTCAACAGATTTTGTTACTTTCTTTATTTTTTCGCGTTTCTTACTAGTTTTTTCAAATCTTATTTTTAATTTTTGCAGGATATCTTTATTATTATCTTAGATAAGATGGGAGAGGGAATAAATGATAAAGCACTGTAATACTGTAAAATTAATTTAATTTATTATGATTTCTGTAAAATACATTGTATAAAATAATTTTGCAATAAATAATCTGATTTCGTAATATGTGTGTAATTTCTTCTGGAGATTTCCGATGCTGGGAGTTGTTCCGTTGTTCATTTCCAGGTCCAGACGAGTTCTGTAACGATATTTATTTATATATTCAATATTATCTGTATCGGATAATAAAAATGGAATTTTTAATCATCATCGCGCATTCATATTTTAATCAAACGATTTATTGGTTAACAAAACAGCATAATTTCTTGTTCTCTACATGGCGAATAATTACATAATTTTTTAATTATATTTCTTTATGCTGCTTGTTGAAATTAAGAATTATTGTTGAATGTAAGACTGGAGAAATAAAAATTAAGGAAAGAGATAAACGAAGAAAGTGATTTTAAATTTTCGCGCATAAATAAAGTAACTTTAGTTTGTAGCTCCATCTATTGAAGAATGGTTGAAACTCTCAACGAAGTAGTTCGATTGTTTACCGTATAGATGGAGCAGCTATGTCTTGTTTCTCTATTTCTTTTTATTGTTGGTAAAAATGTGCGTGTTGTTTGCGGGTCTTTTTGATAGATGGCAGGCCTCATCAAATTCAGTTACCACTTTTACTTACTTGTCGATAAATGTTTGTTACCAGTTTGGACACCTTTTGGAGAGATGGCATCATTAATGTTTTAAAAATACTTTAGATATGCGGGAAATTTGAAATGATTTTATATATTACAAAAAAGGTAAATTGTATAATTATTGTATGCCACTATAAGTTGCTAATGCTTAACCGTATGTGTATGTACGCATACATTTATTGAACTGCAACGTGTAAAAAAAGTAAAGCATTAATTAAAAACAAAAAGGAATAAAATGGTAAGATATAACATTCGTAAATTAATTTAAGAACTTTTATAGCTGTTATTTTTATAATTCGAAGTTATATCTACCGTTTGACTATTGAAATAAATGCAAATAGAATTATGCATATGCTATGTATGTCGAAAAATAAGAATAATAGGCAGTCAAGATTTCGCGTAGCTCGTGTCACAGGCTTACTTTCCACATTGGTTGGATTTCAGCGCTTCAAGAGCGGGAGAGCAAGACTTTCATTTGTTTTCTCTCTCGATTTCCCGATGTCATCCGAAACGCTGATCCCACATATGTGTGGCTCGTGCATTAGTGTACGTAGTGGAAGGGGGTGTTCTCGAGATCTCCCGTCCTCAGTCATGGCATCACAGCCATGAGTACTTTGGATTGAAGTTAAAAATGGCGACGGATACCTGCCGCTTCATCATAGTTAGATGCGACTAATCAAAGGTTTCATCGAAACATGAGAGAAATATTTATTATCAGGTGACAACAACCGCGTGGCCAATTTTCAAAGGTGATAGCAATAGATGTTTTTCTTTCAAAAGAGGTGTTTCTTTTTATACTGTCACATTTAACCTACATACACTTTTATTATGACAGAGCTGCTATACTACATACTACAATGTAAACACTAGTTTTATGATGTTTCAGAATTAGTTAAAATTATTGCATTTAATTCAAAATTATTTTTATAGTGCCAATAATATCAATTAGGCTATGCTTCAAAAAGATTTTTAATTTATATATAATTAAAATATTTATTATATTGTATGTTAGGAAATTATATTAATCTATATAGAAGAAATGAAAATAGCTCAACTATAAATCGCCAATTCTTGTCGAGCATTCAAATCGTTCGGACGTATTATACTAACGTTCGCGAGTGCCATTTGATTCCGAGTGACATAGTGACACAGTGCTAATACCTAACAGCTCAAAAATAATTAACCATACCTGGCTGACCATAATCCTGAATACAGGGGATCCAACATAAACCGTACAACAATAAACACAGAAAACTAAAAAAAACCAGTCCCATGTAATACTACGCATCAGTAACAATGAACAACGTTTACCCTAGCAAAGAAACTGCCATTATAGCCCGTAGTATAGACGGATTTACCATAACTGACTACGGCTGTGCCACAGGAAACATAACAGGAAAACAAGCCATTCGATTCATATTTCGAATGTCTAACAATCGTATATCGACTGTAAACAGGCAGCGAACCAACTCTTGAAACAATATACTATGATACCATCAAAGATACCAGTGCCGGTAATAAGACCACTAATCTGCCCCCTCGTAAAAAATAGTACTATTACATGTATCATCATGTATACTAAACGAACATATAGAAAAAATTTTTGCAAGAAATATCTGAGTGATCTCGAAATTAGTCTTTTTAAGAGCTGCAATTCAAGAACCGGGTTTCAGCTACGTAATGAGCTTCCGAAGGTAATTGTAGGGTGAATCCTGAAAATGCACCCAAAATTCCAGAATCATTTATAGTTAACTACGACAATACCCAATTCCGAATCTTTACGACTGCAGAAAAAATCGGATGTTTTATTTGTAAGAAAGAGAAACAATGCAATATGAACAATCAACTCCCTACTACAATTACTACAAGTCCAGAAAGTGGATTAATGAAATTAAAAGTAGCTTCAGCACCTCAGCAAAATCTAATGTAGACTCTCAACAGAATACAGAACCAGAATCTTTGCAACAACCAAAAATCGCACAACAAATTAATGATTCAAATGTAGGTAATAAAAGAGTACTCTCCACAAGCACAACTATATCTAATCCGGAGGCCTCAGAGAAAAATGACAACCTTTTCACTCCCTCAACTGACCATATAAATATAAGAACCATTCAAACCGACTTAACCAAACAAATCATATCATACGAAAAAACTAAACCAGGGAAACGCCGCAAGCTAATACCCAGCGTAACTGATAACATTGAAATTTTGATGGAACCAGCAAAAAGTATAATTAACGACCCACAAGCAAATTTCCCATTAAACTGGACAATCAGCTTCCTAGAAAATGCATTTGGATCCAAAAGCCCTACAGAAGTAGCACAAAATTACACGGAAAATATAACTGTCTTTAATCCATATGTTGACCAAAATTCACCTCTACTTAGACGGAAGAAGCTTAAAAAATAGAACCTGCAGAATAATCAGAAAATTAAACAACAGTTTAACACCTCAACTAAAGTCTTCAATTAACAAAATATCACTCCACAGACTGCGAAACAGAATACGGAGATACAAATACTAAAACCATACCTATCATACTCCTAGAAAATACCAAAGAAAGCAAACAATGCAGTATACAATTTTACTGAAAATTTATCTCATGTCACCGGCTATTATATCGCAATTGAATGTGGAAGTAAAGCAATATAAATAAACTTTAATAAATTTTATTTATTATTCGACTTTTAACATATTGCGGACCGCTAAGAAATCTGTAAGACATATGCCTGGGACCGCACATTTTTCGGCAAACTTGCACGTTAATAAAATTGTCATAACATTTTTATCGAAGAAGCAATGTTTGTCAATTATTTTTATTTCAAAAGAGACTCAACTTGATGAGTTCAGCATTATGCTGAACATCAGTTACACTGTATGATCTCCGAGAACGTATTGACCAAACTCTTGATCGATGCAGAAAAAAACACATTTACTTAGCCGAACTAATGACCGTCAACCAAGCATTCCAAAAGTGTAATTGTATCAATCAACAACACTACATCAGATAACGACATCATCCAACAAGTCTTAGAGATCCACCAAAAAATAATATCAGAAGGGAATGAAATAAAGGTCATATGGATCCCTAGTCACGTAGGAATTACAAAGAATGAAAAAGCAGACCAAGCAGCGAAAGAATCAATCTACCAACAATCGAATATAATAAAATATGCCTAGATGATACACTAAAAATAGCCAAAAACAGAATAACACAGCAATGGGAAATAGAATGCAAATGAACAGCACCAATCGTGTTTAAGTCATAAATAAAAAATTTTTAATTAATTATAAAATTACCACCAAATTACTCAGAAGAGACCAAGTAGCAATGAGCTGTATCCGAATAGGAGAAGATAACCCACTTATACCTTCTAACCAAAGATCCAGCTCCAAGATGTGAAGAATGTAATACAGAAATCTGAATTGACCATCTAATCTTACAGTGCCCAAGGTATAACATACTACGACAAAAATACTCACTACAGCCATACATCAACGATAATTTGGATGATAAAAAAGCCGCGACCTATTAGAATTCATAAAAATAACCAAACTGTTATCAAAAATACTATAGCCGCACATAGGACATCCCTACTAAAACGTCGCTAATTATCTATGCAGGCTGTTAATGTGACGCTAAACTAATAATTAATTAAAAAAAGACTATAAAGCTTCTATATGTCATAGTGTCTAAGAAAAATAGTTGAGCGCCATCTACTTTACGTTTATTCAATCGAAACCTTAAATTTTGTTTACAGATGATTGGCCGACGCTGTGCTCTCATTGCTTTGGGTGGTCTTTTGATTCTAGTTCTTAGCGTTAACGTATATTTTATTCGAATGATTGTAGAGAGTTCATTGCAGAAAATCTCTTCTAAGGGCATGCCTGTATCACAGTTGAATCCTGAACAAGAACAATTAATATTTCAAGCAGAGCAAAATTTGCAAGTCTCACAAAAATCAGTTGCAAATGATATGGTAAAAAAGATTAAAGAGGAGATACAAATATTACCATCGAGATATTTTAAGCAAAATACTAGCTATACAATAGTCTTAGAGCGATTATTAACTGAATTAAGAGTATTGCCTAATATTCAGAAAAATATATGGAGTATTCCTAATAACAATGTTAGTATTATAATGTAATGTGTTTAAATATATTAGCGTTATTAAGTATTAAATAAATTAGAATACTATATATTATATTTTTAGTGGCCTGATGCTCACCAGTTAATACCACCAGTTGCCCCTGAATTAGGAACAATTCTGGACATTTTGCGTAAATCTAAAGTGATACGCGCGGATGACGCACCATTTGGTACGCAACTAAAATTGATGTTAACTCTGGAACATGGGATGAAAGCGATGTTTAAGCCGCAGTGGTATTCTAGGGATGCTATTATTCGAGGACCTGTTTATCACGGGAAAGACCGGCATAATGCCGAAGTAGTAGCATTTCATTTATCTTCCTTATTGGCCTTAAGAAGAGTACCACTTACTGTTATAAGAAAACGTATGTTTTAGCAGAATTTGTAACAAAAATTTGCATGTATGTAATTAAACACAATTTGAAATATTTGATTATTTTGTATTAAACTTTTTGCAGTTGATTTAAGAAATGAAATTCGGTCACGTGCAACCCCCGAACTGTATGCCACCATGTATCAAGATGGTAATGATACTTGTTTATATGGTGTTTGCCATTATTGTTCTCCCGCAGATCCAGTATGTGGAGTGGGAAATATTTTGGAAGGTGCTTTAATTTCCTGGTTACCACGATATTTAAAACTCGTGAAGCATCGTCATCCATGGCAGAGAACTTATAAAAAAAACAAACTTGCAACATGGGAGACAGACAGCAACTACTGTGAAAAAGTATGATATATAAGCGTATGCAAGAAGTATACTTTCGTTGATGTATTCTTGAAAATAATATTGACGTATTTGGATATTTAGGTAAAAGGCTTAAAAGCATATTCCCCGCAATCGTCAAGTAGACTTTTAGATTTAGTAGACACTGCGATTTTTGATTTTTTAATGGATAACGGTGATCGTCACCATTACGAGATAGCACAGAACAATTTTCATAACCCAGCTGTTTTGTTAATTGATAATGGAAAAAGTCTTGGAAACCCTGATATTGATCATTTTGATATTTTAGCTCCATTATATCAGTGTTGTATGTACGTATTTATATAAGTATTGATCTAGTTCACTTATAATTAAACAATTACGATGTTTTAATTAATTAAAACAATTTTTAAAATCATTTTCATTTTAGGATTCATAAAACTACCTGGGATCGTTTAAAATTGTTTAGTGGTGGCTCATTAAGCATAGCTCTTGCAAGACTCGTTGCTCATGAATCAATGATGGCTGACGTTGAGCCTCTCATTACAGAAGTCCACTTAAATGCCATGGATAGGAGATTACTCACTATTTATGCAGTAATAGAATATTGTTTGAAAAGTAAAAAGTATGCATCCAACGTTATTTTAGACCATCGGTAGCCTATACTATATGAAATA
This sequence comes from Tetrapedia diversipes, assembly GCA_033822845.1. Classification (NCBI taxonomy): domain Eukaryota; kingdom Metazoa; phylum Arthropoda; class Insecta; order Hymenoptera; family Apidae; genus Tetrapedia; species Tetrapedia diversipes. Next base: position 222,727 of record JAOPTO010002288.1, read on the forward strand.
TTTAGTACAATCAATCAATTTTAATACTTAAAATATTAAGAAAACGTTTGTATTTCAAATGTTATAGTTGCTATTAATACCCTTTTAGCGTCATTTCAATGAATTATTTTGATTGAAAATTTATTCAAGTCTGACAGGTTCGATTTAGCTTAATTACATTATGTTAGTACTTGTTGCTTAATATTTATGTATAAATAAAAGAAATGTATATCTTTAATCTAAATAAATCAGCTTTGTATATTATATACTTAAATATGTATTTACAATTATTCCCCTTAATTCTGTTTATACTAACCTAAATACACATACAGCAACAGTGGAAGATTAATTAAATTTCTAAGCTTGTAGATCAAACTTCTGAACATTCCGCATTACAAATTACAGAAGGTGTTCTCAATATTAATCCCTATTTAATTTTGTGCAAATTTTATGCCTCATTTGTTAATAAAAAGCGTTTATATATAATCATTGTGATTTCGGACATTGTGGCGCCATCTCGCGACGGCAACTAGTACTAGTCGATTTTCAATTCCTGTTATAATGAATATCGTAACAAAATCGATATGAGAGGAAAGTGTGGCTCTTCATGAAGAAGAAGTATGCAGAAATGTTCAGGAATTTTAGCTGTAAATGCGTCTTTCTATGATTTGAAAATTTGATCGATTTATGGACATCAAAACAGTATAACCACCTAGCGGCGAAATGGTGGTACTAATCGTCGCTATAGGATTTGTACGGAAAAGATTATATATTTAAATTTCTAAGCTTATAGGTCATATTTTTGAACAGTTTCGGTGATAAATGATTAGTAGTGCTGGATCTTTAATATAAGACACGGACAGTTCTGAAATCTATCCTAAATACGATGTATTTCTCTGTGTGACAGGTACCGGACGTCAATTCGTCAATTCGTGAAAAAACGCATTTACAGCTAAAATTCCTGAACATTTTTGAATATTCCTGTTTTCTGAGGACCTACACTTTCTCTCATATCAATTTTGTTATGATATTTATTATAATAATAGAAATTGCAATTCAGTTAGTATGCTTTGTCATGGCGAGCTGGCGCACCAATGACGTTAATTCGTAATAAATTCTTTTAATTAACAAATGAGGCGAAAAATTGGTGCAAAATTGAATGGAAATTAATCGTGAGGGCCTCTTCTTTAATTTGTAATGCGGAACGTTCAGAAGTTTGATCTACAAGCTTAGAAATTTAATTATTAAATCTTCCCGTATAAGCTGTATACAGACGATTAGTACCACCTTTTCACCGCTAGGTGGTTATAGTGTTTCGATGTCCATAAACTGCTCAAATTTTCAAGTTATGAAAGAAATGCATTTTCAGCAATTATTTATGAATTTTTATGCTTGTTTCTACTTTTATAGACACCATACGTTCCTCCCTTGTAAACTCTGTTAGGATTTTATTTATAATAAAAGGTTTTTTAAGTAAAAACGTTTATCACATAGATTGCATACAGCAATATTCTTAGTGCTTCAACAATTACTAAAAAATTCGAAATAAATATTTTATAGTATCTATTTGCAAACGTTTAAGGTTGCTTCTTGTTCTCCAGACACTGTACTTTTCTTCCATTGGAACTTTTACGAAATTTCGTTTATTACAACAGATTGTTTAAACAAAATCTTATTTAACTTACGCTACTGATTACAAAATGTAAGCTAATGAAGAAACTATTAAGTATCGACTTTTTAGGCTTAAGTTTCACAAGAATCAAAAAGCACAATTTTTAATGAACCCATCTCGAGTTCAAGGCACTAATGACAAAAGTAAATAAAATCAATGGCAGAGGAAAGAATAGATCTCCCCATTCAATTGGTTAAGTGTTAACACATCAGTCCATAGAATTTGTATTCTGATAACTGATATAAATAAATGAACCAAAAAAAAAGAGGCTATCCTATAGAGTAGATCAATGCAGTTAATCAAGAAGAATGATCAAATTAACATCAGTCGTATAAAGTTTTGTGTGATTTATTTGATGACACAATAATTATTATTTGAATAAAGGTCGAGTGCAGCGTCGTACAGCGTATAAATACGGTACAAACGTAAAAAACCTATAAATGCGACTGCATAATCGTGTTGCACTACAATGCACGTCGTATCCAGGACATCGTGCCACCGATCGTAATCTGAAATCGGTTTCAAGACTTTATTGAACATGTACAATATGTATATTTAGCGTAGCCTGTGTTGTATTCTGTTGTTTCGACAGCTGGATACACTGCAATCCGATAAATTGCACATAAAGGATTCAATTCCTTTGTTTTCTGTCACCTATACTCTTCTCTCTCTTTTTTTTTTACACTTTACACGCCATACCAGAACAGATCTCTCTCACAGGCTACCGCGGGACTTCGAATTAAATTTGCACCTAGCGTCATCGTATATTCCACTCGTGTTTAGTATTTACAATGTTACATGACCAGAATTACTCAAGTATCTTACCGGCTAATTATAAATTTTATCCGTAACATATATTTAGCGCCATCATCGTAGGTTTTACGTGTGTGTATACATATACATACACATATATGTATATATATATACATATATGTGTATATATTACTATATTAACATTTTTTTTAATTAAATAGAGCTTTCGTAGCAAAGTATGTATAAATAGACTATTTTGCACGCGCACCCATCAGTACTTACACACTTCGAACTGCGCTTGTATCTCTGAAGGCGAAACAATACTCCGTTGAGCGATCCATCCGTGAGATCCGTAATGTCGAATAAGATAAGCTATTACCTGAATATTGTGGACGAGAGGAATGGCGGCTCCTCGATCCTAAATCTCGGCTCAGTTCGAAGCCCTTCTCATTTTCTTTTTACGCTCTATAAATAATACTGTATATTCCATCCAAATTTTTCGAGTAGTTCCGCGTTTAAGCTACACTTAATCGTAATTGATTTGATCATAGAAATGTATCTGTTTAAAATAGACTCGTACTTCCTTAACGGCAGCGTAGATTATTGCATCGCGTGACGACGTACTTACAGGTTCGTTCGTACGTCAGTGTATTCAGAGAACATAGATGTGTCGCTTACTTGTTCCTTATTTAATATACATATCACACCGAAGTGCAGAAACGCACATAAAAATCTAGAATAAATATAGGCCAGTTGTAGGCGTTGAAAAATTTGTCTCGACATTTCTAATTTCATTCGTAATGCACATCATTGTCTTATATAAACAGCATGTGGAGGGACGTATTTTATAAAGAGCATCAATGTATCACGCATTGCTGAAAATATTTTAGTTTCCGCTTACAGGTTCAGTCGTTCAACGTTTCGTTTCAAGCCTTTTACCGTAAAATGTTAAAAAGGGATTCGATATTTTAAAAGGTTTCCAAAATTTATTTTCGATTCTTTCCATCTGTTTTCCTTTCCGAATTCTCGTAAGCATTTACTCTCATACGCCCGAATAGAGGCATCAATTGTTGTCTCTTAAATTGGATATTACAAACTGGCCTGACGCACGATTATACTTAGAGGTCGTGTTTCATCTTCGTTAAAGACAGTAGAGTTGTCAAATTAAAGTGCTGATTCTACGCCTCTTGACGAAGATGTCGATGAACTTAAATCTTCGGAGTGTCGAGTGTGTGACGAGTCAAGGGAGGTAACCGAGTCACTGTCGTTGCTGTGAGGACTCGAATAATTGGCTGCTTCCTGTAATCTCATTAGCATATTCAGCTGCAAACAACGAGAGATTTCTGTTAATTATCATACAATGGGATTCTACAATAATTTTTATTTATATTATGCAATAATTATATTAAATCATAATTTTGTTTAAATGAAAAATGTCAAAGATTATAGATTATTATCACGTAATAACGTTATAATGATAACGAAATCATTAAACATTTATTTAATCAAGAATGGTAACGCTTATTATGGGGCGAAATTAAATATAATTTTCAATGAAATAAATAAATAAATAAAATGAACTAACTAAGCCATTAACATTTGCATCGTATCAGTATTTGAGTGTTAAATAGGTTTAAAAAAGTAGCTACTAACCAGTGGATCTCCTTCGGTATCGCTATGCGTGCTACCAAGGCTCTTCACACTTGATGCACCGACACCGGAAGCATGTCCAGATGTAACGACATCGTAGCCAACGTCCTCGGGTCGTAAACGAAGAAGAGCATCACTGCCACCGTGTACCGCGTGCGTAGAAATCCAGGGATAACTCGAGGTGATAAACTGAGCTGGATCTTCCCAGGAGGAATCGCCGTTTCCATTTCCACTCACACGTCTGCCGTAAAGCGTTAATCCTTCTCTAACGGCCTCTACTAGGTACGGTACTACAGAGTAGTTCCACAAGTCTGTGAACCACACTTGAGAACCCGTTACTTCCATCGGACAAGATAGAAACAGCCGTGGCCCTGGAAATCGTTGATTCATTTTTGTACGTTTACGAAAAAGCAAACCATTGAGTTAGATATCAATTAAGCAAGGCTTCTCTGCCGTTTGAGCGTCTTACCTATAGTCACATCAGAACTGCTATGGGTTTCTAAGAACTTGTTGAGATGCAGCCATACCCGGGGCAACCATTCAACAACTGCTGCCATTTCTGCGTTTCTAGTTCCTCCACATTCGCGTAACTCGTGTTCCAGCAGCTTTCTCCTGAGATAACGACCCAAGAATCCTTTAACTGGTTCCATGTGATTAGCGCACAGTACCCACCTAAAGATAAATCAAGCAAAGAGGTTGCTTGGTTACAACAGTTTCTGCTCGAAGAACAGGTGAAAAGCTGAAATGTACCTAAAATTATGATGCAACTGAAGATTCGTAGTGCTACAAGTAGCTTGGCTCATGGTACCAATAATAGCTGGACAAGATGAGTGTCTGGTGCCGAGCAGGCCACTGAAGAGTTCTCCTAAAGATGCAGCATGCTGCAAGTTCTCAAGAATGATCACTCTTGGTAGTTCGTCGGCTGCATTCGAGTCGCATCTTTCGGCAATATGTGCAAGATACTGTCTGAGTTCTTTGCTGGACTTGTGATCCACGTTGAACGTAGCCACCGCCGTGGCATCCTTTGTGTCGTTATCGGTATCGACCAAGGCATGAGCTAATTTTCCAGCTAAATAACTCTTGCCGGTACCACTGGGTCCGCATAGAATGACCCTACGATGCTCAGTTAACAGAGATATCAGCCGTTGTACAATGGACCGTGGTATCAGAGTATCCACAGCGAGCCATGAGTAACCGGAAAGTACCAAATAAATGGTCTTCACGTGACCGATCAGATAACCGCAGGGAAGCAATTCTGGATGCTGGGAATCCGTAGTGCATCTATATTGATAAGTAGAACGAAAACATTCAGTGATTATTTTTAATATCTAAAAGATATCAATACAAAATATTCACTATCTAATGTCTTTCAATAGAGATCAATTTTTATATTAAAACTCAAAATTACTTCAGCGTTAAATTTTATCTTAGATTAAGATAAAGATTAGATTAAGATTATTAAAATAACTACAAGTCCTTCTAGATGAAAATGCATAATTACTTGTAATGAATTGGTAGTAATTGGAATGCAGTTATATGTAGGATGCACTCAAAACTTCAAAATATTAAAAAAAAAGATACTGTTATGATACATATTTATGTCGCTATATTTAGAACAACAAAGAAACTGTATAGATTGTGAGTACAGGTTACGCACCTAGAAGCTTCACCAAGGTGATAAGCAGCAACGCATTCGACTCCCAGACCCAAGTTTGTCACAGGATCAACTCTCGACACATACTCCTTAAAGCAACGTCTGACAGTGGAGTCAAGGGAGTCCCATGTAGTTTTATTGCTGATGCAGACGCTGGCAATTATACAGTGTGGAGGTTCACCAATACTACCGTCCGAAGTGCTTCCAGTTACAAGATTATAGTTGAAATTTTTTTCACTGCCCAGATAAATAGCAACGTTGATCCTTTTCCCATCCGTATCCTGTTCCAAAGCTGGCTCTCCTGCGGTTGAGGTGGTAGTTGGCACCACTGGATGCTCTGGCACATTCAAATCTTCTAGTTGGTCCGCTGATGTACTAGTGTCGCCGTTCGCAAGAGCAGCAACAGTAGAAGCCACTTCCGTCATACTGAAACGTCTATCTGGATCGCTAGGCAGCGACGACTGAGAGGAAGTTAACGATTTTGATGTCACTAGTCTCTGCAGACGTTCGTTATTCTGCTTCAAATTGAGCATTTCGTTCTGTAAAGGAAATTTGAAGATGTTGTCACCTTAAAATTAACGTATACACGTATAAAAATAATAAGAAAGAACTGTGCAAATTAAATTCTGACTAAACTAGTTAATGATTTTAATGCTCAAGTGGCGCAACCAGGTAAGATCTATAAATTGCAAGAAAACTCGAAAACTTCCAACAAACAAAGAGAGAACGCCTCCTTTCCAAGTGACCTAGCATCCTAACAAGCGACAAAGGGATCGTAATACAAGAGTTGCACAATCTTTACCCTCATTTTAATAACAGTGTCCTTCAACGATTCCAATTGATGCGCCGAGGACAAAGCCTCGAGCCTAATGTCGGTCAACACCAGATCCTTCTCCCTGAGTTGCTTCTTCAGCTCCACCACGTCCTCGTCCTCCTTTTTGTACAAAGCCGAGCTGCTCTTGCTTCCGGTCAACGGGTTCTCGACTTCCGGCGATTTCTGTCCGTTGCTCCTAGCACTCTGACCCCGAGAAGATTCGTGTTTCGAAGCGCTAGGCAATCTAGGGCTGTTTGGCGCGCTTAAGTCTCCGCCAGCGCTCTCCTTGCAGTCCTCAGCGTCGGAGACGGAGCCGTGTCTGTTCTTTCGCGACCTCGAGAAAGCCTTGGAGAACGAGCTGCGAAGCCAGCCCTTCTTCTTGTGGTGGCTGCTGGCCGAGCAAGCGCTGCTCAACGAGTTCAACGACGTGACGCTGTCCGCGGACAATTGCCTCGCCATCGAAGCACCCTGGTGGTTGCTGTTCCCGGTACAACCTGTTGTCCCAGAATCAGAATCGCCCAGGGTGTGACGGCGACCATTGTTCGCGGGCGACCCGTTGTTCAAGCCAGCCTCGGCACTTTGCTTTCGAAGCCTCTCTATGGTTTCCCTTAACTCTTGAAGCTCGGAATCCTGAAAGTTCGGAGTGTTTAAAAATATGTAACATACAACGGAGTAATATAGGTAGGTGTACGATTAATGTATGAGCTGCTCGTTTATCAAATTGATTAACACTAGCCGTACTACGTTCTCTATTTGAAAATAGAAATGAAATTGAATAATTTTTTATCATTATGCATTGTATCATTTTGGGAAGCTCTTCGAGCAAAAATTGGTCGATATAAAGAAAGTAATTATTAATATCAGCAATATTAATTTTCAGCTGACAGAAATTCGTAATATTGACTGTAATTTGAAAGGTGCGTTAGGAGTTTACTATGACAGAGTATATAGGAATATCATAGTTTTTCTTTTCTTGCGAGATAATGGCAGCAGTTTATGCAGGATGCTGGAAGAGCAAGTGCAGGTATCATTAGTGACTATGCGATTTATCGTGATTTATCTTGTTATATAAAGATTTGTGAGCGTGTAAAAGTGACACGGGAGAAAGGAACATAGCGAAAAAGTTCTTTCCATGTAACTTCAGAAAGCCGAATGATATGTCAACACGAATATATTTTGTAAATTACATTTTACACATTTCGTTTTTTAACACATTAACGGCGGGCGATCTCGACGAAAGTATGCTAGGTAGCGCGGCGGCCGCCCGCCTCGTTATGCGGCCTAGAGCGGGCGATATTTTGTGTGATCATTAAAAAATTTAGACTTAAAAAAGTTTACTTAAACTCTTAAAACTACAAGATATATTAAAAAAGAACTAAACACTAATTACAAAAAATGAAGAATCTAGTATTTTTTAAGAGTGTGATAATTTTGATAACACTCGCCACGGTGAAGAGGTGCATTGCAAAACTCGCATTTGAAGCAAGTCAACTTTCTTTTTTTATGTGCCGCACAAACTACGCAGTTTCGTTGGGCATATAGCTTTTTGCCTTTATTTTCTATCCGAATTAAGTTGTGCTTTTTGATGTCTAGCAAAAGACGTCCAGGCGGATCAATTTTATACCACCCGTGGTGCCGAGTTCGATATACCACGTTGTGGTTCTTCAATGTACATCGATTCCAAATCTTCGGTTTGTTTGTCAGTTATAAGACAGCGTGATAATTCTAACAAAAATTTTTTATATGGCAAGCTACTATTATTATGCATGTTATATACTAAATAGGAATTGAAAAATGCACAATTTAACAAATACATTACAGCCCGTTTGGACCACTTTTTCGCTAAATCGTATTACTACGACTCCCGCCTTTAAGCCGCAGTCGAGATAAATCGTAGTACGACGACTCCCGCCTTTAAGCAGCAGTCGAGATAAATCGTATTACTACGACTCCCGCCTTTAATGTGTTAATATAAGATAGCAATTATGCGTGGGATAATTAACGGTTATTTTACTTTGTTCATAGGGATATTAAGTATTTTTAATTCTATAGCAGTTAACATCACTGTTTCTTCTTCACTTTCTTCGAATAGTTATGCTTTCATATTTCTTCTAATCGAGCAAGTTTCTTGGAGAGAATTCGATCATAAATCTTTTATGATGTTTCCACACTTTCTGATATTATAATGTGATTATTTATCATTAAAAATCGTTTAAGCATTTACCTTAAAACTATCTTGATGAATTATTCTGGTTTCTCTTCGGTTCGAGTTGTGGTTAGTTATTTATTATTTATTAATTTCGCTAAAATGTTTTCGATTCTCATTTTTAAACGAATCTTTAAAACTGTTCAACGTTCGTGTTTCAGTTTTATCCGTATTATTTAATAATTACCGTTATCATTAACTACTAAAGAAATCTTGAAATTTGACTAGTGTTTTCATTCTTAATAACAATGAAAATTATAAAAATAAAATTCTTTCGCACAAGTTCTTTTACTTAAAAAACAACAAATAACATCGAACTCAAATTATTTGTGAGATTTATTGTATATGAAATAATTGTGCACGAAATATACTACTAATATATTAACATTAGTTAACTTACACATTATTTAACAACAACAGGATCTTGAAATTATTAAAACGACGAGCATATCAATCACAAATCAATTACTACAACAACATATCTAATCGATAATCAAAAGAAATGATTTTATTTATCTTGTGTCATTATAAAATTTATAGAAAAAGATTTTCCTTACAAATCGACCAATTTCTATTTAAAAAAAAATAGAAAGATCCGTGTATATACCAAATCTACACAATATCCTATTGCAACATGTAGTAACGAATATTTTCTCGATTTGTTACTTTAATCCTTTCAGACATCTCTCGCCCAGAACCTTCACAGTATCTCAACCAATCTCTGTCCCAGCAGATTTTCGCAGCAAAGCCTGTATATTTCTCGAACGATGGGGTAAAGGGTAAAAACGTTTTCAGTTCTTGTAGAACAATAACTCGCTCCTGTGGTAGGGGCAAGGTTCCCGGCTGTGACAGCAAGAACAATTGTCCGAATGACTGACCACAGAGTCGTTGCTCCACGACTCAGCCGTGCTGAACAACTCTTTCGTGGACTTCGAGTTCATGTTTTTCTTAATCTTCCCCGACTTGTCCTCCCGCAACGGCAGCAGATTTTTCTTCAATTTTCCGCCGATCGACGAGCGACCAGAACCGCCAGAGGCGGTGGTATTCGAATTGAATCCAGGATTAGTCTCCCTGACAGCGTCCACGCGAAATTTCGACCTTGTCTTCGTTCTGTTCGAGATGTTCCTCAGTCCACGTTCCAGCTTCGCGTGCAAATTGTTCAGTCTCTCCAGCGTGGCCATTTTCTGGCTCTTCCGTTCTTGCTTCAGGTCCAATTGTTTCTTGGTCGTCTTCACGTCCACGTTGCGGTGACGTTTAACAATGTCTTTCTTCGAGACGTCTTTCTTCGACTTGTTCTCGTCGTTCGTGACTCTCCTACGGGCCTTAGCGGCGGACAGATAGGCAGAGCTCTTCGACGAGGACGCGTTCGATTTATGCGAGTGGCCGTCGATGTCCGGTACCCGGAGGCCGAGAGCTCTCGCGTCCTCTGCGGGGATGGGAATCATGAGCATACCGTTTTGCAATTTAGCGTTATGGTTCTGGTAGCCGGATAGTAATTTCATTAATTTCACGTCACCTGGTCGGTCTAGCCTCTGGTTCCGGTGAGACTTCCGTGGCGGGGAACGGTCGGTGATTCTGTTCGAGGTTTGATTCGCGTGCATTGTGGGAAACGGGTGACGAAGGCGGATTTTTGGGGAACTCAGTATCGAGGGAGAACAAGTTGTCGTGTTACGAGGTTAACTTATGAACGGCGAACGGATACAGGCGAATGCTTGACCATTTCCGATACAGCGGGCGGGTCGTTGCATTTTTGCTTCTTGGGAATCGATAATTTGAGGCTGCTGCTGATTAATTCGAAAAAGAATTTCGTAGCTTATCGGTGTTCCGTTAAAAGCTTCATGTTTGAACAGTGAATGTTTGCACTGAACCTATACTCATTATGCGCGTGAATTCATTCGATGGAATTAGACGTAGCATTGTTTTTGTATCGTGACTTTTTACGTTTTCAGTTTGGAGGCATTGGAAAAGCGTTAGGTTGGCAACGAAAATGATTACCTTTTTCTCGGCTGTTGCAGTGAGCTGTTGCAGGCGTTGTGTCATGTTGGACAGGGACTGCTCGAAGGCTGACACTACGTGGGCCTGTAACAGAAAAACAGGACAAAAATAATGAAAACGATGAGCTTTGATTATATTGAATAATATATTTTTAATTAAGAGAACTTAATTATTATAGTCTCTGTCAGGAATACAGTGAATTGGTTATGATGTATTACGTTTGTGTTCTTTATTTCATAAGTTACATTCTGTAACAGCATGTATAACATTATTTATTAATAGTTATACTTTTAGTTATTGTTTATAGAATCCTTGACCCTAAAATTATAGTTATTTGTAAAAATTCACCCTCTTAACTATGTAACTAGTAATCAGAATTTACTTAAATGATTTATATGCCCACCTCCAAACACCGCATTAATTGATTTGAAAGTAAATATTACAGATATTTGGCGAAATTACGAAGTATAAGGAATATGATGAAATAGAGCTTTAATCAAAACAAGGGAAAGAAAATACAAATTATTAACATGTATTTTGTGTAATATATTAATATTTAATAAACTTTGTTATTAAAGTTTACCTATGTCTTTTAATTTCACTAAAAAACATGAAGAAGATTGAAAAATTTGAGTAGCCCTAATTTTACAATTAAGGGCTGTATCATATATTATATATTGTAAAGTACATAATGATTTTAAACAACCATTGAATGTCGAAGGAACCAAAATATTTAATCCGTATTTTCGATCTTTTATCATGTAGAATCATCCCTTATCGGTTGTACCACAATGCATTCGAAATCTGCGAAGCTGGTATCGTTTGGCAACCGAGAATCGCTTCTCGAGTAGAAAGGGTTACAGATATTAACCAGAAAACCATGCGAGAGCATTTTTATCGACATTTTTATCTAAAAGCTTTTGAAACAGAACATGGAGGTCGGATAACGTCAAGTGGCGAGACTCCAGTAGCTATCTTCCATGTATCGATCCCAGCCACCTAATTTTCCATCCCGTACTCAATTTCGAAACGATAATTCATTTTTTTCCATCCCGTCTAGTGGCCATAGAGGCGATTCGAGGGGTGATTTCGACGAAAATAGAAAGGTCTAGTATTTTATTCATGGTACGAACATCTTTTCAACCATAAGCACGCTCGAATGCAAGATAGGTTTCTGGTTTCATTAACCCCCGTTTTATAAAGAGCTGATGTTACCTAACGAGGTTTCAGTTTCGTTACTTCAAGAGGGACTATTAAAAATAATTTTACAATCGTGTAGGATATATATAAGTTTGATCGTCGTAAATTATTTTTAAATCGTTTTGGTATAAATTATTCGATTCGTGCAACATTACATTAATCAGATTAATATTTACACATTATTTTAATAAATTTATCCTTCAATAATTAAGTCTGCGATACAATAAAAAAATAAGCTACAGTTTAACAGAGAATTATTTGTATTTATCAAGAATTCACACAAGTATCTGAATTTATGTAAATTTATATAAATAGAAAAGTAGTTCGTTTTGTTTTTAAAATTTGTGTTATATTTACACACACATAAATGGTTGCACGATTAAGTATTTTTTCTTTTTAATAAGAATTATCAAACTAATTTTATTCATAAAGTAATAGGAGAGGTTAACCCAGTAATATTTCTTCGTATAAGTATCATTCATTTTGAAATGTATTGCTAGAGAATCCAAATGTGTGTCACTCTACTTATAAATATTAAAGAAATACTATCTCCGCCTCATGAGAGAGGGAGTGGTTGATAACAGTATCATATCAAATGTGCACTACAAGCAGGAAATATGATATTTTAAAACAGTAATAAATAACGTATATGTTAGAAGTAATTAAACAGATGCATAATAAGATTAACTTGACTATTGTTATTAATTTTATGATCGAAGACAATCTATTTTTTAAATATTATAATAAATATTTAAAATCTAAATAAAATAATTTTATTTTATTCTTTAATCTTTTTACTAATATTTAAATATTAGATTAATCTCTCTCTGTTACTTCTGTGTCATTAAATGACCACAGATTTTATTCTTAAAATATGTACTGAATATTTACAGTTAAAATATTATATATAATAAAATTACCTGGAAAGCAATTAAATTTTTTTTAATCTCCTTTACATAAAGTTATCGACTTTCGTCTAATCATTATTTATTGAAATCCATGAGGGTACATCTTTTATGTAAATAAACCTTTTGTGATCCAGTTCGTCTTCAAAACGTAGACGAGCTGAACCACAGGATGCGATCCACGTCTTCAATTTTTCTGTTCAATTTCCGTAACAAGAATAAGAATGGTAATAAGAAAAGTACACGGGAAAGAAGAAAATTCCATGTGTTTAGTGTTTATGTACGTAAACATTATAACGTATACACGCATACCCTTTCCTCTCCATGGTCATTTTCTGCTCCACGGGGTGCACTTACTGTATTCACCAACTGTTTCAATCAATTTCATAAAATAATAAATAATCACTTGAAAGAGCGTGTATAAAGTAGAGTGAAGAAGAAGCTTAAATAAAGAAATAAGAATGCAAGTCACATTTTGACAAAAATCGAGGTATCTATATAGGCATGTACATGAACAAGATCGCAAATCATTTAACAAAAACTGTTAACGAATATTAAAAGATATTTATGTCATTTTGAGCCAATAACGTTATAATTAATATGAACTGCAGTTTTGTTTTTTCCTTTTTATTACAACACCGTAGATGTCTACCTCTTACATCATTATTATATGAAATTTGCCACCAAAAACGTAATACCTGATTTTTAAACTTAATAAATACCTTTAAAATTAATTTTCTCGATACAAGTCTAATATAGATTATGTTCTTATTGTCCTGAATGTTTTAATTAATATTCTGCTCTTTAACATTGAAATTTATTTCTTTTATAACACTGTGTTCCTTATTTATTGAATATTCATTTTTGCCATAAATAACATACATCGTGACATGAATTATTTCTACAAATCTGTTCAGCTTTACACGTATACCATTTTCAGTTCACGAGATCTAAATTAAATTTGCATAAAAATGGTTCAAGAGAAAACGCAAACAAAAGTTGCTTCTTGCAACTGTATTTCGAATTCACCCACTCATAATTCTCGTGTGATTTTTAAATCATTACAGCATGACAGAGAAAATGGAAGGAAGAAGGGTTAAAGGACGCGTAGGTGAGCGTCGTTTCCACGCTTAATGTCAGAGAAATTATTCCGTTTGTAAAGCGGCAAACGGTAATCTTCCTTGAATCTGTTTCAGGGCTCCTTTATTATTATTGCTTGTTCTTTGTGCTGTAGGATGTGCAGTGAGTTTTCACGGTCACAATGACAATTGCAGGTTGCAGGACATGCAATGGTTTCCCCTTTTGTCAGAATCTTGTCAACCTGGTATAGTATTGTCCAAATCAACATTCAAGGTTCACAGATTTTGAACATACGTGAAATATTACAGTATAGAATAGATATCATATATTTAAATGAGATATAGTACACAGTATATATAATATGTGTGAAATATTATGAAATATCCAAATTTTTTATATATTTAAACTACGTATTACACATATAGACATTGTAAATTCATGTTATAATATTCGTGAAATACTGTAAAATATTCCAACAGATCCTGCATTAAAATTACATCATATAATATATTATATAAAATTATATTATATTATAAAAAATTATAATATAATTATATAATTATTAAATTATATTATATAATTATGTCAGGGATACATATGACATTAATAATATCAAGGTATTCAAATTTTAACTTGGAAATTAAAAAATCCTTCTTAACCCTTTTACTACCGAGCAAATTCAACGAATTTGCTAAGGTTTGGGAAAAAGCTCATAAAAACGGAAGTAAGAAGAATATTTACAAAATTCAACAAGAAGCATATTACGGAATAAAAGAAAAATTGAAACATTTATAACGTTTTATAAATTTATTTTGAGATAGAGCTCTCTCGCGATGCAAATAGGCGCCATGGCATACGCAACGATATATCGTCGTTCGGTACTAAAAGGGTTAAGCTCTGTCTACACTGAAGCAAATTCAAGTAATATTTTCTCGTTTCTCGTTACTGCAAGTTGTAAAAAGTTTTCAATATATGTTAATTTATAGAATCATTTAGTCTACACTGAAACAATAAGTAACGACTTTTTCAAGAAATATGGAATATTAACACGTTCGTCGCCCAGCGTGATTCGACTGAGTTTCTCGCTGGGTCCAAATCCGATTGCATAGAAAATTGGGGTAAAAAATATAAAAACAGCAAAAATGTTAACTTTTTATTTTAATTTTATGTATTTTATATTTATATATATTATACTTCAATACTTATTTCATTGAATTCCTTTTAAAATTCCAATTTAAAATCCTATTTAACTTTAAGAAAAAGAGCGTCCCACCCAAATGTGGGTGACGTGATGACGAACGTGTTAATCCTTTAAGTGCTGAATATTCTTGGCCTAAGCGCTTCGAAGGGACGGCGCACTATTACTGGAAACGGAGTATTGTTACTTGTACACTGACAATCTCGTTTCAGTATGCGAAAGATCGAAAAAATTTGCAAAAACGCATATTTTCGTCCATGGTCCCTACGAGTAATTTTCATCAACACTAAAGGCTTAACGCTGAAACGCGTGGCCACGGAAAAAATCATAAGGTGAAGGAAACAAAAATTGACAAACGCATATATGCGTCCATAGTCCCTACAAGCAACTTTCGTCAAACGCATATATGCGCCCATAGCACTCAAAGGGTTAATAAAATGTTCCTGGATGTTGCTTCAGTATAAGCGTAGCTTTAAACGGTGCGTTTCAAGTATGATTAAATAGTTGCTTTAACCGTATCAATGGTCACGGTGAAGGAAACGTTTGCTGTAAAAGGGCAGAAATGTTGGACGACTTGAAGCTACCAAGAAATAACTCCCTTGAAAGATTTCGGTCGGTCGTAAATATGCGATGCGCTCCCACGCGTGACTCTAATGCGATTACTATACCGTTTTCCCTACCGCCGAACGTGTCGAGCGTATCCGTAGAAATATATTTCTTTATTGTGCCGGACTTATACGATATGCTCGTAAATGCAACCCGCCTACATGTCGATTTAACACTTTCTTCGAGGATTTTATCGAAAGCGCACCTTGGACGCGTTCCCCGTGATCTTGTTGCTAAATAAACAGCCGATCTTGTGTTCTTCGAGCTCCTTTATCCACGTTCACAACGTGTAACGTTCCACGTAACGTGT
This sequence comes from Tetrapedia diversipes, assembly GCA_033822845.1. Taxonomy (NCBI): domain Eukaryota; kingdom Metazoa; phylum Arthropoda; class Insecta; order Hymenoptera; family Apidae; genus Tetrapedia; species Tetrapedia diversipes. Next base: position 238,749 of record JAOPTO010002288.1, read on the forward strand.
CTAATAAAATTTACTATGAGGAAAACCGTTATTACAAGTGTTCTGCTAATTTTTCTTATGCTCCACTTCAATCAACCTTGATTTTCAAACAATTAACCTATTTTTTGAACGAGATCTCCTCCATATTATTAATACAAACTCTGTATCACCTATCTGTTCCATCTTCCATATTTCTACAAATTCTTTTTATAGAATTTTTATGTTCAAGCGCGCGAAACATTAGTGTTACATGGAACAGCGGTTAAGAAGCACTAGTTTAGAGTGACGATTCGCCTAGTTTGGAATAAATTGCTTGCTTCAAATCCTATTTCTTTCGAACATAGGAACAAGTGCGGTATAATAGCACCGTTTATGCTTTAATTTGCTTCTCTTGCGATCGTATGAACTCCTACGTTTAATAAACGTCCCACGGTTGGGCGTCGATTTTCCAAAGCTAGCGATTTACGAGTACACGGTCCAACGACACGCGACGCCAACGCGTCCCGACGCATCGTGATAGGATTCGTTCTTATATTTCACCGATGACATGCTGATGTTTCCAGAATCACAGAAAAATCGACTATATTTGTTTGAAAAGCCTTGCAACAGCATTTACGACCAACTATCATAATTTTCTTGATGCACTTAAAGAATTGAATAATTCATTTAATTAGCTGTGTACATCTATCTTCTGTTCATTAACTAATATGGAAATTATGGCGAGGGAGGATACAATTATAAACTGTAATTAATTTTTTATCGAATTGCAGTTGATAATCGTAGATATTATAACGAAATGTAATATTTCACATAATACTGCATCAATATAAATTAATTGGTAAATTTAAATAATATGATTAAATTATAATTATACGAAATCTAATTAAATTATAGTCATAATTTAAGATTTTATAGTCGTTTCCGTAAAACAGACAGTTGTATACGCCAAAGTCAAAGACGTAATCGAGTTTAACTGCAAAAGTAACAAAATATAATTATATTAAATCTAAATCAATATGAATTAATTAGTAAAAATTATAGATAATATGATTAAATTGTAATTATACGAAATCTAATTAAATTATATACATAATTTAAGATTTTACAGTTGTTTCACTAAAAGAGTCAGTTGTACACGTAAAAATTAAAGATGCAATCGCGTTTAACCGCAAAAGTAATAAAATTTGCATTCCGCCACACCTACTTAATCGACATAAGTGATGAAAAGAGGGAGAATAAACGCAAATTACACTCGCTACTCTGTATCGCTTCAGCTATTCGATAAAAAATAGTAATTTATCGCTTTCGAAACGCTGATCACACTCGCCTTCGCTTCCCACCGTCTCGTCTTCCTCCCGATATAATACACCCTGCGAACGATCAACTCGTGGATCATCTTTCGCCGCTCTCTTTCGCGGTTTTATTTCGATTCGCCTCGATACGCGACGAGTCCTGGTTACCGGCCCGCTCCTAATTGCACCGGGATAAATCAAACTACGGCCGGGTAATCAGAATTCATCGCGTAGGACTTTCTGACACGCACGTGTGCTGTCGCCACGCAAGAGACGCTCCATCTGGAGAAGAAATTGGGGCGCTATCGAGAAACCAGTCGTGATATCGTTATCGTGGACGCCTCCGCGACGAAAATTCTCCTTCTTTATTTTTGTCCCAGCTCGAGGAGTTTTCTCCGCGTCCTTCTCGAGAGGCTAAATATTCTTTTTATTATTTATTTATTTGTACATAATCCATAGCTTTAGGTTTTGGATGACTTCCGGTTACACTTTTTCTTAGTATTTAGCAATATTGAGCCTTAATCCAACCTACATATTTAACCCATTTTCATTCTACCCTATTTTAATTATTATTTTATAATAATAAAGATGAAAATAATAACCTAGCATAAAAAATTATAGCATAAATATTAATACAATAAACTCTCGCGTAACTCCAGTTAACCCTTTAACTGTTTATGTCGAGTATACTCGTCAGAACGAAACAAAAATTTTTTGCATAATGTCGAGTATACTCGTCAGAACGAAACGAAAATTTTTCTCATAATATCGAGTATACTCGTTATAAAGATAAAAAAGATTACATTCGTATTGTTATTCAACGAATCAAATGTGATTTTTTTTTCCTGAAGAAGGGCAAATAAAGATCGTTTAAAAAATATACATTTTAGAATCTTCGTTAGTCTGGCAACTTTATTTATTTTAATTCGCAATAGCTTGTATTAAGCTGAAATAACAAACTCTGTGGGATGTATATACGATGGAACGTGAGAAGCCGGTAACGATGAAGAGAACAGTGTCCAATGCTCAACTGAAGCAGATTTAATGCTTAAATTAGGTAATTTCCGTATTTTGTTATTTGACGCATTGTACGAAAACAGCAGTCGCAATATTTTTGTCGCGTTGTATGAGAGTCCACTGTAATTCGTTTAGTGGGAACTGGCAGGTAACCTAAGCAAACGCTGTATCCTTGCTCCTGTTTCTCAAGTGCTGATGTTCACGGACAATTCTGTCCTGCCTACGTATGGACGGCGTGCGACTGTTTATATTTCCTGTCGATTCTCGTTGAACGAAGTATAATCGGGTGGGTCGAGTGGTGTTTCAAACGAGTTCTTGGACGATTAAAGATCCATTTATACTATCAGCAACGAGTATCAAGCAACGAAAATACGACTAAGTCGAGTGTTTTTAACATTATTTCGGAATATGCGTAATATTTGCTCGACTCATCTCGACACTTTGCTGATCCTCGACTTGTGGATGGCATAAATGAGACTTTACGCGTTCAACGTGACCTCGATAGATTTGTCGAGGAGAACTTCGTGTTGTCGAAAAGCTATTGGTCAGGGGCAGCAATTGGAATTTTATACAGTAGCGGATAGAAGTTCAAGAACAAAGGATTAGCGGAAGTAAATTGATTGATTTACAAAAAATAGTACAATAAACGAAATTTGCATTCTTTGTTAATCGATAAGTATGATTTTATCATAGTAACAATAAAAATGGTACTATGCTTTATAGGTACTGTCTTCTTGTTTTAAACTTATGTCCGGTACTGTAGATGCCTTGGAAACTGTTCGTGACTTTGTTTTGGAAATTGGTTCGTCGTTTGTTCATAATATATGCTTGTATTACATAAATGATATTAATAATTCATAATGACGTTAATAGTAGTATCGATACCGACACCGTTTACAAAATTACGGGTTACCGATAGATAATAATTTAATTTAATCCTCCTAAGCGAAACAAGAATAATCGAATACGCTGAAACGATTTAATAACCGCGACGGAAGTATGAATCAACGTACAGAAATGCTTCCGTTTCCAATAACAGGCCGCGGCAAGTTGCATCGAGCGAGCGAGTTTTAATTTGACGAGAAAGCCGGTCGTTACACGCGACCATCCTTTCAGCTTCGCCGTGAATCGAACACGTTGTTCGTAACGAGCACGATCGAAGTGTCCAAAGGGTTGCAACCATGTTTCGCACAGTTCTCCGCTATTCGCAGGCGAGCACCGTGACTCATACGCGAACGCGTTGTAATTCGTAACTAGACGCGAACCATCGATATTCGAAACACACACGCAAGCAGCCTCTCTCTTTCTCTCATCCTTTCTTTCCCCTTTTTTCCCCTGGATGGAGCGTCGTTATTAACCGTGACGATACCCGGCCGACGGATTTCCATTGAAAATGAAAGCTATAAATACGCCTGGGATCACCACGATTTTCCCTCTCGATCTTTTTCTACTTGCAACCGGTGATGAACGAAGCGATCGTAAAATTTTTGTTACTTTTATCCGTTGAAATGTGTGTTACACTTGAAAGATACATACAGTAGTGGACAAATGTTTAAGGCCAAAGGGTCAAAGAAAATAAATAAATAACAGTATAAATAAAATTTGTACTCTATGCTAATCAATAAATAGTATTCTACCGTAATGGTAATAAAAATGATTAGATAAACAATGTTTGCAAACTATAAAATTATGTTTCACATTGTTCTGTCATCTTAAACTTTTGTCCTTTACTGTACATAGAGCGAGTCACTTGACTTATAATTTTATTCTCAATTTTAACCCTTTACGCTCGAGAGGTGACTGTTAGTCACCAAACGATAGTTTGGCAAAGTTTCAGATTTTAGTTAATTTGTTTATTAATCGGACTCAGAGGTTAAATATTCATAAATATAAATTTTAGTATATCACTTAACTAATCTAAATGACGTTTAATATAGGCGAATCTCAGTAAATATTTCGAGTTTGAACATTTTTGAAGCTATTATCATTAGATGACTAACGGTCACCTCTCGAGTGCAAAGGGTTAATTCGCAAAAATTGTATTTAAGAGGGAAATGTTTATTAATGATTTTCAATAAAATCCCTTATTTTGTTAATGATTTCCCTTAATTTTATTAATGATTTTCAACGGAATATTTTGTAATCATTTATGTCGTTTGGAAAAGTGTACGACTAACAATTATTATCGGTCTCAAATTTAGTGACTAATGAGATCTTTTATTCTGTTCATCGATAAGTAGTTCCTGCCTCTTATCTTCTCACTCTCAAGGACTTTCTATTTTTCTTTACAAGGCTTTACATGTGAGGGGTGAATAAAATTTTGCGTAAATGAAACCAGCCAATGAGACTAATACTTATAATTCTGCATTTTCTCAAGCTCGACTTTTATAAAAATATGACGTTCCCTTCGATGAAACAGAATTTGAAGTCGTCGAAGCATCAAAATAATAAAGTGCTGCAAGTTAAATTACTCAACTTGTATAAAATTCCTAACAACGTGTAAAAATTCCCTCCCTCTTCGAATTGCAAGTTGTGCGAAGAATAAAGAGGACAACAATAATAAGATGTTTGTTGCGACAATGTGAACGGAGAGAAATTTTTATCTTCGCCATATTGTGGTTAATGTCGACAGGAAGTGACTTAATTGCTAATCTTGGTATCCATACTTTCTAATTTTGTGAAATTACAGGTATTGAGAAGTTAATGTTTCTTAAACGGTTCAGTCGGCTCAATAATTAAGCACACTGTTCCAGTTCACCGGTTTATCTCGCGTAGATGCGTAAAAAAGGAGCGAGGATTTGAAATAAATTTAAACATAAATTCATCTTGACGTATCATATTAGATAATCAGAACTTTAAAAATTAATATGAATTGTATGATGTACATCACTGGCCGAAAGTCTGGAATCATTTTCAGTATTACAGCCATATCCAATCTCTCCATAATTTGTTGTTAGCTTGAAATTAGTATTACCAATGTTAACAGCAGTTTTCTACGTTTTTCTAGATTTTTTATTGAAGAGCTTTTTAAGGTATCGCCGCTGCAAATTTTTTTTTTCAAGTACATATTTTCCTTGAAATTTCAGGGTGATTATATATTTTCAGTCGATAGTGTAATTCACCTTTTAATACGTATAGAATAATATAATTTATGTATCCTTTATGTAATAATATATGAAAAATTTATTAAATTAAATTTAAGATTTATTAAATTATTTATGAAAAGTAAATATACATAAAATTATTTAAACGTATTATTTCTGTAACCTTTAAGTTTCGCTTCAACTAATTATTTTTTTTAAAGAAATCTTAAGAAGACCTAGCAAAAAATGTTTTAGAATAGCGAAATATTTAAATTACTTCGAAGAAGGCGAAAAATTGTAAAAAAAAATGTTAATAGTAACGTATCGAATACAGAAATAATTACACTGAAATATATTTTGTTTATTCATGTAAAAATCGTCCTGAACTTCTTTCACCTACGCGAAACCTAACAAATATCATTGTGCAGAATTTTTTAACCGTTCGAAGAAAAATTTAAACCCTTCGATTGCACGCGGCTGAAAGAAAAGCCTTGGTTTACCTCGTGCGTCGGGTTTGACGATGTCGGGTCAGGCGAGTCGAGATGAGGCTAGTGACTAAAAACTGGACCGGAAGCTGTCGTGGCAAAAACGCACGTGCCGGCGATGCGCGCGCGTAAAACGCATCGTTCTGTACAGTGACGTGCCTTGTTTCCCTTAAAAGAGCTGTGCGTCGGTGTTTCATCGGGGGGGGAGGGTTTCTGTATTTCTGAAGGGGAATTTACAGGCATGAATATTAAACTCTGCCCTTTAATCCACCTTGCCAACGAAGAAAAACTTTCGACTGGAATATAAATACCCTTCTTTGTATGCACGCGAGTCGGCGCTTGAGTAACATCAACGCGCACCTTCTTCTGTGTATTTGTGATAAACCTAAGGGTTTTACCTTTTTACTCGATTTCTACGAGTGCAGCCTCGTAAACGCTCGGCCATTTCAATATTTAAACGAACGTTATTCAAAACAACGTACAGGGAGAGTTGAATCAGATACTTTCTTGTTTATTTCAATTTTAAGTAGAATTTACGTTATGTTCGTTAAGAAAACAGTTTGCGAATAAGAAACTAGAATTTTTCTACTTTTTAAAGGACTTTTTAGTCTTAGAAAAGGTTTGGTACAATCTATAACACCAGGGTGTTCCATTTCAAGCAAACCATTCGATTATTTTCCGTGCTAAATACTTATACGTAAATTTGAAGAAACTGTTTTTGGCTAAAAAATTCGTAGCCGTTATTATATTCGGTAAATCGCAGTGTGGAATCTTTTATGTGATTTTAATTAGGGAAGGTAATCAAGAGACCTGTTTTAGGCGAGACACCCTATAGATAATGTGGATCACTGTACACGGTGAAATTGAGAATTTGAGAGTATGCATATTTGAGCGTGGCTCTCGTTATGACGTTGATTATCGTAGTTAACACAATTTTTGGGTCGCGAACGGTAGTTTCTATTCAAACAGGAAATACTGATGAATGCAAGTAACAGCTGCACAGATGAGTGACTTACGGAAGTTTCGTGTGTCATAAATACGTGGCGTGATTGCCAGCACAATTTTGTTTCTAACGAAAACTGACTTGTTATTCTCACAGGAAGTATATCTAATTGATCGTTAGATAAAGAATCGATACACCGGGAACATGGAATAAGAAAGTAACGGCTCTATAGATTATCGAAGTCAATTTCTTTCTATTGGTTAATTTAACATAAATTATGTGGAATTAGGGAAAAAATACAGAAAGTACAGTTATTTCCCTTCCTACAGGCTATTTTCTTAACCTTTTTCCTTTCATTCCTCATTTTCATTTTTACTTCTTACACGTTTCATAACAGTGTTTCGAATTGGTCTTGTTTTGAAACGATTTTTATACGAGATGCTTAATATTTGCTTGAAAACTCTCTTTCTTGTGTTTCTGGAAATACTATTTTATACGGTGATTTAGAAAAATGAATGGAATACTTTGTTTTATTAGAAAAGTAATTGCGTTTGCGCCAAATTTGAATTTGGATGTTAACAAACTGTTATCAAAATTATAAGTATTAATTTCGTTACGATTTTATGTAACAATAATGATAGTAATTATATACGATGATATTATATAATTAATAATAATGCTTCTAATAAACTATGATTGCATAACGAATAATAATAATAGTAATTATAGTTTTACAGCATTATAATCACATTCCACATTTTAAAAAACTATCAGATATGTGCAAAAGCTTAAGTCTTCTTTCAGTGTCCTTTTATTAATGTATCACACAATTTTATTGCGAATTAATCTTCGAAATATTTCCCCTGTTTCACTGTCCACTCCCACGTCAATTTTATAAATGCTCAAAAAGACGGAAAACTCGTTTAAATTTAAAATAATTATCCCAGAACGCCGAAAAGAAATACTGAAACCTTCACATACGCGTAACGCGTAAATAAAAGGACGTTAAAGGCAAGAAAGACGTTTCATTGATTTCATGCTGGTTCCACTTGCAACTAAAAGCAAACGCGCCCATAGTGCTTCCCCGAGGCGCATTTCCGTTCAACTATCATGCTTTCTATCCGAACATCGGAATTATTCAAATCGACGCTCTCATCTTGAACTTCCAGCAACGGAGAGTGTCTCCCCTTGGAGTATCTACCGCAAGCTTCCGCGCGATGTCGGCTCAAAAATGAAAGGGGGAAAGAGAGATAGAGAGAGAAAGAGCGAGAGAGAAAAAAGGAACGTTGAATGGATCGTGCCTTTCTTTCCGTATGAGTGTCTCGTTGGGAATACGAAACCAGATAACACGCGATGGTGAACATAGCATAATCCACGAAGCGTTACGACCCGAGCTAACTGGGCTAACAGTTCCCAGGCCGCAGAAGAACGATTCACCATCGCGAAACAGTATACCCCGTAGCATAAGTGCGCTCACGAGAGTTCGACATTCGCCTGTACGTGTGCGTTAGGCTCAACTGAAGATACGCCGACGTTTTTTCGTGGGGCTCGTTCTTTGAACCGTGACTACGTATTATCTACACATCGAGTAGGGTAAGATTGCTCGAGACGTACCCCTTAAGGAAAAATCCGTATAAAACTTAGGATTTATCAAATAAATAAAAATTAAATCGAGCTAACTGTACTAACAGTTCCCAGGCCGCAGAAGAACGATTCACCATCGCGAAACAGTATACCCTGTAGCATAAGTGCGCTCATGAGAGTTCGACATTCGCGTGTATGTGTGCGTTAGGCTCAACTGAAGATACGCCGACGTTTTTTCGTGGGGCTCGTTCTTTGAACCGTGAATACATATTATCTATACATCGAGTAGGGTAAGATTGCTCGAGTCGTACCCCTTAAGGAAAAATCCGTATAAAACTTAGGAGTTATCAAATAAATAGAAATTAAATACGTTATTCGAAACTTGTGTTAACCCTTTGCACTCTAGAGGTGACTTCTTTGAAAATTTCCAAATATAAAACAGTTTGAAATTAGAGAAATCAGAATTTGATTATCTTAACACTCGTTTAATTTAAATAAAGACTGCTGAAATTTTTAAACGTGACTATTTGTATCTGGAAACTTACAAAATTCCTGATTTTGTACTGTTTAACCATCTAGTAGTTTAGTACGATAAAGATAAATTATGACTCGTAGTAGTGTAAATTTGGTATCTTAAATCATGCTACAGTGATACGATTGATGAAACTTATTGTAGTTATTTTTTAAGCTGCTTCTTAAGTGTTGTTCCGTCGTTTTGTTGTACTGTGAAAGGATTAAAACATATCGTCTAATTGTCGTCTATATTGTGGATTCGTAGGGAAATATGAACATATCAAGAAAATATAGAAAATGCTCAATATATTATGGTATCGTAATATTTAGATTTACAAAATGATACATTTGTATAAACATCTCTAGTTTTTAAGTTCACAAACTTTATATCAAAATTCTTTTTTTTTTTTTACTAAAAGCCTGCAAAGTATGAATTAAAGGAAGGTCTTAGAATATTTACGCCACCTAGGTATATAGATAAAAAGGATAGGATGTTTATCTATTAAACGCATGCTTGAGGTTTTAACCCTAGTTTAAAGTTGCCCTGGAGAACCTGTTTAATTGCATGAGAAAATGCACATCTTTCGAATGATCGAGAACATGCATCAAGAAAGAAGAAGCTATAAGAGAAAATTACGCGGAAATTAATTTGCCTGATGCGACCATAACATTTATGAGATGAGATCTAAAATAATCTTCTACCCTTTACTTATAAATTCTATTTCACGATTAATGTAAAAATTATTATAATATATTTGAGCAAACAAAAAAAAAAGAAGAGACTCGGAAGCTTCGTCATTATAAAATCAAATTAAATTGCCAATTATAAATTTTCTAATTAATTCGCTCATGATTCTTTTTATACCACCACATACAGAATAAACAAGATATTGATAGAGGAATTTTGGAGAATAAAATTAATTTCGTTACGTTGACGGTACAACATTAAATGTTAAATAAGAAAAATTCATAATAGATATAGGAATTTCGAACGGTAACATTTATAAGCTAATCCTGTTACGTTCGTATTAAACGGTAAATTAGAAAGTTCCTTTATAACGCTGAACGAAAATGGCTAAAAAAAAGCTGTTTATTAAGCATAAGCTCGTTTCGTAAGATCAGGATGATCTCGTTACCTTAATAACACCTTTCACGTACAACAATCTGAACGTTAAGACACCTGTGTTCCTTCTCTGCATGCATTTCTTCCTAAAATCGATACGTTTATGCAACAGATCGATTAAGTAACGGTGCCGACGCGATTTCTCGCAATTGCAGAACGTTTAATTGTTAAGTGCAAGAAGTTTTTCAAGGAAATCTCAAACGTAATTATAATTTTAATTAAAACGCACAGCTTCCTTCAATAAAAAGCTGTGTTTACAGCAAATCTCTGAACACTTCCGATGTTCCAGTGAGATTTTCACTTCCTCCCGCGATAGAAGAACCGAGATAATTTTAGAATTTATTCTGCATCGCATGCGTCGTGCGACGTTTCTACGTTCCATTAACCTCGAGGCATTATAATCTTCTTATAAGCTTTTCGCGATTCTATTGCAACTTTCTCTGGGCGTGCTAATGCGCCACGTTTAACCTCTAATGTTACCCGCAAGATTGCCACTTTGAAGGTCTGACCTAATCTAACCGAACGGATAGACTCCATCGAAGTCTACGAGAATCGAAGATTTTTGAAACTTCTATAAGAAAATGGATATTAAATTTCTTCTTTGTTCTTATGCTTATCACACGTTTTCACGTGACATAAAAAAGTATACAGTATTTCATTAAAAAGAAAAATTGAAGGTAATCTTCATCTCTTGGACGATATTGCGAATATAAAAAATTGAAACATGCGATTACAATTTTTCAAAAAAGTATATTGAAGAGAACTCTATTCATTTATTTTTATTATTTATTATTTATTATTATTTTTGTATTATAATTTAATTTAAGCAACATATAAATTAAGTAATAAATGACAAACGTTACTAAGAAACTGTTGAATTAATATTAAATTACAGAAATGAAACAATAATGCAAAAAAAAATCATAATCAAACAAAAAGGATCTGTTTTCCACTAAGTCCTTTAGATATATATTTCGTATCTTTTTTACCTTACACTTGTACCTATATATTTTTGTTATTAATAAGATACATTCTGATTCAAAGACGATAAAGAATGGAGGTGATCGATTCTTTTTGTACGAAATTCTTTAAATCTAATTTTTGAAGATGCTCGTGTGAACCCACATGGCATTGATCTCAGGAGTTAATCGAATTTCCATCTTAGGCTTTCGTACGATTTCATAGGACACAATCTAATGAGATCGGGAACTGGTAAGCTCTTTCATTATTACAGTACGCTGCCTTTTTTAATTACTTAATGGATCAGTCTTTGTTCTTTTATGTCAGAAAATACGCTAAATGGTAAATACCACAGAAAAAGGGTAACTTCTGTGTGTCATTTTACGAAAGAGTAGTTACTACAGAAAAATAATTGCATACAAGTTACTTTCTAGAACAAAAATTATAAACATATATTTCTAAATTAATCTTCACGCTAATGTGAACTGAGTGGGGATTAATTTTGTATTTTCATTTTTTTTACTATTAAAACAAAGAATTTTTCGGACACCTTTATGGTATTGTCATTTGTAAAACAGCGAAAAGATATTAGCTAATGAAGAGAAAAAAGGCACGCGGTTTTACAATTCCATCATCTCTTTTTTCGAATCGGATTCATTCGAATTTAACGCGATCACATCACGTGCAAGGCATATGTTAATGCGATGAATTTTTCTTAGCACGTATGACCTTCTCTGTTAACGCCTGTACACGTGCGTACCTTTTATTATGCGACAGAGTAACCCGTTTAAGTAACATTTGCTGCGTTTCTATGAAACTGTTAAACATTTACATGTTGTTATTATGCAATGTTTATCGGTCTGTACTTGAAATGTCAATAATTACAATTCAAACGTAGGCGTCATAACGTTATTAATCAGAACTAAAGGTAACGTCAAACTTGCTTAATGTTATCTATTGTATTTGGAGATATTAAATTTTTAATCGAATACCAACTTTATCATATATGTATTGTTAGCAGATTGCAGATTTTTGTGCAATTGTAGAAAAATATATGCGTGCAAGAAAGTATAGAATGCACAAAATCATGCAAAACATAACACAATAGAATTGAAAGGTGAAAGAAATTTCTTTTTAGGTTCCATTTATTGTTTAACACTAAATTGCCGAAGTGAGTAAATTTGACTCCCTTATGAATTGTCAAGTTCAAGCATCATTTGAATGGAACAGAAGTGAAGGCGTTTGTAATAAAAAAATCTGCTGAAAATGTATTTTAAAAACAGAATATATATGTAAAAATTGTTTTGAATAAACTTTCTTTAAAATAAAGTTTTATTTTTTTTTTTAAACTTCAATTTTCATGCTTGAGACAAATTGACTCGTTTCAGGCAAAATAGGTAATAGGTTATTGTTGCTTTATTGAATTCTTAGGTACGACTTAGGCTATGGGTGGTACGACTTAGGAAACCGATTACTTGTGCGTGACAATGTAGGTGTTTAAAGATATAGTTTATTTTAAATGAAAACATATAGATTTCCCAATTTCGTTACAATAAATGACAACAATATTAACACAAGCTTTAAATAACACATTTAATTTTTATTTATTCGATAAATCCTAAATTTTATACGGATTTTTCCTTAATGAGTACGACTTGAGCAATTTTACCACCCTATATACCCAACATCCGGAAATCTAGTGTTAACTGTGTTCACGAAAATTTTAATCTGTAGTCAAAAAAATCTGCAGTCTATTCATCATTAGCTGTTGCACAAAAATTGTCTGGACAGTCTGTTAACGATATACAACACATGATACTCGATAACTCTAAAATTAAGATGCACTTGTTCTGTTTCAGCTGTAACAGCTATAAACTTCTTGGCAGACGTAAACGACCTTGCCATCCAACAAAAGCAGTCGAGCTTCATGGGAGCATCGTTCACACATTCTAAACAGGGAGGAGGAAAACGCTAATCTATTTTTCAATCTGGAACGCGTAATTTCCAGTGATTACAATGCACGTGCTCCGTGGGTTCATTATACGGGCGGTCGAGCTTTCAGCCGGGCAAGTTAAATTACTATGAACAAGCTGTGGCGTCTGTATTTACACAAAAGGCGAACACGTGACGGATAGCAGGGTTGGGAAGAAACAGATTTTTAAAATGGATCGATAGAAATAAAATATTTGATCTCTGTTTCTTGGAATCATGCGGGATTTAGCAAATAAACTTTCAATCACGTAAAGAAATAATATATTTTTAATATTAACTATTTGGAAATTTCGTTGGAATATAAGAGAACAGTATTTCTAATAATGATATTTTAAACATTAGTATCACAAATAATAGCATTGCAAATAAGTAATTTTTAATTTTAGCATTTCAGTCGATAACATAAGGCATATTTTATTGTAAGTGAACAAAAATATTGTACAAAAGTAATTTATACGAGTTACTGATTTTGAATCAGTGATTATACTACTAATATCTGTGATATAAATTATTTGATCAAAAAAGTATTTACTATATGAAAGAAATCTTTAAAAGAAAAATAGTTTTTGTGAACTATTCATATTGCAACAATAAGAATGTAATAAAACGAAGAAAATAAACAGAAAATAAAGTAGAAATAATGCTTATTTCTGTGAAAAGTATACTTTTACTTCTGCGTTGAAAATTAGTCTTGAAATATTTATAACTTGCATTTCAATCGTTTGCTTAAAATTATTCGAAAGAAAAGTTTGATGAAATTGCTATAAAAGATGAAATGAATAAAGATGTTGATTTCTAAGAAATCTAGTATTTCGAAACATTTCACCTTTTACCGTTGCTTCAAACATAACATGCGTTCAATGTTCAGAGCAACATGCCACTTCTGAAGATGAAACATCGTTTAACCAATTATCCCGTGCCTGTTGATTATACGTTCTCGTTCTTAATATCAATTAACGGATAATTTAATGTTAACATCATCGAACCGTTAATTTTGATCAGATGTTCGCCATTTATAAGCGTTGGCTCGTCACAACTTTCAGTTGTTAAGAGATCTCTTTCGTGCGATTATCATCTTTCGTTTGTAACAACGACTTTCTTTCACCTAGAGAAGAAAATATTTTCGTGGCGAACCGTTAATTACGTGTCCGATTAAACGATAACGAAGAAATGCGAATAAATCCAAGAACGATAATTTGGCGAGACACAGTGCATCAGATCGGTACAATGGACGTATGTATCTTGATCCAAGCCATAATTACCGCGCTATCATAATTTGTAATGCTAACGATCCGCTATAATTTAACTGACATTTTGAACAGAAATTCGTAAATGAATATGTACCTCTAATTGCCTGATGCATGAAACATTCTCTTCGTGTTCTTAAACTGCTTTTCATAAAGTGATCGCAAATATTTCAATCATAATCTACGTTCCAATTTGTATAGTTAGATAAAAAAGTAATTAAGCCAGAGAAATTTAACATATACGGGTTTAATTAATTAAGAGACGTGTAAATGTTAAAATATGTATAACGATACGCAAAATGCGTTTATAGCAGTTGTACATCATGATTTTTGAGTTTTCTGACGTGCAGAAACGATAAATATTATCATCTATTGATAAAAAATATAATAAAGTTACATTGATAATTATTATTGCGGAGATTTTGACAAGCAGAGAACGAACAGTGAATAAGATTATGCTAACTTTTTACCTTAACATTACAAATATATTGATTTTTAGTAGATAGGTTACGATACCTATAACAGCAACTTCAAAAATCATTATGGAAATCTAAAATATAATACTATTTCAAAGGTAAAACAGTTATAAATATTTATCATCTTTTTTCAGAGATTTCATTTTTATTCAAAGAGCTGAACTATGTACGAACATAGCCAATTGTAGTAGGTTATTTCTGTAAACAATTATATTTTAATAAAATAAATAAATAAATAAATATTTATTATTCTCTTATTCCTTTCCTTAATTTGACTTGTTTTAAAACAAATAAAGCTTAAATCGACAAAAATTGGATACGTCGTAGAAATGACGATCGAACGTAAAGGGTTAATAATTTTAGTTCCTGTTCAGAATTAAATTAATAGATGTTGAACAGCGTGGTGTAGCATTTGGGTCCCCTGAATACTTTCTACGCCAATGAACACTGCTTGCGCACAATATCGGGACCGAAACGTTTAAATGACCCATGAAACGATAAATCTTCGTCTTGCGGGGGAGTTAAGGACATTTACAGCAGGACCCCGTGTTCGACTTGTCCTAAACGAGTGAAATGGCTTACCACGAAATTCCAGTGACAGTTTTATATGTCCTCGACTTTCCCTCACCCCGCATGGTGATGAATATTTTGACCTGCAAGGGCGAAGGGAACATTGAGGCGGAAGATCCTTAGGGTTGAAAGTATACCTGCAAGACGTCTATTCAAGGAAACGTTTCTTCGGGTCTTCAAATGAAAGAAAAGTCATTCGAAGACGTCATAAAAAATACAAAATTATAAATAATACTGATGAAACTTTCCACTGATTTTTGTATTATGTTTTGGAATGGGTGTAACATTGAAAGTAATAAAAAAATGAGAATTTTTCGTAATAATATTAAATTTTTCAGTACAAAGAGCGAAGGTCACTTACGGTGACGATTAATAATGAAAGGGTTAGTAAAGAATACCCTTAATTATTAGGTGAATACAAAAGTTTTGTCGATTTCTATGTTAAAGATTAGTAGTGAGGTTGCAGAATCTTCAAAACTTAGGTAAACGTAAAAAAGTGAAAGTTCAGAGTAAACCTATTAAAATTAGTTCAAAGATTGTGGTTACTTAAAACAAGAAGAACCCTTGGGTTCATCAAACATTTGCTGTTAATTTCAGCGTTACAAGCATCTTTCCACGAGGGAGGAGCAATTAAGGAAGCATTCGACGAATAGAACGCAGACCGTGCTTGTTCCTACGATCTCTGTTCAAGTAAGATGTAAATAATAGAGTTGCGGTAGTTGAAAAAAGTGGACGAAAGGTCGTTTCTCGGAGAAGGAGCTGGAGTGCTCGGGAGAATGCACTCTATGGCAGAGTTACAAGTGGAAGCGAAGAGGTTTCGAGTGTACGTGGGTAATTGAATAGGCTGTTTTAGCGAGAGTTCTTTGCTCGAGCCCATTTTAGGTGCACTGTGCTTACCACTATGACATTTATTTATACAAGGCTACAAGTCAAGTGCAATTAATTGCCGTTAACGTCAAATACTGCGTTTATTTACATTTGCCCTCTTCAATATCTGTGTATGCACACACAGTGGCTCCAAAAAGTATTCGTACACTGTATTATAAGGAAATTCATCTACTTCTGAAATTCTGATTTCAATGAAACTTTATGTGTGTACAGAGCATGGTGTGTCCTGCGTGGAGCAATTTTTTTGGCGGCAAAATATCTTTTAAGGGGGCTGATAACGAATCTCAAAGTTTCAGCGATTTTTCACGCTTTGAATACAAGCTTTTCTGTGTTCTTTTTTTATGGCAGGGCGATAGAGTATTAAAAATTAAACATTTTCTATTTGAAAGGTTTTGCTTCATCAAGTACCATTACAAAGTTATCTTTAAAAAATGAGAGAAAACTCAGAAACTTCAATGCTGGTTTCAACCCCTTAAAATGGCATTTAGATGAAAAGAAGAGATTAATTTATATGTATAATATTACGATCTACATATCCACAAAGTTTTATCAAATACTTCTATCAGACTCAGGATTTCAGGGTTAAACGAATTTATTTGTGACATAGTGTACGAATACTTTTTGGAGCCACTGTAAAATTTTAAAAGAGCAAGGGATAAGATAAATCAACCATTTTTACTATTTTTTGAAAAATACATAATTATTATATTTGAAAAGAATCTACTGTACAAAATTTTACTTTGCATTCTAATGTAAGTGTTTATGGATAGGTACACACAATATTTTGTTTCTACAACAATTCAATTAATAATTTTCCAGATAAGCAAGGGTGTACGTGCGTTCATAAACACGTTCTCAAGCGATGTTGTCTATCTTTTACTTATCTCTAACAGGAAATCTGACCGATCAGTATATTGGGAAACGAAAATATTTGAACAGATAAAAAAAAAGGCCGAAACATCTGCGAGCGCACGTAACGTTCGGTCTCAGATTGATTATTGGTGGATGCACTGGAAATAGGGGAACGAATGTTTTCTTAGGACATCTACCTGTTGTAGACACAGTACTCCCTCGTTTAATGCTCGAGCCTTGGGACCGCATGGCGAACAATATCCAAGGGAGGTTAGTGTTCTGTGACTCGTTGGTTATCTCTTGTCAGGTCACTCTGTTTCAATGTATCAAAGTAGAAAGCGAGAAACATCGAATGGAAATAAAATAGAAAGAATTGTCCAACAACTATACTGCAGGTCCTAAATCAGTTATCACCGATGAGGGGTAGGTTTAGAAGAATCGAACAGGCTGAGTTGAGTATTTGAATATTTTCGAGGAATTCCGGTGTTTTGGACAGTTTGACTGATCCGGGTAGCATAGTACTTTCGACTGATTTGAATGTGGAAAAAATTCGTTTCGAATCTAAGGATAATTGTACGAATGACAATTGTGAATTATTAATTGACCATAATAATTATATGATAATTTGGATTTTTCTCGACTGTTTGATGTGTTCTTCGTTCAAATTGACCTAAAAGGAAGGGGGCTACTTAAATATATTGGGTTGCTCAAAAAATTCGTGTATTTTACCCTCCTGAGCTCATATAGGCTACCCGCACATCCCTAATCAGGAGTTACAGTTTATTTTTTATACTTTGTTCCGTATTTTATTGTATTTTCTATTGCACAGCAAACAGTTCGTAGAAATGGATAGGTATTATTATTACAGAATATAGAATAAAAATAAATAAACATTATTATCATTAACACTCTATAATGCTGTACCACTTGGAAATTTTATGCGTATTCGTTAATTTGTATTTTCTCAATTTTATTTTATTTGTTTCTTCTCATATCGCTCTATTTCACTATTATATCGTTACACTACTACTGATATACCTATAACATGTAGGAAAAAATCAAATACAATTTTTTTTCTCTTGAAAGAGATTAGATTTGAGTTATGAAGGGTTGAACATTAATATTATTATAACGCAAACGCTCACTTTTTTAAAGCAGTTTCAAAAATTGGTGAAATGACTTCTCGAGCATTATCGAGGGGAAAAAAAGCGAACACTAGCGAGGGAGTAGTGTATACATATAGAATTTCTTTTCTAGGGGAAAAATTTGAGAAGGGTATGCCACTGGCCGCTGCTAAGGTAATGCGAGGCGTTGATTTACTACCTTCATGCCGACCAAACCAGGGGACACCATAGTTTTGTGGACAAATAACAGTCCTGCTGAGCGTGGTTTCAGAAACGAAAGTCACGTTTCAAAGTGTACGTCGTGACGTGAATTTTAAACGATGCATTTACGTTTCTGTTGCAACGCTTAACAGATGTTTTAGGGAAATCTGTTTTACTCGTTTACATGCTTGTTGCTTTTCCTACGGGGTGTTTTCAAGATACAGGTTCTTTCTTTGGTATTAACTCTTATTTTTTAAACGATTTCATTAAAATTAGTATTGCCATTTTGTTTTGTTCGCGCACATATATTGTAACTAATAGTTAGAGATAAAATTTACAGGTAATACAGTCGATGAAAGCTGAGTCAATGCAACTGCTTTCTTTATTAACCCTTTATCTGGTAATGTTGAACTCAAGCAACATGTGTTTCTAGCAGCTTGCATGTGAAAGAGCAATGTGTCTTAATTATTTATGCCCATTGCATAAATTATGCTAATAAAGTTCTTTCAGCTCTTCACTCTCTTAGAAAGGGCATACATACTTAACTTGGATAACTCCCAAATTTGTTTATTTGAATTTTTCAATGCTAAACTGATAAAGGGTTAAGTGATCAGTTATT
Source organism: Tetrapedia diversipes (assembly GCA_033822845.1). NCBI lineage: Eukaryota > Metazoa > Arthropoda > Insecta > Hymenoptera > Apidae > Tetrapedia > Tetrapedia diversipes. Next base: position 257,697 of record JAOPTO010002288.1, read on the forward strand.
TTATTATACTTTTTTAAAATTAATTAATTAATAATTCAAATAATAGGAATAGTACTCTTTTAAAAATAAAAGTTAATACAAGTTTTGATGAAAGTATCTTTATGTTTCCAATAATTATCAGAAGTTAATATGAGTGTTACAAAACTTTTTATTCTATAATAAAATAAAGTAAGAATAATATTCAGAGTTTCTTAATATCACAGTTTTTCTAACGAACGTTTAAGTTTTATCTTTCGCTCTCCATCAAGCTCTTTTTCTTTTAAAATAACCGTGCAATCTAGATGCTTTATTCAAGATTTCTTCTTAATGGACATATTGTTCTAGAAACTGCACAGAAACCGTTATTCGTGATCTTTTGATTTCATTTGAATCCGAAGCATTCATCGAGGAGAAAGCAAATTACAGCTGCAATCATAAAAAATCATATTACTCATTCCTGATGGTAATATCCATGCGGCCAGCTATTTACCATAACAAGAGCAACTAAAAATTAATGGGAATTCTACTTAATAATGCAAGTAAGAAAAGAAAAACGATTACCGATTTCAGAACAGTGCATAGCAGGCCAACCATACGAAACAGAAATATTCCAAGAGAAATGTTTCATATTTTAGTTCGTGTAAAATTTTTAATACAATTTGCAAAACATACATTCATTCTTAACATACGATAAGCAAATCATATGTTTTTTTTTCACTGCAAGGTAATTAAAGGAAAAGAGTTATAAAGTTAACATGTATTTTCCAGAAGCATATCATTAAAAAGATTCACGATACAACACAACACTTATTCATGTCAATAAAAAATACCAGTTCTGTTATTAGCATAGGAAGGACTATAATGTCCAGATTAAGAAGTGGTCGTACAAAAATCACACATGACTACATCTTAATGACTACCTCTTACAAAATAGATCTACCACGCTTGCAAATTCTGTAGAAACACACTACCAACAATAAACTACATTCTTTATTATGTATAAAGGAATAAACCAGCAAAGACAAATTTATGGCATCAAATCAGATACTCCAGGCTCTAATATCCAAGAACTATATCAGAAACACTTTGAAATTTATCAGAGATTCCAACAACCTATGGTGTAAAATCTAACCATAATTAAATGAAATAACAGCACCATAAAATCGTCGCTAATGATTCAGATGTCGATGCAACGTAAAAGAAACGTAAACAAAGAAGAAGAAGAAGAAGAATATTTGACAATGGAAAAACGAGTAACGTGGAACGAGAAAAGGGCACTATTCAGAACGGGATCGAGTTTGAAGAGGATACAGAAGAGGCTCAGGGTGTACACAAGAGCACATAATTATTCAATCGGGACCACGAGTGGCATTGTCGACCTACGCTTTATTACACATCGTCTTTCTAATGGTTCAATGGTATGCGCTCGGTTTAATTTTCGTTTGACGGCTCCGCCCGTGACATCTTATTATCGAATTTATTATTCGAGTGCCTCCACCTACCCGCAGCAATTTAACCGGTGACATAAGGAGAGGAATAAATCATGTGGATCGTCTTGACGATCGAGAGTGGCCGCGTTCGAATTTATTCGTTTCCTTTGAGCCAATCGTGTGCTATTTTTGCAACGAAAAATTCGCTAACAATGATCCCGCAAGTCAGCCGATCGGTGGCGATCAAATCGAGATCGAGAGGTTCTCTAAGATACTCCTTGGATCATGCTATTAACTTATATCCTATATAACAAATTGCCTAAACTATTTTTTTCCAAATTAATCCGTCGTAATTGGCTTCATCAGTTTTAATTTTTAACTTTATTACTGAACTGAGGATTTTTATGCAAATTTTGAATCTGCCTAAAACAACACTAACCAGATGTGTTTCACTCTCCAAATATACCTAAGTGTACGTCACTTTGGATATGTTCTATATTTTTACATATTATGTACATTATGCATTTTTCTACAGTGTTCAACTTTCTTACAAATGTAGAAAGATATAGTCAGCTTGTTACTTTGAAAAGATGGTGGTTGACTTAGTCAAATATTTAATTAAATTTATTATATTAATGGAAATTATTAGCCGATAAAATTTATTTATAGACAAATTTGTATGCCTATGAATTTAACTAAACAATTTTAATAGTCTACGAACTTTAAGGGGGATTTATGTTTATTAAAATTATTTAGTCAAATTTAATTAAATAATAAATTAATTATAATTTTATAATAAATTATATTAAAATTTAAAAATGTAAATTAATTTATAAGGAGACAGACGAAATACCAGGATTTTAATAAATTAATTGGTATTAAATAATAGTATTGGTTGATTACTGAAATATTAATTGATATAACTGAAGATAACTGAAATATTAATTGTTATTTTATGTATTAAATTGTGTATTCAAATGGCCACTAATAAACGATAGATTCCCTAGTAAGCGAAGATCCATAACAGTGTAATAGCGAATCGATTTCCTTAAATTGAATCTCTAAACGTGTTCTACGATTCATTCAGCACATTCAATCAATATAGATTATAAATTACTATACCGCATATCCGGTTGCTTTCACTGTGATCGTCAGATTAGGATCGCAATTAAAATAATTTACAATGATCGCGGCCCATTTTTCTTTTGCAACGGCACTGCGCCGATGTACCGTTGAATTGAAAAGATATAATCATGCAGCGTTAGCTTTGAGGAAGTTGAAGTTCGTTGCAATTCATCAAAAACCATCTTGTAATTAGCGTCGGTGATGATGTATGCTGACGCGTGAAAGGCGCGAAGAAAGATCGATGAACCTGATCGACTAAATCGAAGTATTATATTATAAAACCATGAATCGGGCAATTTCAACGGGGCATCCTTCATGTAACGTTAAAGAAAAAAAAACAGTTCTTCTAATTAATAATTGGTATAATTATACCGCCCGTAAGAAAAAGAAATTATTTCAGTAGTTCAAACGTAAAATAAAGCAAACATTGAAATTCTACATTAAAATAGCACACAATATTATTCTCATTTTACAAGGACTGTTTAAAAAAGAAAATAGAATATATAAATATTTAATGAACTAAAATTACAAATGCATTTATCTGATTTAATTTAACTGCAAACAGGGGACAGGGAAATTTCAACTATTTGCAGCAGACAATACCTTTTTATTCACACGAATAAAGAAACAGATTAACATTTTTCTGCCGACAGATGAAATACTACTATGGCAGATCATGGTTGTCTATAAAACCTTTGTGCGACACTACTATGTATACCAAGGGGTTAAAACAACCATAAAATTGCAAAGAAAAGCGACATAACGATACTTTTTCGCTGTTTTAGCGAAGCCATCGTACTTTCGACGCGGTGAAATTTTCAAGTATGTAAAATTCTCTTTTGCGTTACCTGCAACGACGGGCAACTCTGATGCCTGTACTTCCTGGTCGCTAGTTCCCACCAAGGAATGATGTTCTCCGTGCTTCTGGGTTTAACCGGATCGCTGACCGCGTGCTCGTAAAGCGGCTCGAGGATCGGTACGTTACCGGACAGGCGTCTATGGGGATCGTTAGAGGCCTGATCCTTGCTGAGATTCCCCCTTCTAGGCAAAGTGGCGAACGCGCTGTGCCGACAATGATCGTCGCCGCCTTTGTCCTCCGGTTCTTCCGATTCCAGGGAATTGTGCCTGGTTCTGCTGTAGCACGATCTCGAGAAATGATCCTGCCTTTGGTAGCCGCGACTGGTTCTGTCTAGCTGGGCTTGCAGTATCACGTCAGTCGCGTCCATCAGGTAAAATGGATGCGGCCGGGTGCCGTTGAAGAGGCTCCCGAAGTTCTTGCCCCGGTCCAAGAACTCGTCGTTCCGATCGCTCACGTCGATGTTGCTGGTGCAAGGTCTGTTCAGGGACGAGGATCTCGCGCGAACAGGTCGTTCACCGTCGAGCACGTCTTCGCTGGACTTGTGAAGAGGCCTCGAGGAGACTTTCGACCTTCGAGAGGGCAACGTGTCGTACCTCCTTTCCAGGCAGTCGCCGTGGTAGGAGTTCGATTGCGAGCGCGTGATGCTGAAATCGTTATCGATCGCGGCACCGTTCGCTCGACGAATGCTGTCGTATTTGGACGGAGCTACAGTGATCTGATCGTTTTTGAGGTAGGGTCTGTCCGTGGGGTCGACTCTGGAACGATTCTTTCGAATCGAGCTGGTGACCGGTAATCGATCCACCGAGCGAACCGTCGCTGGCCTGTCATCGTCGGTGGAGGACATTTCGTCCTTGGACTCGGGCTCGTCGGATCCTTCCGTGCTCGCTGCACCCTGCTTGCAATTAATCAGATTCTTCAAGACGTTACTCTGACGAGTCATCTTTAGCTCGCCGTTCTGGTGGATTTCGCTCGAGAGCGACTCGCTGATCGCGTACAACGATTCGGTAGACCTTGTCGAAGACGTTGTCGTGGAACCCGTCGAGTGCCTCGAGTTATTGTCGATCGAGGACGATCTTGGATTCAATTTAGGCGGGATCTTCTCGAAGGAGTTTGGTCTACTTCTGAAAACAGGACAGTTGCTGCCGATCTCCAGTTTATCGTTGCACTCCGACTGCTTCTCGGGTTTCTCGTCCAGGTTCTCGCCGAAGTCCGACGATATAGGAAGCATGGGCGCCATGTCTCTTTTCCTGGTGTAACCGTAAAGATTGCACGACCGATCGAGCAGCTCCCCTTTGGCGATCTTATTGATAACCCCATAAGCGGAATTCTTCGAGCTCGAGGACGATTTCAGTTCCTCGTAGCTTTTGTCGATCTCCGCGATATTCCTATTGATGTCCTCGATATACTTGATCGTGGTCCGATAAAGATCACCGCTCGGTATGTAATTACCGTCAACGACCACGATCCGACGATCGCGCCTCGATTTCGATAAGCTGCTCGGGACCGCGTAGATCGGTTGTCTATCTTTGGTACCATTGATCCTTCTACCGTCAACGACCGCGTTCCTCCTCTGCTTCGTTTCGTCTTTCGCGGCATCGAAGCTTCCCCTGCCGTTCTTCGCCGTTCGATTCGAGTTGTTCGCCAAGCTCTCGAACTCTTTCAGCTTCCTCAGATTGTCAGGATCGAGTATAACGACCGGCTGGAAGGAACCGATCACCTTCACGGTGTCTTTTTGCCGGTCACCCCCTTTAAAAACGTCGTTCTTCGATCGAAAGGAGCGCAGCGTGCTCCGATCGGTTGGACGGCACACCTCGATCGGCACGGTGTCGTAAACACGATCCTCCGCGGTGCCATTTTGCGTGGAAAAGTCTTGTTTCCTTTCGTTCGACGCGTTCCTACTCGAGAACGTGTTCGACTGGCCTTGGCCGTTCACTCGCGCATCATCGGCCTGCCGGACATGACCGTTCTGCGCGCATCCTTGGTCGACCTTGCTGAACGTGTTCAAGGTGACCGGTTTCCGTTCCTCCAGCAGGTTCGGCCTCTTCGAGCCCCGCAGGGTGCCGTAGTTCTCGATCAACAGGCAATCCTTGCCGAAATCGGACCATCTCGGCACCTGCTGATGCAAATCCGTCGAGGCTATGGGAAAGTTCGAGAGCTGGGGAAGAGCGTACGGGCCCCCGGCTTCCTTCAGCAACTCCTCCGAGTCGGACCTGTACACGGCTTGGGGCCTGCTGCGACCTCTCGACCTTATGGTCGCGTAGCCGTCGTGAACTCGACGCGAACACACGTTTATATCCATCGATGGGCGACGGCTCACGCTGTACCGGATGGAGGAGGAGTCTTTGGCATTCTTGCTGCCTGAACGTGCACACGCCGGCCAAAGGACAAGCCAGACTATCGTCGATCACAGGCGCTCGTCACTCGCTGGATCGTCTCGCGGATGCGTTTTCCATTTGTTTCTGGTTTTCTTGCGATTTCTAGATTCCTAGTGTGTGGCGGAACGATTCTGTGGGAATAAATAGTAGCGCTGTCTGTTACGAGATGAAGTCGTTCGTTTGGTTTTCGCCCCGGTAACAATAATTGCTCTCGTGACACTTCCGTGGAGAGGGTACAAAGGGTGGATTGTTCGAGGAGAAATTTCTCGTTCAGCGATTCGCAAGTGCGAACAAAGAAGCCTTAGACGTTTCTGTGTTATAGAAATAAGTTTAATCTCTCTTTAGCCTGGTTAGCGGATGAGAAAATGCCTGACGCGCTTAAGAGAGCGAACACTTAGGTATGTGAGAAACGGCGATTGAGTTCAGTGTCGGAGGGAAAAATGTGAGCATTGAGACGTAAAGCGAGGTTTTATGGTTTATAAAATGAGAAAGAAGTTTAGCGGGATCCTTCGTAATTAACGCAAAGCATCCGTTGCTGCGTAATGAAACAATTGCATCGCGAATGATTAAACTTCCAATGCACTTCATATAATTATTTCTTTAAATATTATTGCATACGTTTATCAAATATCAAAATTAATAACTTTTTAAACTATCTAACAATAATATTGTTCATTGAACGTAAATATTACCACTTTTCGCTTCATTACAGGTATTTACTACTGTAGTCAAGTTATTTGAATTTAATCTTTTACATTTGAAAGACAACTCTCTGCTTCAAATGTAACATTCAATAGACATACAATAGAACCTGCTTTATCGAAACAACTCTTATCTGAACATTGTACCTAGATAATATACTAGCTGAACGGAGTGTTATCTAATAATAGTCCTTTATTTTAAAAACCTATGAAGTGATAAAGGTATAGGATATACAAACATTTAAATAAACTGTTAACAATATTCATCTAAGTGAAGTTTAAGATAAGAAAGAGTGATTATTTTATTAATCGAAAATTCTTTCATCTGAACACTTTGATTTCTTTATTATTTCATAAATGAGCAGTTCTACTATATATGAATCTATACATTTAAAGATTTTAAGCTGGATGATAATTTAAAAACTGCTTTAATAATTTCCTAATGACCTTTTTAACACGTCACCTATATTTGGGTGATGCTCTTTTTCTTAAAGTTAAATAGGATTTTAAATTGGAATTTTTAAAGGAATCCAACGGAATAAGCATTGAAGTATAATATATGTATAAATAAAAATAAAAAGTTAAAATTTTTACTGTTTTTCTATTTTTTTACCCCAATTTTCTATGCAATCGGATTTGGGCCCAGCGAGAAACTCAGCCGAATCACGTGTTAAGTTCATCTAATTTTCCGTAAGTGTCTCCCGACACTTTTGAACGGGATTGTACGCCTGTTCGTTGCTGCCGGTAATTGTATCCGTACCAACGATTCAGTTCAACCGAAGCGATTAAGAAATACTATTGCCACGATGCAGTAACGTAAGACCATTTCTATTCATCATTTTAACGAACAAATAAAAACGAGTCGCGCGACTCGTTTTATGTAACGGAGGCGAGGTACACGCACATACGTGGCGTTGCGAAATTGAAGTGTAACAGTTATCGTGTACTGTCGCAACGGGAGCATTATCAGTAGCGCGTGTCGTATTCACAATTACACAGTTTGAAGAGGATTACAAATAGGAGGTCACGACTGGAAGCAGCTGTTGAAACAGTATCATTGATAACGGAATTGGGTCTCGTGCGAGGTGACGTAACGAATCATCTTCGTCTGGGTATCCGAAGAAAATCGTGACGCCACGAAACAATTACGGTGATACACTTCGGCCAATCAAACGCGAGGCGAAACTGTCGCGAACGGAGAACTTGAAATGCCGAGAACGATTAGATGACGCGTTTTGGAATTCAATAATCGAGCACGGAGACGGGAGACATACCGATTTATCTTAATTGGTCGTGCAATCGTGAGCAATTTATTACTTTATCGTATCTTTATTTACAGAGACGACTTTTAAACGATGGTGTATTCAGTGTAATACGGTGGAACTTCGATTGTACGAACTCTGTTTGTGTTAACGAAATTTTAACGGTATCCGAACAAATGGAGTTTTGAAGACAAAACGTTTATACGAACGTGAACTTTTATTATCTGAACGAAGAGCTATAGGTAGCGGGGACAATTAGTTCATAAATTAGTTTGAGAAGAAATACTGAATTGCAAAAAAATGTAAGAATGCTGTAGTATTTTTATAAAAAATAAATTGACAATTAACAGCGAAAACTTTTGTTCTTTGAACATTTGTGATAAATTATTTGGTGCACGTTAAGTGAACATTTATGCTGCTTTAAACGAATTCAACGTCGCACCGTTTGAGTATCGATAATTTGTAAATTGAATTCAGTAGAGTTTAAATTTACTATAACGACTATCAATTTTGACAGAACCAAATAGAAATCACAAGGCTGCGATCACTCGCTGTTAGGAAATAAGTAGTATTTATAATTAGAAATACATATTTATGATATTACCGGAGCGAGAGTTCATCATAAGGTACACGTTCCAGTTTATAGACAGTAATAGCGATATATACTGACCTAGATCAACTATGAGGAGGTCTTATGGGAGGAGATCAACTAATCGTTCATTTAGCCGCATTAAAATGCAATTTCTAATACGGCGATTAGAGCAGTCAGAAGCTGTTATCGATATCAACGAATTTAAGTGGTCTAAGATTTCTATCAAAACACGCAATAGATATAATAAACACGAAAGCGCAATGTTTAAGTGAAAAATTGAATAAATACATTCATCAAATCAGACGTTCATTTTCGAACTGTTGCATTATTCATAACACGCTTTCATCGATTGAGAATTTATCGTCAGCTTTTGCTCACGGATCGTGGTTGCGATTTGAGAATTCAACGTTAAGGAAGCATTATTTTCTATTTATTCTACTTATCAATATTTATCTCCACAACATTATCAATATCATTAATATTAATTTAATAATATAAACTTTGAAAAGTTTATCACCGACGAACGTGAAATATTTCTCTGTGGTTCTGTAAATTACTCATCCAGTAGCTGCATGCGATACTTAACACTATTCCTACCACAACCGGTCAAATGAGCGTTTTTAAAATTTCGATTAAAATTTCATAGATACAACTTAATTGAATCGCCTTTGAACTTTAGACTTTTTCTCAAATATACGTGTAACACATTTTTCAATATTCACTTCTTTTATCATTGTTTATTTTTTGAGAACAATTTGTACTTTGTCTTACGTGGGTATATCGCGGTAGGAATAGGTATACGTGAAGTGTCGGTAGGAATAGTGTTATTAAAATATCAATTCTATTAGGTGTACAAGTTAATTTTAGTCTTTCATTTTTCAATGATCAAAAAGGTTATTTACAATTTGAATATCGTAACGGTATTTTTGGAGTCTTATAGTGTAGACATCTAGCTTTCCAAAACGTTAGAAGACTGCTTGATTCGGTCAACATAATCTAGGTAAATAATAGTTTAAACGATGGCGTGCAGCAAAGAGCACATTCGTCATTTTTTGCTCTTCGCACTCCAGTTAAAAAAGAAATTGCCGTTGAAGCTGTAGAAATGAATTGTGATGCTCTTGGTGAGAATGCTGTAACTCATTCCACCAGCAAATACTGATACCGAAAATTCCAGGAAGGTAATTTCGACCTCCAGAATAAAAAACGACTCTGAGGATGAGAAATTGCGATCACTTTTAGATCAGTTTATCGAAATGAAACAGCCTAGTTTCTTCAAATCAGACATTAGACAGTTGCCTGAAAGATGGGCAAAGGTTATGGAAAGTGAGAGAGAATACTTCATCCATTATGCTTTGGGCATAAAAATTTAAATAAACTCTGAACTTGCCGAAAAAGAAAAGACTAAAATTAACTTGTACACCTAATATATACAGTAGCGAACAAAAGTTTAAGACCAAACAGTCAAAGAAATTAAACTAACCAATTTATAAGAAATAGCACAATAAACAAAATTTACATTCTGTGCTAATCAATAAATAGTGTTCCAGCATAATAATAATAAAAATGAATGTACAGACAATACTTGCAGATCATAAAACTATGTTCTACATTGTCCTCTCGTTTTAAACTTTTCGTCCAATACTGTGAACGCATTGTCACCGAATTATTTTATAATCTCCTTTTCAAGCATCCCTCCTCCTCTCATTTATTACTCCGCGCGTTCGAAGCTTCCGGCAAATGCATAAAAATCCGTTGTCCATTTGTTGGCTTTATCCTCGACGGTAACACAGGGACGGCAATAAAATGCCGTTGATTATCAAGCGAAATGATCATGTCGGCTCGCAGACATTCATTGTTCGAGCGGCGCACGTAATTGCAACCGTTGAAATTAAAACTGCCCCGCTAAATGTGCACCTGCTTTCGTAAGCTCGATTCGATTCGGTTCGAATTTAAGGGGACGTTAAAGCCGTGGGGCCGAGGGCAATTTTCTGCAGCGCACATTTTACAAGCTAATGCGGCTACCTGGTGGCTGGAACAGAACAGGATCGCGGGCTAAATTATTTGAGCGGATGCAGATGAATTGTTGACGTGTATTGAGTTCAATTGGGACGATCCCTCTCATTACGGCCGGTTACATCATAATACGGTTAATTATAATTGATCGAGCTGCTTTTCTTATTGAACGTGTACGCGACTAATGTATTTCTTTATTTTAGACGTTACATGTAATAATTAATTATTGCAGTATGATAGTGTTAATATGATTCTAATGCAATTCTACAGTTTTGATACTGATTGCATAGTTATGTAAACAACTAAACAACAACAACAACTATTATTACTTTTATAATAATTATCATACATATTAAGAATTAATTACAATCAGTATTAATTTTGAAATGCATAATAAAAATTTTAATATGATTCTCACGCAATTCTACAGTGGTGACAGTGATTGTACAGTTATGGTAAATAACTAGTATTATTTTTATAATAATTATTATAAATATTAAGAATTAATTACAATCAGTATTAATTTTATAATACATAATAAAAATTTTAATATGATTCTCATGCAATTCTACAGTGTCGACACTGATTGCATAGTTATGGTAAATAACTATTATTATTTTTATAATAATTATCACATATATTAATAATTAATTGCAATCAGTATTCATCTTGAAATATATAATAAGATTTTAATATGATTCTAATGCAATTCTACAGTGTTGACAGTGATTGTATAGTTATGGTAAATAACTATTATTATTTTTATAATAATTATAATACATATTAATAATTAATTGCAATCAGTATTAATTTTGAAATATATAATAAAATTTTTAATCTTCCTCACGGTATCATATAATACTATCCTGTAATTATTTTTGGATGCGCATTAGTATTATTTAGTAGTTATTGATTGAGACAATAAAAAAAAATTCTTAGCGAGATGCAACCTTTGATTTCTCTATTACCATTTGTTTATCACCAATTTTAAGGAGGATTCATTTCTCAATTTTATACGATCACGGCCGTAAGTGTCACATTCTACGTCGTGAAAAATTGATTAACCATAATGCTTCACCAACCATGAAAAGACATACGCAGTGGTCGTTATTAATTTATCTACGCGATAGAGATACCGTCACAGTGTCCGCAAGTATCAAGCGTAAGTTATGCGCGCTGTAGAATTTATGCCCGCTATAAATTTGTATCGATTAGTGTTTCAGATAAACCAGTTCTATATGCGCTAGACGAGCTACTTCTTCTTTACGACAGTTTCTGCAACCGGAAAAGCAACTATCCTAAATTCTTCCCGTTACATCACAGGTCACCGATTCGCCTTATCGAAATCTCGGTTATTACAGCGAACGACGCGTATGTATGTGCTATTTTATGAATTCACGGTGAGAAGTGACGTTTTATAGTTTATCTTGGGAAACGACTGATCAACTCAAAATTAATAGATACCGTAATATCACTAATAAAGCTGATTAATAACTAAACTGTGGATTTTTATGCAAATTCGAATTTTTATAAGCTCAGTTAAGGAAATGGAACTTAAACAGAGGTTTGTTTCACCTGCTAAATGTGTACTGCAGGTACTTGGGATATTTTGTATATTTTTGCATATTATGTGCATTCTATGATTTGTATAATTGAATTTTCTGTAAATAGTACGTATATTATTAATATACGACACTTTTTGTTACATGTAGATATTTATAATTAATACAAATTATTTCGAAATTTAGTAAACTTGTGAGTAATACCTACAATTAATTGTGTTAATAATAATTTGCTACAGATTAATAAATTTTGAATTTATAAGTTTTTTAAAGTAATTCTAAACTATTTATTTTTTAAATTATTGCACTTCTGAGATGTATAGTAGCTCTTAATCTTTTACTGTACTTTGAGTCATGATTTTTGATTAAAGAATTTTTGTAAAGTTTAATTCTCTACTCTGAATCTGTTTGTTTCTCAAATCATCTTGAATTTCGTGGAACTTCTGGTAGCTTAAACTTTTCGACTGATAATATATAGCTATTTACGTGTTTTCAAACGTACTACGTAAATTCTTCGAACTTCAGCTTTTTTTTTTTTAATGACGCAACAAGCAAACGTGACTTTTATTCGTGAAGATTAGTCGTCGAAAGAATGTCGGTTGCATAAAAAATGCGAAAACGTGGAAGAAAAAAGCAATACTGAAGAAGTCAAGGTTCTTCTGACACTAACAGTCGTAAAGACGTCTAAATTTAACCATCAAGTAATATCTTTGATGCGACAATTGCCTTCTGGAAGATGTTAAATAACAAAGTACGATATTGGCAGCTTCTGAATCCTAGAAATTTTTTTTTTTTTTAAACCGGAAACGTTTTGTAGCGCCTCCAATGAGATACATGTGCAACAGACAGTTAATAATGAGATGTTCTTTTGACTTAAAATTCTCTGTACGAGATTTATATCCCAGTAACATAAAATTATGTCGAGTTCTGTGTAATTAGACAACTAATTAAGGTCTCAGTCTGTTTATCCCTTTTATCGTGTCCGTAAAAATGATACTAATTGATGTAGAAGAATAATTGTACAACTATCTGATAATTTTAACGAAACACTTATTTTAGTACTTTAAAATATATCTATAAATGTATAGCCTTAAAAATGAAAGTAGAATTTAAAATTACTTAAATTTTATTATTTAGATTGTTTGGACTTAAAAATAATACAACGGTTAAAAATATTTTCCATATTTCAGTATACAGAATCTTCTTCTTCTTCTACTTTTTAGCAATTCAGTCTATTCAATAGAAGTTGTATTTTTTCTGTATTCATTGAAATGCTAAGTTAAACATGTATAATAAATAATTACAGCTATTAACCAATTATAATTAACATTACACCATCTGCAAGAATTATTTAATGAAAAATTTTTATGGGATTCGGTAATTAGGGATCATCTAAATTTCTTTTCGCATCGTTTTCTATATTTTTTAAAGCTGTTTGATTCAGCAATTACGAGTGAATTGTAAATAAGAACATTGTCGCGCGACTATACCTAGTTACATTTATCTGACACGCTCGATAAAAGATTAAATTCCGGTAAAAATCGCATTTTATATTTTCCTATTATTCGCTTCGAGCTCTGATTACTGTTTATCATCTAGTATTACACAATTAAAGTGTAGTTTAAATGAAAGAACAGTTAAATAAAAAGAAATTTAAAAATGAGATAAATCGCAACGCAACATAAATCTAAAGAGAAACGGAATTGGAATATAAAAATTAAGAACACCCATATCCATACGTATAAATAATAATGTAATACTGTTAGTAGATACTGTTATAGTATAAAAGTGTTAGCAGATATAATTACTGTATTATAAAATTGCAATAATGATATTTCAATGGTGCTAAAGAAACTTTGAAAAGACAGAACTACCAAAAATTAAAATGTACTTATTTGCATGGAATAAATCAAATTGAAAAATACCATGTATACAGGAAAAAATCTTTATTTATACCATTTGTAGAAAATGATAGTAAATTTTGGAAATTGTACCACTGGTGAATTTATAAAGTTACTATGAATAATTACCGATTGGTCACTTAGACTGGTCTGGTAGTTCTGGTGTTAAAAATGCTTATACATAATTCCTTTAGCCTCATAAAAGTTCTGTCGCGATACCGAATCCTTCTTTCAACATTTCTAAATTCTTCATCGCCATTACTCCCTCGGGGTATCAACCAAAACGATTGCACAACTCAATTTACAACGCGCAAAGATCGCGCGACCTCGCGTCGATTAATCCTCATCGAGAGGACGTTCCATCAAGATCCTGGCATTCGGTCGAGCCGCGAGATTCCTCGAAAATTGCGTGTATTTTCTAATATTCGCAATTTTGTTTAAACTTCTATTTACTTGAAATCCAGATAAAAATAGTTTGATCTTTGAGTCATCAATAAGTAAAATCTAGATCCAGATATTCGGACAATTCAGGTCTATATTAGATCAATATTAGATCAGTTCAGATATCCTCAAACTTAGGATTTCGAAGATAAGTTCCAACAAGTATTTTGGGTACTCGGATATCCGAATAGTAAGAACTCTAAGAAGATGGATTTTGATCTGCTAGACAAGTCCTATACTAGATCAATATGAGGTATCCTCAAACTCACGATTTCAAAGCTAAATTCCAACGAGTATTTTGGGTATTCGGGTATTCAGATAGTAAGAGCTCTAAGAAGATGGATGTTGAACTGCTAGATAAGTTCTATACTAGATCAATATGAGACATCCTCAAACTCACGATTTCAAAGCTAAATTCCAACGAGTATTTTGGGTATTCGGGTATTCAGATAGTAAGAGCTCTAAGAAGATGGATGCTGAGCTGCTAGACAAGTCCTATACTAGATAAATATGAGATATCCTCAAGTTCAGAATTTTAAAGCTAAATTCCAACGAGTATTAAGGGTATTCGGATATTCAGATAATAAGAGCTCTGAGAAGATGGATGCTGAGCTGCTAGATAAGTTCTATACTAGATCAATATGAGATATCCTCAAACTCACGATTTCAAAGCTAAATTCCAACGAGTATTAAGGGTATTCGGATATCCGGGTAATAAGAGCTCTAAGGTAAACTACGAGAGAACGATGCTGAACTGCTAGAGGTCCTCGCGCCGCTTTTACGAACGACGAGAGATTCGAACACGAGCAGACCAACAAAACGCAGGAGAAAAGACAAAACGAGCGAAGGGGACGTCCTAACGATGCGCCGAGCGTGACGTATCGACGTCTTCGAAATATTAATATTTATGAACCTCTCTTCCTGCGAACAGAATGCAAGCACCTGCGCGACGCGTGTGCGTACGCTTGTCCACGCACGCGGCGACAAAGCTGCATCGGCTGATTCTTTATCCTTTCATTTTTCTTTTTCTTTCGTTTTCCTTCTCCGAGCTTTCGAACCCTTCCGCCAAGGTGTAGTTAGCCGCCGTTATGCCGTCGTTCTATGGGACCCGCGAGTAAGTATACATTTTGTCGCGGTTGCTGGGTAATTCGAGTTACTTCGAACCGATAAAACGAAATGGACGACGTTGAAGGTTAAACGCTCGAGCCCTGGTTCCTTTTAACTTAGCGTCAGGTGTAGTGTGACGAAGAAATGGCGAGGATATTATGACAGGGTAAATTTACATGTATCCACATGAAACTGTATATTCGATGGACCCGCATTGACAGCGAATGGATGTCATATTAAAATTACTATGTCTAACAGAATAATGGTGAAACATCTTAACTTTCAACATCAAGATTTCTTCCCTAATTTCTTAAATTGAGCAGGCCGTTCAATGTATCAATTCAGAAAATTTAACACCATCAAGTGCAAATACCTGTAAATACTCGATGTATAATAATTTTTGTAGCAAAATGGCCTTTTAGACTCAAAATGCTTTAATAAAAAAAAAAGTGAATAACGATATATATGTATAACATGGATTCTTGTAATAAAATTACTCCTCCTAATTTATTGTCAATTGATCGAAGAATAGAATATGCAAATAAAAAATATCATTCTGGTTTAATATGAGGCGCAATAACTGTAGGATTAGCTTCAATAAAGTTATCAGGGTCAACTAAAAAATAGGGATTTTGAAAAATTAAAATTAATAATATTCTTAATACAATAATCATAGTAATTGAATCTTTTAAAATGAATAACGATATATATGTATAACATGGGTTCGTATAACGTGTTAAAATTATTCCTCCTAATTTATTGTCAACTGATCGAAGAATAGAATATTCAAGTAAAAAATATCATTCTGATTTAATATGAGGTGGAATAACTATAGGATTAGCTTCACTAAAATTATTAGGATTATCTAAAAAATAGGGATTTTGAAAAATTAAAATTAATAATATTCTTAATACAATAATCATAGTAATTGAATCTTTTAAAATGAATAACGATATATATGTATAACATGGGTTCGTATAACGTGTTAAAATTATTCCTCCTAATTTATTGTCAACTGATCGAAGAATAGAATATTCAAGTAAAAAATATCATTCTGATTTAATATGAGGTGGAATAACTATAGGATTAGCTTCACTAAAATTATTAGGATTATCTAAAAAATAGGGATTTTGAAAAATTAAAATTAATAATATTCTTAATACAATAATCATAGTAATTGAATCTTTTAAGTGAATAACGATATATATGTATAACATGGATTCTTGTAATAAAATTACTCCTCCTAATTTATTGTCAATTGATCGAAGAATAGAATATGCAAATAAAAAATATCATTCTGGTTTAATATGAGGCGCAATAACTGTAGGATTAGCTTCAATAAAGTTATCAGGGTCAACTAAAAAATAGGGATTTTGAAAAATTAAAATTAATAATATTCTTAATACAATAATCATAGTAATTGAATCTTTTAAAATGAATAACGATATATATGTATAACATGGGTTCGTATAACGTGTTAAAATTATTCCTCCTAATTTATTGTCAACTGATCGAAGAATAGAATATTCAAGTAAAAAATATCATTCTGATTTAATATGAGGTGGAATAACTATAGGATTAGCTTCACTAAAATTATTAGGATTATCTAAAAAATAGGGATTTTGAAAAATTAAAATTAATAATATTCTTAATACAATAATCATAGTAATTGAATCTTTTAAAATGAATAACGATATATATGTATAACATGGGTTCGTATAACGTGTTAAAATTATTCCTCCTAATTTATTGTCAACTGATCGAAGAATAGAATATTCAAGTAAAAAATATCATTCTGATTTAATATGAGGTGGAATAACTATAGGATTAGCTTCACTAAAATTATTAGGATTATCTAAAAAATAGGGATTTTGAAAAATTAAAATTAATAATATTCTTAATACAATAATCATAGTAATTGAATATCTTAAAGTGAATAACGATATACATGTATAAAATGGATTCGTATAACGTGTTATACGAAGATTCACTGTACATGTCCCGTAAACTAAATTCGATGGACATTCATTGCTATGGTGGTGTCTATTCTGATACAGGAATAAATCTGCAGAAGAACATAATAATGGTCACTGGTAGCGAAAGGGTTAAACGTAACAGACGTTTTGTTCGTTTCTATCAAGCAGCCTTTTCCCTCCACCTCTCTCCACTAGCTACTTTGAATAGCCGCAAGGGATCCGGGAAAGGAAATGTCTGTTTGAATTACTTATAACGACATGGAAATTGTCTGGGGATCTGTGTGCTTTCTTAAGGCGCGCTATCATATACGCACACATACGAAGCATCATAAACGAGTTACTCCCGTTTCGTTGTTGGATGAAGTTTCCCGAGGCAAGATTCTTTTTTTTTTGTCTCCCACTACACTTAAGGAGGGATTGGACCTTTTAGCGGTTTAATTTACCGCCTCGGCACGCCGTAATTCTTTTTTGTTGATTTTAGCGATGACATCCGTGTTTGACGCGTGGGACTGGATTTTTAACGAATGTCGCCGTTATTAAAGTACACAAACAAATTGTGATTATAATTTAAGAACGTTTTAACTCTTCAGCAGAATAATTGATATCTTAAGAGAATTTTAATGAAAATAAACATACTGTAATGTGTGATAATAATGAACAGTTAAAGTGTCGAAGTTTAATCATTCCAATAATAATATCTAACAAATGACATGTTAATTACTTTTTAACAGTTTCTGAATACGAGTATTAATGTAAATGGTTAATTGAATTTACAAAATATTTAAGACACCTGTATTTTTTATTATCTTATATTTCACACTTTTACCCCTAAATATCGATCGGCAATTTATTTTCGTCATATTTCGACTTGCAAGTTTTTAAGTGTCAGCCTTTAAGTGCTACAATGACGTGTAAATGATAATATTAAAGTTATTCAAAACAATTTTTATTCATTTCACAAGTAATATAATTTTGATTACAATATTTATATTATTAATTATATTGCTGGTGCCTGAGAGGCACACTTGGACTCATAAGGATTAATCCAACATCAAATTATGTATTTTCATACTTTGCAGAGCACTTAATTGCTGTAAAGACGTGAGAAAATAAGAAAGATTGAATTCAAAGAAATGCTTCGAGTATCGAATAACATGTACCATCGTAATTATTATAAATATTCATGAACCTAATTAAATATACTAAAAGAGTACCCTACGTTATAATTTTCTTCACAATGTATCATCTCGTGCACAGAAACACGACCGCTTCCGTATTTTTCCCCGAATTCATGCTTCGAATTCCTGTTGCACCCTGCAGCTGCTGTTGCCTCCGCGAGTTAATAACGAGCCTCGAGTGGCGAAGAGATAAAAACTGTGGATTGTGCGTCGTGCGTACACACGATAAATTATCTTATCGGCGCGGACAACGACGTATTGTGGGTAAAAAAAAAAAGAAGAAGAAGAGAAAGGAGACAGATGAAGGAAACGTGGATAAGTGCACGCGTCATGCGACGCAACCACACGTACGTATGTGTGGTTAATTGTAATTAAAATCGCGAAACCGGAAGTAGTTCGTGACGAGCACACGCCCTACGAGCGTGTCCCTTCCTCGTCGTGTGAAAACTGAAAGTAAAAGGAGACAGAGGTTTCTTTTTTTCTTTCACGCTGAAACAAACCGGAACTACCGCGTTTCATAGCGAAGATTCCGAGATTAAAAGAGCATGTGATGCAACGCTGAGGGAAACATTAAAGTGCAACACCTAGCAGACCGAGTTTTAACCCCTTTGCGCTCGAGAGGTGACTGTTAGTCATCAAATGATAGCTTCGAAAATTCTCAGATGTTAGTTAGTTTGTTTATTAGTTAGGCTCAGAGGTTAAACAGTCATATATGTAAATTTTAGTGTATTACTTAACTAAACTAAATGACGTTCAATATAGGCGAATTTTAGTAAACATTTGGAATTTGTAAATTTTTCAAAAATTCTCAGACTTTAATTAGTTTGTCAATTAGTTAGACTTCAGAAGTTAAACAGTCATATATGTAAATTTTAGTGTATCACTTAACTAAACTAAATGAGGTTTAATATAGGCGAATTTTAGTAAACATTTGGAATTTGTAAATTTTTCAAAAATTCTCAGACTTTAATTAGTTTGTCTATTAGTTAGACTCAGAGGTTAAACAGTCATATATGTAAATTTTAGTGTATTACTTAACTAAACTAAATGACGTTCAATATAGGTGAACCTTAGTAAACATTTCGAATTTGTAAATTTTTGAAGTTAGTATCATTAGACGACTAACAGTGCATCTCTTGAGTGCAAAGGGTTAAGATTTATTGAATGTGTAGTGTGACTTTCAGAATAATACACTCTCATTAGAAAATACTAGGATGTTCAGGGAAAATTAAGCAGATCTGTAACGCGATGAGAAAATCGTAGAAGCCTTTTCAAAATTATTATTTATTATTGCTACTTTGAACTGTAATCGATGTAATATTCTAAATTTGTGTTATCGCGATACTGTTGTTATTTAAAAATATTATTCTATTGTTGTTCTATTGTTGTCACTTTAAAATGAATTAAAAATTTCTTAATTAAGATTATTAATAAATACTGAAGAACTACTGTGTAAAATTATCGTCTAGAAATTCAGTACTGTATTGCTTTAGGATAATACTATTGAGTAATCAATATGTCGTGGAATTACTTGGGATACAATTCTCTCGCGTTCTTCGACGAGAATGTATCATTAGCATAGCTATTACTGGAATACGGAAGGTCATTACGAAGATATTTCATGGGTAAAGGACGCGGCGTATTTCTAAGAATCTCCATTACAAATGTAAGTTGAGCAGACAAGCAACTAATCAAACAATTTAATCCCTTCTTAACGATTGGTAGCGATCGTCGAAACCGCAAAATTTCTAATAAATTCATATTAAAAAGATTGGTATTAATGAATATGAACAGAAGAATGAATACCAATATACGCCAAGGTTCACAGAATCTGCATTCTTTATGGTAAATTTTTTTATACCCAAAAGGTTATGATAATTCTATAAATAAAATTGTACGAAATTTCTGCCTAATCTATTTGGATTCTTCGGATCCTATTTATTTTTTATATATTTTTATTAGAGAGATAGTCTACATTAAAATTAAGAAAAAGTAGTTTATTAAATAAATTGTATGGTAATGGGCTAAATTATAAAAATTGAAAAAAAAATATATTAACCCTTAACAGTCCAATGTCGCTTATGTTATTATTTTTATTGCTCTTATTGTTGTTATATTTACAATTATTCCATTAAGCACTTTACCAGGTCACTTTTGTGAATTTGTTTCCGCTTGTTATGCTATTATCCTAAATAAATTTTCATTAAAATTTATGTAAATATTCTTTTCCCTATACTTGCTATAAAAATGTTGAGCCCACAGCTTGGATCTGGTGAGCAAGTATACTTAAAATTATTTATTTTCATAATTACCGCAACGTATCAACACATGCATGAATAAATTTCAGAACGAATACTGTGCCTGTTTCTAGCGAAACCATCTTTTCTATTTTGTACCTTTGCGCACGAAGAAAATCGGCCGTAAAATCGCTACCATTTGTTTGTATTAGCGTAGACAGATCAAACGATCAAAGTTGTTTGAGCTACGAAATGGAACGATGGTTCGTTCGTTTTCATGGACGAATCGTTACGATAAGGATCGCAGAGCGGAGATCATCGATTCGCCATGGAGAACACGCGTGGAATCCACGCGAAACAAAATCCAGGCAGCGAGAGAGTTCACCTCTGCTTCTTTCCCGTCCCTTCTACACCACATAACCTACCGCTTTTTCACTCGCGATGATAGCAGTCTTCAGGCAAGAGTAGTATGCGGTTGCATAGCCGGGGAAAATAGGTATTTGAAATAGATACAGTCGGTCGTAAAAGTTTTCGCGTATCTGCATACTTTTAATTTCCATACCCTCTTTTCCATACGTATGGAACATTCAAATTATATTACAAGCTATATTTTTAATTAAAGATCGTAATTTTTATATTGCAATCATAATTTTTCTCTGTACGAATATTTTTGAGACAGATTGTACCTTATTCAATCTTCCATAACTCTATGTAACTGTACCGATTGTGAACATTAACGCTAGAACTACCAGAGCAGTCAAAATGATCAATTAATAATTATTCATAACAACCTTATAAATTCACTGTGGTAAAGCTTCACAAATTCATTATAATTTTCTGCAGAAGATAAGAATAAAGATTTGTTTTCTATGTATTCGATATTTTTTCATAGAATTTTCAATTTTACAACAGTTCCAGTTCCAGTGTTAAATGGTTCAACACTAGAACAACCAGAGAAGTCAAAATGATCAATTAATAATTATTCATAACAACCTTATAAATTCACTGTGGTAAAGCTTCACAAATTCATTATAATTTTCTGCAGAAGATAAGAATAAAGATTTGTTTTCTATGTATTCGATATTTTTTCATAGAATTTTCAATTTTACAACAGTTCCAGTTCCAGTGTTAAATGGTTCAACACTAGAACAACCAGAGAAGTCAAAATGATCAATTAATAATTATTCATAACAACCTTATAAATTCACTGTGGTAAAGCTTCACAAATTCATTATAATTTTCTGCAGAAGATAAGAATAAAGATTTGTTTTCTATGTATTCGATATTTTTTCATAGAATTTTCAATTTCATCTTTTCCATGCAAATAAGTACGCTTTAATCGTCGGTAGTTCTAGTGTTAAAGTGAATCAATAATATCTTCACCTTGTTAGGTATCTTTATCTTTTATTCAACTGAAATATAGTCGCTAGTTGTAAATTATGGTAATTAATTAAAATATTCAAAGCTATCAATTTTGTGAATTACTGTATTGTTTAGTGGTTCCTATTATATCTTGTTATAACTTTAACTCTTTTCACCCCCACAATTTCTATCGTAATGGCTTTACGAATCGTAAAGGTCATCACCATCAATGAAGTTCGATTTCTTGGATTCTCTTTGAAGCTACTGTACGTATTTTCTCTTCGTTGGGGAACGTTCTGTGTAAGGGGACGCATAAAAACGGAAGCACGAGCAGCTTTCGTATTCGTAGCACCGGTGTGGCGATCGATCAACTCCCGGGGATTTCTTTTATTAATCGCTATGGGGTCAACAGCCCTCGGTTGTGATCCTCACGACTTCATTAAGATGTTGCCGATAACAGTGTGGAAAGAATGTGGATAGTGGATACATCGACCGAAACACTCTTCGTAATTTTCTAGCTTGTATCATATAGACGGGAGCCCCGCAATAACGTGGAAAACGTGGGGTCGAATGTTGCAATTTAATTTTCTATTAGACAAGAGCACAACCAAAGGGGGCGGTTATAATGTTTAATGGAATATGAAATTCAATTATGATAGCGATAAATCACGTATAACGAAGGGTTGTGGTAATACGTTACTTCCGTATTAATCTCCTTTGATACATTATTAGTATAAATAACGTGGTATGTAATTAAGTATTCATAAATGAATGATTAAACATGCATTTCTTATGCTTATCAATTATCGTGGGTGTCTAATAACATGAGCAATAAATTTATACATAGTATGAATTATATTGTATCACGTAACATTTAATTGACAATAATCTGAGGAATATTAAATTTTTTATTTAGTGTTAATTCATACACTAGAAGAATTCAACGTTGGTGATAAGCGTTTTTAACCCTTCTATATAAACATTCATTCCAACAATTCACAATAAGGTATTAAGGTAAAAGAAAGATTATAAATTGTATAATAAAAAAGTAATTCCAGTTTTAATGATCGAGCCAGTGAAAAAGAAAAGAATACCAAAATTTCTTATTTCTCTTTATTTTTTATTTTATTTTATTATATTTTAAAATTTTTATTTCTCTTTATTATTTCTTAATTATACAAAGTTAAGCTACACCTCATTTACATTAAATCGATGCTTTTCCAAAATTAAACCACCGTTTCAATTTCATTATTCTCAAAATTCCCGATTCTTCCCCAAAAATCTTCAATTTGGTTCGAGAAAGTGCTGTACGATTTTACGAGGGAATTGGCTGCACCCCGTTCAATGTATCTACACGGCGATGGTAATTGCAAATTGTTCCATTTTCGAGGAAATACGAGTGATCAGGAACTTAATGGGTCGACCGTGGTCGCAGGTGCGGTTTCTGTTCAGAAATTACCGTCGCCTCGTGGCGTATAAATTTCTGAGCAATCGAATCCACGGAATTTTACAAGACTCGTCAGACCGATGGCACGAGACACGATCGTCATTCATGGGAAATAAAAATGTGCAACAGCACGAACGTTCTGCGCAACGCTAACCCTGGCATTCGTTCGTCCTGCATCCTATCGATATTGACATTGGATAACGAGCATATTTACATAATTAAATACGTGTTATCGTGTAGACCGGGTAACATTACGATCGTTCTTACTGCGTCTCGCGCAGAGCGATCTTCGTTAAAATTCTTAGGATGCGTTAAATTGTTTAACGAAGTACCTCACGATTTTTGCTAATACAATTTACTGCGCTGTTTTTCTCACGTCGCTTGTTTTTCTCGCGTTTTAGCGAAAAAAGTTTCTATCGAAGTACGACGCCATATTTTTATTATCGTTTTTCAAAGTTTATTTTTTTTATTTTTATAGTTTAATATTTTGAAGTTTATTTTGGTATAACGATATAATGATATAAGAGAATCATGAATTAAAATGAATGAAATAATTATAAAGGACAATTTGCATGTTCTTTAAATTAATTATATCTGAAATAAATGTGCATTGAATACTGTACTGGCATTGAAAATTGAATTACACACAAACTTTAAGTTCATACATTCAATTTGAATACTATTTCAATACCATTGTGTTCATTTCAATCATCCATTTTCCACAGTTATACCTATAACTTTATACGCGAAAAATTGAACATTTCCATGCAAATATGGAATTTCCCTAAAAATGAATATTTTTTAAGAAACAAAATAAAACCTTTCCAAAATCTGTATATTCTTTTCGCCTTATATTTACACTGCATCAAACGATATACCTAGATTTTCAACTGAAAGATCGTCAAACCTAGAGACGACCTGTTAACGACCTATAACTTTATGCGCGAAAAATTGAACATTTCCATGCAAATATGGAATTTCCCTAAAAATGAATATTTTTCAAGAAACAAAATAAAACCTTTCCGAAATTTTTATATTCTTTTCACCTTATATTTATACTGCACCAAACGATATACCTAGATTTTTAACTGAAAAATCGTCAAACCTAGAGACGACCTGTTAACGACCTATAACTTTATGCGCGAAAAATTGAACATTTCCATGCAAATATGGAATTTCCCTAAAAATGAATATTTTTCAAGAAACAAAATAAAACCTTTCCGAAATTTTTATATTCTTTTCACCTTATATTTATACTGCACCAAACGATATACCTAGATTTTTAACTGAAAAATCGTCAAACCTAGAGACGACCTGTTGTTCTAACCATCAAGATTTCCAATTTGCGACGAAGCGGCGTACCAAATAAAATTTCCTAAACAGCCTAACAGCGAAAGCGACAAGAAAATTGTTCAAGAGCGAGCTACATTCTATCCGTTCAGAATGCGGAGACAAAAAGGTAGGAGGCAGAGGAACGGAAAGCGAGACAGAGAAGCGAAGAACCAAAGGGAGGTCAAAAGAAATGGTTACAAAGACGGGCGCGCGGGTTCGAGGCGGCTAGTTAATGCCGGGCATTAAAACGAGAGACAGAAGACAAAACAACGGCACGAGTTTTAATAAGCTGAAGTACGGGATTGGCCGGCCAGTTGGCTTCAATCAAGTCTCGGGATCTTCTTCTCTGCTGCCTTCTCCGGGGCCTTTGCCCATTCCACGCGTGCGTGCGCGGCCAAGTCGACGAATTAAACCCACGGGGAACCATGAATTATTATTACCGTCACACTTATTGTTACCGCTGCCATCGTCGACCGTTGACAACGCCGACCGACAACACTGGCCACGTATTTGAATAACGATGAGGAGAGCACAGGAATTGGACGAGGCCCTTCTAACTTGGCTCTACTGTCGTCGTTTCGATCAACGACAGATTGGGAAGAAAATAGATTTTCGGTAGAATCAGCAAAAATTTCTTGGATTATTAAGAAAATTGCAACAGCAACTTAACCCTTTAACGTGCACGCTCGAGATAATTCAGGCGACAATAAAATTTACAATACAATAAAAATTTTGATTATTTTCGTATTTTTTTAATTTTCTTGCCAAGACAACGTTCTAAATTGTGCTTTTTTACATACAAAAAAATTGATTTTTTTTTCAAAAAAACTGTGCATTAAGGGATTAAACCCACGGGGAACCATGAATTATTATTACCATCACACTTATTGTTACTGTTGCCATTGTCGACCGTTGACAACACTGGCCACGTATTTGAATAACTATGAAGAGAGCACAGGAATTGGACGAGGCCCTTCTAACTTGGCTCTACTGTCGTCGTTTCGATAAACGACAGATTGGAAGAAAATAGGTTTTTGGTAGAATCAACAAAAATTTCTTGGATTATGAAGAAAGGATGTTAAAAATTGCAAGAGCAACGTTTGATTGTTTTATGGTGAGAACCAATTGTTTGCCATTTCTGTTAACTTAGAGCTCTTGCATTTTACTGCTAATTTTTTTAGTGAAATTTATGAAAATATGAATATGTGGTTAATGCAATGGAATACTGGGTTGACTGGGTGCAAGGGAAGATTTTGACGAACAAAATGATGGAATTCAGCTCGTTCTTAAGACGAATTTGTTTAGGGAATAATGAACGGAAGAATTTTTCGTAATTTTCCACAGAAGTTTTATAAAGTTACTACAAAGGACTTTTAGAAATTTTCCACGATTTTTCACGAGCTTTGTTTCCTTTAAATAAAGCGTTTCCTCGTATAGTATTCAATTCGATTTCTTTTACGCGAACAGGTTTAATCATGGATAGCTGTATCGTTAAGCCTTTGCACTCGAGAGATGACTATTAATCGTCTTATAATATCGACTTCAAAGATTTTCAATTGCAAAATATTCACTAAGATTCGCTTATATTAAACTTCATTTAGTTTAATTAAGTCATGTACTAAAATTTACATATATGACTATTCAACTTCTGGGTCTGACTAATAAATAAACTAACTATAGTCTGAAAATTTGCGAAACTATCACATGGCGACTAATGGTCGCCTCTCGGGCGCAAAGGGTTAAACTGGTAAGTCATAAAACGGATTAGGTAAACGATTTACGTTACCACGCATAAATACACGAAGCTTCCCGTCAAGGGGTTAAACGGATTTTTAACTTTTATCGTTCAAGCAAATTCTCCGTGCTGCTCCACACCTATTCCCAAGCAGTCAGCAGAAGTTAAGGTTGATCGAACGGTCCTTCGTTCGCGACACGTCGGGAATCGCAGCTTCTCGTTTATCATCGTTTGATGTCAAAGTAGCCTTCTGTCCCGGGAACGTTTTCTTTTCGCCTCGATTTATTGCACACTCGCGTATGATCGAGGACAATATACGTGTGCACGCGGCTTCGAGGATCCTTTTATAAATCGCAAACGATGCGGCGGGCTTATTCGTGTCGCAGGGAAATAATGAAAATAGGAATTTGATCAAATCCTTAAGGAATATGATCGATTCACGGAAGATGTTAACCCTTTGCGGTCCTATGTCGAGCGTCACTCGACACAGCGCACAGTGGGGTATTTGTCCCGAAAAATTGGACAAAACTGTTTCCATATTCAATCAATCTTTAACACTAGAACTACCGACAATCAAAGCGTACTTATTTGCACGGAAGAGATCACATTGGAAATTACATGAAAAAATACGGAATACATAAGAAATAAATCTTTAGTTATACCTTCTACGGAAAATCATAGGAAATTTTGGAAGCTTTACCACAGTGAATTTATAAGGTTGCTATAAGTAATCATCAACCAGTCATTTTGACTGCTGTGGTAGTTCTAGTGTTAAACTGACATAACTGCGCTGAAATTTATTCGAATTGGATCAAACACAGACGATTTTACTGTTAACCCTTTGCAGTCCTATGTCCAACGTGTCTCGACACATCGTCGACATAAGACCTGCTGAAACGAAATTGCGAATGCAGCACGGACCGCAAAGGGTTGAAATAATAACAACTCTGTGGGGGGATTTCTCTGAAGAAAGTAATATAAGAAAGTAATAAATATGAAATAGTACTGTTTAGATATTAAAAGTATTTATTTAGTAAATCATGCATTATTAAATGTAGAATAATTAATACAACAATAGTCATTGAAACATGAATTGTTTATTCGAGAATAATTAACAAAAAAAAATAGGTTTGGGTTTAGGTTCGGTTTATAGTATAAATCACTTACTTTCTTCAGGGAAATCATCCTACAAAGTTGTTATTTTAACGTTATATATCTTAGGGATTTGATCAAATCCCTATTTTTATCATCTCCCTGTAACATTTGCATACTTCTCGGATGTTGGGCGCGAGTAAAATCGACAAAGATACGCATTGATTCGACGCGTTCCTTTGCTTCTCCGTCCAAGTGTACTCGTTGTCCGCTGTGATGTAATTGGCAGGCAAAAAAATTGATCGATTTCGATGGCCGGCCTTTTCAAACGAATCCGATTAATTACGGAAACGTGTAAGCGTTTAACTTATTCCCTGCCAACTACGAGATATCTCATAGTTTATGCTACAAGTCATCAATTCTAATATCACTTTTTATTGGTAAAATAATGACCCATATTTTCTTTTAAACATTTATAATAAATCATTGAACTTGTTAACAGCTGTAAAATCTTAAGTATTAGAAGAAAAGAACATCCAAAATTTTATGAGCCCCATTTTATTTAACCCATTTAGCTTCTTGAACTTTTATTTATGCATATTATAGAAACTCTCTAGGACGAATAGTTTTAATATAGAAGGAAAGGAAAATTTTCGCGTAACTGTACACTGTCGGCATCCTAGCATGCAATTTAGGAGAAACAAAAATAAATATATAATAAATTACTGAACCTGTTAACATCTGTTAAATTTTAAGTATTAAAAGCAAAGGATATCTAAAATTCTATGAGTGTCATTTTATTTAACACGTTTAGCTTCTTAAAATTTTGTTTATGCATATTATAGAAAAACTTTAGGACGAATATTTCTAGTATAGAAGGAAAGGTTTCCGCGTAACTGTATACTGTCAACATCCTAGCATACAATTTAGGGGAGACAAAAATATATTTATAATAAATCACTGAACCTGTTAACAGCTGTTAAATCTTAAATATTAAAAGAAAAGGACATCCAAAATTTTACAAACCCCATTTTATTTATCCCATTTAGCTTCTTAAAATTTTGTTTATGCATATTATAGAAACTCTCTAGGACGAATATTTTTAATATAGAAGGAAAGGAAAATTTTCGCGTAACTGTACACTGTCGGCATCCTAGCATGCAATTTAAGGGAGGTAAAAGGAACCCTGCAATTGCCAGGATATTGCACTGGTCAGTTTCGACAGGCATAGCCGTCTAATTCTTCAAAAGAAAGGAACGAGAAAGGCTCGAGCAGGCCGGAGGTAGGCCAGGGCACAAGGAGAAGAAGAAATCTGGGCTGTTCTTACGGAAGAAAAACATCGATAACAGCCGAGCTGGTACACTCGTGTCAGAAGAGCCTGGAGGATCCGGGCCAGACCCTTCCAGTTGGCGTAGAAACCATTGGCGTAGAATCTCTTTTCCTTTTCTCCTTTTTTCTTTCAGCAGCAGCTATTCACAGCTAGTTTTATTCGATAAACACGAACCAGTTAAATAGTTTCTATTCTAGGAATGAGTAAATAAATAAAAGCAAGAACATTTTTAAGTTTGGCAGATTTTAGTGTGCACTCGTTTAATTTCGTTTGAAGTTCGATGGAATTATTAAAGCTGCTAACTGTATTACTACTGTATTATTCATTTTTAAGTGGAGCCTATAATTTTTATTTACAATTTGCACAATAATGCTATTAGCTTATTTTTGAGAATTAAATGGAATGCATGGATGAAATTTTTCTATTACTAGCAGCTGATCTTGTTTAAAATGGCAAATATCCTTCTAGAGGAGGAAATGGAACATACATATTCATAAAACATGATAAAATAAAATTAGCTTATAGTAATCCATTTGAAAGGATGATGGACTTATTTGGGTTAAGTAGTTTCACACTGACGTGTGCAGTATTAGATCTACGTAAAGGTTTCCATCATCTTCTTTGTAGAAGCTGCATATTTATTTTAAGACTTAGTATCCTACTATCCTATTTGTAAACGAATGTAACACTTATTCTCTAGATCCAAAATTGAATTCCATTTATCCAAAGATAAAGGAATACTGGGGAAAGGTGATCGAAAATCTCCTACAAAAAATTGTTAAAAAAGTATTGAAACTTAGCAATGCTGTGATTAAAAGTCTTTAGTTCCTGATTAAAATATCTGTGTTATTTTGAGTGAACAGTGTCACAACCATATACGGTCCGGAGCCATTTTTCTACGACAACATGGTACACACCCATCCGTTACATCATTATCAAGTGAAATCATTCGCCAAGAAACCGACACCTGATTACAAAATTCAACGAAAACCCATAAAATCGATTTCCTCCATACAAGAAATCCAAATCTAAACCTAACTCTCAGTTTTATCAAACCTGGCAAGAATTTCGCGAAGGAAGACGTCAGCTAGGCATGATTACGAAAATTCTAGGAATCGCGACTTTTCCGATCGAAAGTGCGGCCATTAGGAGGACCGTCGACCGATTAACAATCTTCCGGCCGATAAGGAACAATGGTAACAATTAGAGTTTATGACTTCCTGCGCCAGTGGAGGCCTCCGCTTCTCGGTTCCTACGGATTAACGGAACTCCCACGCGGTCCGTGCACGCCGGTCTTTTCGTGGCAAGTTCACCAACTCGTCCCAGCACTGGGGACTTCGAGCACGCCCCTGGGTGCCAATGAGTTGTCAATGGAATATCAATAAAGCGTATGGAAACGCTCGTTATGCGTGGCGCCGCTTGTGGTGTGTACGACCTGATGAAGTCTCTTTTTCTCTCCCTGTACGTGTGTATGTGTGTGTGTGTACGTTTCTCTTTCTCTCTTGGTTTAACCTCACACCACAAAGGCCAGAAATAACGCAATCGATACCTCGTTTCATAAATAACAAACGTGTCTCTCGTTTTTCACTCCTTTTCTCCCCTTCGTTTGAGGTGACTGCGCGGATGACAGACGTATCGAGGATTTAACACCGTACGCGTTGAATATATTTCTTTTTCCTTCTTCATATTTCTGCGAGAACACGAAAACGTCTGGAGACGTCGTCGAAGCACATCCGCCTATGCGCTCACCTCTAAACAGTTTTTATCGCTTACTTAACCCATATGAGAATGAAACGGAGGACGAGCAGAAGGGTGACTGTGAAGTGATCCCGCTTTACGATTTTTGGCGGCATTGTTCGAGTTTAATGCTGGCTTCGCGTGGGCGGTTAGGGAATAGGTTACTTTATAGTGTGAGGCGTAGCAATGGTAGTACTTGGTTAATTCATAGTAACAGAGTGGAAACGATACTGTTCTGGAGAGAATTATACAAATTTTTTATATTTAGATCACAAGATAAATTCAGTTTCTGATATTTTTTGGAATTTAAGAAATAACCAATTTTCAGTTTTATTGTAAAGATACGTTAAATTTTTGAATACAAACAGCTGAAGAATAAATTTAGGAAAAATGAAACGGGTTCCGTCCTCCATTTTACCTCTTGTCTCCAGGTTTTAAGCGTAATTTCGAGGGGCTAATGTTACTTAGAGCACTTTACCTTGGGACTAATGGTAGTGCACTCTAAGAGCTACGACACGGCTCTAAAAATGGACTCTTAAACGCTTTATCCCTCGACCCTTCAATTATTTACGTATTATGCTTCAACAGGAAGTATCCAAATAACACAGCATTTCATTGAAGAAAGTCGTTACAATAAGGGGATTTACTTGTTGTCGAACAATTTTAAGCGCATAAGTAATTCAAACACTGTAAATTTGTTTTGAATGCTGGATTATCTATTAAATTTGTAAAACAATGATAAAGACCATCTGTCAAACTATACCTACGCTATACAACAAAACATCGTTATATAACAAAATTGGAAATAAATGTGTTACAAAACATATTTTCTTAATTCGTTAGTATGTATACAAATTTCTCGCTATAAGTAACAAATTACTATTCGTACTCTATATTACAAGGAGATTCACCTAATCCTAAAATTCTGATTTCAATGAAACTTTGTATCTATATAGAGCATAATGGATCCCGAATGGAGCAATTTTTTCATCGACACTAAATCTTATAGAGGGGGCGAAAACGACCCCTAAAGTTTCTGCGATTTTTCATGCTCTGAACACAGGTTCCTCTGGAATCTTTTTCTATGGCAGGCCGATAGAGCATTAAAAACTAAGACTTTTTTATCTGAAAGGTTTTGCTTTATCACGCATTGATGCAGAGTTATGTTTAAAAAATGAGAAAGAAAATATTGAAATTTTAACGTTGATTTCGTTTCCTTAAAATGGTATTTAGTTATAAGACAAGAAATTAATCCATATATATATACTATTACACTCTACATACCTACAAAGTTTTATTAAAAACGTTAATTGAAATCAGAATATTAAAGTTAAATGAATTTATTTCTAATACACTGTACGAATACTTTTTGGATCCACTGTATATATTAAATAGATAGGCTCGTTCCTACCTGGTCTAAGGAAAAGACCCGTAGGAATGGGGTAGAACCAGGGAACCCCGAGAAATGAAAACATAATAATAATAATAATTTTATTTCGACTGATTCATTACAACCTACCTCGTGCACTCGAATTCGCTTAATCGACATCTTTACGACCTACACTCTACGAATACTTTGTTGTATAACAAAGTTAGAAACTGTTATTTAACAATGTCTTGTTATATAGTGTGGACGCAGTTTAAGAGCTGTAACAAAGAGGAAGAAACGAAGAAACGCGACACAGATACAGGGAAATCATACCAAGCATAAATAGAGGACGCCATAAAACGAAGCCGTAAAACAAGAGCCACACTCTGGCAGAAATTAAGTTTCATGAAGGCACAAGCTGCTTAATGATATTTGCTGGCGGGGAGAGGGGCGTTTAATTTGTCCCTCCGCGACGATGTTGCACGCGTACGTAAAAATCTGAGGCTAGAGACTCGCCCTCCGGCGGCAACACTAAACGACGCCCCATTAATTTTTAATGAACACTAATAATTTTTAATAAGATGCAATAGCGGTAATAAATATTAATCGTTGTCCTCAATGGAACGATTCGAAAATCGTGTTGTTCTTTGCAGTCAGCGAGAAATTAACCCTTTGCACTTCTAAACAACGTTGGTAAATGATGAGAGACTTTGGATTTTTACGAATTTATGTGAAATTCAAATGTGTTAAAAAGCACAGAATGCTCAAAAAAGAAATAAATAAGGTGAGTTGTAAATTACAAAATTTAGGAAATGACATGAATTTTTATTCAAATGCCATTTCTTTATCTACCCTTATAAAAATTTGAATTTGCATAAAAATCCACTGTCTGATGGCAGCTTTGCGAGTTTTTGAATGCAAGGAAATAAATAGTCGCATTTGTAAAATTTTAATATCGCTTAGTAAAGTTAAACAAATTGTAATTTCTCACACCCGAATTTTAAATTTCAACCCTTTGACATTTAAAAAATTTCCAACGTAAAATAGGTACTATGATAAAATTTTAAAATTACTAAAATTCGCTCGTACTAAAAGTGATTTAATATAGTTTA
This sequence comes from Tetrapedia diversipes, assembly GCA_033822845.1. Lineage (NCBI taxonomy): Eukaryota > Metazoa > Arthropoda > Insecta > Hymenoptera > Apidae > Tetrapedia > Tetrapedia diversipes. The sequence goes on from JAOPTO010002288.1 coordinate 290,951, forward strand.
ATAATAATATTTACTAAAATCTACAAACTTGATTATTATATCAAGCTCTTGCATAATTTTTGCACTTGGAAATTTTTGAAATTGGTATCCTTCAGAGATCAAGGATCGTCTGTCAAGTGCAGAGGCATGATCAAATCGTAATAGCCTTCACAGTAAAATTTCAATATTACTAAAATTCGCTCGTACTAAAAGTGATTTAATATAGTTTAATAATAATATTTACCAAAACCTACAAACGTAATTATTATATTGAGCTGTTGCATAATTTTTGCATTTGGAAATTTTTGAAACTAGTATCCTTCAGAGATCGAGGATCGTCTGTCAAGTGCAGAGGCATGATCAAATCGTAATAGCCTTCACAGTAAAATTTTAATATTACTAAAATTCGCTCGTACTAAAAGTGATTTAATATAGTTTAATAATAATATTTACTAAAATCTACAAACTTGATTATTATATCAAGCTCTTGCATAATTTTTGCACTTGGAAATTTTTGAAATTGGTATCCTTCAGAGATCGAGGATCCTCTGTCAAGTGCAGAGGCATGATCAAATCGTAATAGCCTTCACAGTAAAATTAAATATTACTAAAATTCACTCGTACTAAAAGTGATTTAATATAGTTTAATAATAATATTTACTAAAACCTACAAACTTGATTATTATATCAAGCTCTTGCATAATTTTTGAAACTGGTATCCTTCAGAGATCGAGGATCGTTTGTCAAGTGCAGAGGCATGATCAAATCGTAATAGCCTTCACAGTAAAATTAAATATTACTAAAATTCGCTCGTACTAAAAGTGATTTAATATAGCTTAATAATAATATTTACAAAAATCTACAAACTTGATTATTATATCAAGCTCTTGCATAATTTTTGCATTTGTAAATTTTTGAAATTGGTATCCTTCAGAGATCAAGAATCGTCTGTCAAGTGCAGAGGCATGATCAAATCGTAATAGCCTTCACAGTAAAATTAAATATTACTAAAATTCGCTCGTACTAAAAGTGATTTAATATAGCTTAATAATAATATTTACAAAAATCTACAAACTTGATTATTATATCAAGCTCTTGCATAATTTTTGCATTTGTAAATTTTTGAAATTGGTATCCTTCAGAGATCAAGAATCGTCTGTCAAGTGCAGAGGCATGATCAAATCGTAATAGCCTTCACAGTAAAATTAAATATTACTAAAATTCGCTCGTACTAAAAGTGATTTAATATAGTTTAATAATAATATTTACTAAAATCTACAAACTTGATTATTATATCAAGCTCTTGCATAATTTTTGCACTTGGAAATTTTTGAAATTGGTATCCTTCAGAGATCGAGGATCCTCTGTCAAGTGCAGAGGCATGATCAAATCGTAATAGCCTTCACAGTAAAATTAAATATTACTAAAATTCACTCGTACTAAAAGTGATTTAATATAGTTTAATAATAATATTTACTAAAACCTACAAACTTGATTATTATATCAAGCTCTTGCATAATTTTTGAAACTGGTATCCTTCAGAGATCGAGGATCGTTTGTCAAGTGCAGAGGCATGATCAAATCGTAATAGCCTTCACAGTAAAATTTTAATCGCGACAAAGAATGCGTGAAGCGATGCAAGAAGTGTAGTAAAAGATGCCGAGGAACAGATGTTCTGCGACATCGTTTTCGTTTGTCGTCCCCGTTGCAGCAACCCATAACGGGCGTGGTTATAGCAACTGTATGCAAATGTATGCGTTGAATAATTGCTCGCGCAAAAACGTGGCCAGGAGAAAAAACATATGGAACACGCGTAACTAGGATCGCCACGACGAGGTCGATACTGTTCGTAAACAAGAAGAAGATGTGATTTTCATTTGTCATCGAAGGTTGGCGACGATGTCATAAATAATAATGACCTAAGCACCGAGAAACGTCCTGCGCTGTAGCGCCAGAACCAGTTCGTTATGCTTCCTGGTTCGAAAACAAAGTTGTTATTTCTGATAATAATAGTAAATTTCCGTGTATCATTGAATTTCTTGCGGTCACGTTGGAAAACGCAGTGAACTCTTTGAAGTAGCTGATAACAGTTCTTGAAATGTTATTGGATGGGCACGGAAGTTTGTTATTTTGTCAAATAACAAGAGTATTATAATTATCTGCTATTTAGTTTTTACGTTCATTTATTGTATATCACGCTGGCTCGACTATAACCGTTCTGCGAGTTCGTTATAAATTTAATGTGCCATAAAGATAAAGCAGTTGGTAAAAACTTCTACATTCACCTGATATAATGTGGTTCTAATTGCATAGATAACCGTAGTGTAATTGTAACAATTAACCCTTTGCGCTTGAGAGGTGACTGTTAGTCACCAAATGATAGTTTCGCAAATTTTCAGACTTCAGTTAGTTCGTTTATTAGTCAGACTCAGAAGTTAAACAGTCATATATGTAAATTTTAGTATATCACTTAACTAAAATAAATGACGATTAATATAGGCAAATGTTAGTAAATATTTCGAATTTGAAAATTTTTGAAGTTAGTATCAGTAGATGACTAACAGTCACCTGTCGAGTGCAAAGGGTTAATAATTATTATTCCTCTGATATTTCCTCACTCCTTCAAAATACCCTGTTAACTTATTACTTATTTAAATTATTGTTAATAAAATGGCGTTCAAATTTACGAATACGATTGCTTAACCTTTAGTACTCAAAAACTTGGGAACCCTTCTTATTTGATGACCAAAAAACCCACTCGTCAGTGCAAAGGGTTAACTTTTATCCAAATAAAAGTTGATAATTATTATTCCTCTGCTATTTCCTCACTCCTTCAAAATACCCTCTTAACTTATTACTTACTACTAAATTATTGTTAGTCAAATGGCATTCAAATTTACGAATACGATTGCTTAACCTTTAGTACTCAAAAACTTGGGAACCCTTCTTATTTGATGACCAAAAGACCCACTCGCCAGCGCAAAGGGTTAACTTTTATCCAAATAAAAGTTAATAATTATTATTCCTCTGCTATTTCCTCACTCCTTCAAAATACCCTCTAAACTTATTACTTACTTAACTTATTGTTAGTCAAATGGCATTCAAATTTATGAATACGATTGCTTAACCTTTAGTACTCAAAAACTTGGGAATCCTTCTTATTTGATGACCAAAAAACCCACTCGTCAGCGCAAAGAGTTAACTTTTATCCAAATAAAAGTTGACTCGATTATATCGTATGAATATAAAATTCCGAAAAAACCTCTTCCGTCAATTATTTATTTTTCATCGCTTAGAACGTGATTCACCCGCGTATGTATCCGCTTTTTTCAGTGCCAGATAAACGTAAAAATTTTCGTCGAACTTATCTCAACGACCGATGCCGTAACTTCGATAAAAAGGAAAAGAAGAGGAACAGTCAGTCCTTACAGTTAGCTCGCGAGCAGAAACCACGATTTTTATCGAGGTGATACGGTTCTCCGGATAAGGTAATTCTCAATAGCGTTTCAACGGAAGAAATAAGCTTCTACTTGGAAGAGGAGACGAGGAATTCTACCGGACAGACCGGAAACTACGCGCGAATCGTAAAGCCGCCAGTGTGGCTGGTATTACGTCGACGATTAATTGCAAGTATGCGCGTTGGACGATGTCATGTGGCACAAGAATATCGCAAGAAAAATGCCGTCATATACTATAGAATTGCTAATACGACGAGAAACGGGGCTGTAACTGGGCCAGCAATATATTCCGTTGGCGACGCAGCGTTGCCACTTATCGTTCATCTAGAAACTCTTCTTGTAATTAACGGCGATAGATAACCGATTTTCCATTTGTATCGCGATGCAGATGGAAAACAAGAAAACGAGAACTATCCAATTATAGTCGTTACAGATTGTGACCACCGTTGCTCGCCCGCTAGTGATTTGATTTTCAGGTTATGTTCTTAACGCTGAAACGCGCAACTCGAATATTCAACATCAAAGCTTTGTTCGAAGACTTTCTTAGATACGAAAAGAAAAGAAAATTGAAGAACGAAAAGAAGCTTGGGAAATTAATTATGTACTTTAGATCTACGTGTATACAGAGATTATGTAATTAAATTAATAAATTGCTAATAATTCAGTTAATTAATTGGATAATTAGTTAACTAATTATGTGGTTAATAAATGTTTCATTGTAAAGATAGTAATTCTTAAAGGAAAATATATTACTTGCAGAAACAATCAACTATATTACGATTTTAATTACACCCTATATAGTAGTACCAATTTATACTACTTGCCTAAGTTAAAATATCCTATCTCACATTTTTTCATTTTTCGAGATATATTAAAATGTTCCAAATTCCATCTGTATTTTGCCTCTAAGTAAAATAGTTAATTAATTTATCCTAGTTGCTTTTCAAGCGAAATTTTTCTAATTTAAAGTAATTAAATTACAGTTTTCGCAGTATAATTGTTAACTTATGAGAGCGATATGATATTTCAAAGATAGACCAAAGGATTCGATTAAATTTTACTCAATCTGTTCGAAGAGAAAAAAATAACTGTCCACGTTAAAACGTTAAAAAAAAGGGCAGGAAAGTGCGAGAAATTTTGAGGGCCGTAAAGATGGCCGTTGTTGCCGTTCCGGACAATATCTCAGAAAAGTTTCCGGGGTTAGAGAACGGTGTCCGATTTACGAGCGAGTCGATGAAAAATCCGAGTGTCATGGAGGGAGGGGAGCAACGCTCTCCGAAGAATAGTAGGAGTACTTTTCATGGCGGGCCGGCAGGGTGTCCTAAAGGCCGAGGAATCGATTATTCGAGCCCGAAGTTGTAAAAGCATAGGGGTCAGCCGAGACCGTAAATCTTGAGCTGTAGGGTATGTACAGAAAGAACGAAAACGAACGGTGAACTGGGACATCCTTCTTTACAATGTTTGTCGGGGAGAAACCATTTCAACTGCCTCTTCTTTTTTCAGCTCTGCGAAGGTAGGATCTCTAAAATTCTGTTAGAGCATTTAAATACGCGAAATCGAATAGTTTATATATTAATATTAATTATAATGAATTTATTGTTGTGAGAATGAATTAAAAATTACGTGATTTTGACTTATTAACCCTTTATACTGAACAGGTGACTTATAACCGTCTAATACTACTAATTTTAAAAATTATCAAACGTAAAACGTTTACTAAAAACTGTTCGTATTAAGGAAGCTTTTAGTTTAGCTAATTACTGTACTAAAATTTACATATGCATCTGTTTGAAACCGAACAGTTTACACGATTTTACAATTATAATAAATTGAATTAAAAATTACGTGATCTTGACTTATTAACCCTTTGTACTCAACAGGTGACTTATAACCGTCTAATACTACTAATTAAAAAAATTATCAAGCGTAAAACGTTTACTAAAAACTGTTCGTATTAAGCTTCATTTAGTTTAGCTAATTAATATACTAAAATTTACATGTGTGTTTGTTTAACCCTTTGCGTTTGAGAATTCGCGAATGATTACAATAAAAGTTATAGTAAATTTGCAAACGTGTATTATTATAAGTTTATCAAGTTTCCATGAAAAATTACGAATTGGTCATTTTGATCGATCTTGGGTTGTTGCAATGTTAACCATTAGAGATAGTTGAACCCTAGAATTTTTAAAAATTATGGTAAATTCCCAAACGTGTAGATATTACTATAAATTTACCAAGTTTCCATGAAAAATTACGAATTGGTCATTTTGATCGATCTTGGTTGTTGCAATGTTAACCATTAGAGATAGTTGAACCCTAGAATTTCTAGGGGTGGCCGTGAACACAACAAATACTCGGTAAGCGTAATAGCGAACTCATAAATAGTTGATACACGTTTGACCGATGGTTTGACAGATTCAGATTGCTAATCCATCAATTTTCCCGAACAAAAAATTACGCAAGTCCCTTGTACGATATTAGATTGGCAGTGGCGCCGTGTATGACGCACTTCCGTTCAAGTCGACCGAGCTAGAAAGTGCTGGCAGTACCTGTTGTCTAGCTTCTGGCTAAAAGCTTCCGTGTACTGGTATTTCGATTACGAGCAAAAGACACTGTGAATGGTGAAACACCGAGCGCGTAAAATGTTATAATTAATCATTTTCCCACGTACGTGACTGATAGCGACGTTTCTTCATAACGCTTGTCATAACAGCCGATTGATTGCTAGAGGTCCTCCTATATACAGATTAGATAACCAATCTCTCTCCGTTTTTCATCGAGAGGGTTCGTTTTCCTCAAAAAATTTCTCAACGCCTGAAACCTCGAATTGAAATAATTTGAAACCCCTTACCAGTGAGAACCTATTATTTCAAAATTTCTATACTCATTAATTAATTCGATGGACTTCATTTCGTCCGAATTTCAATTTTCGATTTTGTTAATTTAAAAAGATGAGGTTACAAGACATTTCCAAAGAAACAAGATGATAATACAGTAAGATGGTTAGTGTAAATTTCAATCAAAATCATATATCATCACGAATGATCATCTGCATATTCAATTGAAACCTCGAATTGAAATAATTTGAAACCCCTTACCAGTAAGAACTTATTATTTCAAAATTTCTATACTCATTAATTAATTCGATAGACTTCATTTCGTCCGAATTTCAATTTTCGATTTTGTTAATTTAAAAAGATGAGGTTACAAGACATTTCCAAAGAAACAAGATGATAATACAGTAAGATGGTTAGTGTAAATTTTAATCAAAATCATATATCGTCACGAATGATCACCTGCATATTCAATATACAGCAAGAGAACTGGAAATATTATTTCGGCCAGCCTATACTAACGACTAAACTGCGAATTTTTATGGATTCGTAGAAATTTGTGTCAAATGAAGAAAAAAGCAGGGAACACATATAACGTACAAAAGTATAAACGATGTTTCAAGTAAATTGCAAGTATAATAAAATTTAGGGGATGAATGTCAAATGTCTGACCAAAATCCATTTCTCCATTTATCCTTACAAAAATTTGGATCCACGCACAAAATTCCACGGTCCGCTAATAACAGAATCGATGAAGCTCAACGACCGCGCCACCTGACCGACCATGTATCACTATCACGGCGATTCGCGTGACCATCGGCGGCATAACGAAGGGCCATACAAGGCGTCAATAACTATAAATGGAGATGGTGGAAGGAAAGATCGCGAGTTCCGACAGCCGGCGGAGTTCTTTCCCGGTTGGCGAGAGAGTCTCATCCAGGTTGCCTGGTACCCGGTGCATCGGTCGACCGGTCGCGCGAGTGACGAACGGTCGACCTGGCTCGCCGGCAGCCGATGACAGAAACGGAGACGCGAGAAAAAGACAAAGGGAGGAGGAAATAAGGTAGGACGATAGCGGAGACGAAGGTGTACGCGCAGGGAATGTTGGATACCCGTCGCATATAGTAGCGCAAAAATGATCGCGAGACTCGAGTACTTAGACGTCTCGTTTCCTAGGAACGGACCCGCGACGCGCTTCTTTCCTACCATATACAGGGTGTCCCGCGAGCAAACCACGCCGGCGTGTTCAGAATGTTACTCGAAGCGAGCAATCTTATGCATATACCATGATTATTCGTGTTCGTCTACGAGATAAGGAAATATTGGGTCGGAGGGAAAGTTCTGTCGTATTTTAAATAGGCAGGTAATTTTTCTTGTAAATAAAAAAAACATCTGGCTAGTGAGTCATTGGGAATTATTTTTGTTTTTTTTTTGCCTGCTGTATAATATAAAAGGAGTCCTTTTTTTACCGTTTATCATTTACTTGTGATATTTAAAGTGAAAAACATGTCAGTAGACAAAGTGCATTTACGACACTGCATTTTGTATGAATTCCAAAAAGGAAGCAACGCATCGGTTGCATGTAAAAATTTATGTGCGGTGTTTGGAAAAGATATTGTAAATGTTCGTACTTGTCAAAGATGGTTTAGCAAATTTCGTTCCGAGGATCTGAGCCTCCAAGAAAGTGATCGATCTGGACGACCATCCAAGATCGATAATGACGTTTTGCGATCCATGTTGGAAAATAATCCACGTTTAACAAGTCGAGAAATTGCAGAAGAGTTTGGCATTCATCATACAACTGTTGGAGATCACGTTAAATCTCTTGGGTTTGTGTTAAAGCAAAGTGTTTGGGTTCCACATGAATTAACGGAAACGGAAAATACGACAGAACTTTCCCTCCAACCCAATAGTATCGGATTGTTTGTGTTGAAATTATGTACAAGTTACGTTGGAAGGGTTAATTATTTATTTGAAGCTATGCACAATATACAGGGTGTTCCGCGAGCAAACCACGCCGGCGTGTTCAGAATGTTACTCGAAACGAGCAATCTTATGTACAGTAGCGGACAAAAGTTTAAGACCAAAGGGTCAAAGAAAACAAATTAATTACCTATTAATAAATAACAGTATAAATAAAATTTGTATTCTATGTTAATCGATAAATAGTGTTCTACCATAGTAACAATGAAAATGAATAGACAAACAATATTTACGAACTATAAAATTATATTTTCCGTTGTCCTGTCGTCTTAAACTTTTGTCCGCTACTGTATACCATAATCATTCGTCTTCGTTTTCGAGATAAGGAAATAGTATCGGTTTGTTTGTGTTGAAATTATGTACAAGTTACGTTGGAAGGGTTAATTATTTATTTAAAGTTATGTTTGATACTGATGAGTTGCACCCACATGTGTTTGTTCGTGTGGTTCGAAAAGATCGTGAATGGCAAGGCTTTATGGTACTTTGGTGGTCTATGGGGAGGAAGTGGAGTTGTGGGTCGCATGGACACCTAACCTAAGTGGTTGTCAACCTGTGGTATGCACAATATTTTTAGTAGTTGACCTATGATACAATGGTTGAATATTGAAAGGTGGTATGCTAGCTGAGTCCCGTTATATCAAATCGTTAAATTATGGCATACAATTACTGTGTAACCTTGATCTGGGAAGAAAATGATGGAGGAGAAAGGGGAAAGGGTAAGCCATCTTCTTGCATATTACACGAAATACTTTCTACTGAGAAACGTTTTCACGTGTACGAATAAGCACTACTTACAAAGTGGTACATGATTTGATCACATATTGGTTGAGTGACGCGTCAGGGGGAAAGGTTGAGAACCTCTGACATAACCTATCCTTTTAGATTTTTGTTTAAGAAAATTTAATAAAACTAAAGGAATATTTGTGAAGAAACTATGATTTTTTTAACTTTTAATTTATAAATAAAGATATGTAACATTGTCGAACACCATTTCTTACAGTTTCAAATAAATGATTAAATGCCGCAGATTACAATCCAAACCCAATAAAGATATGCTGTACTTACGATAAAGTTTGATTTAAGCTTCAACAAATCACTACATCATTTGTTCTAAACATTATTTCAGAACAAATATTAATTTCATAGAATAATTAAATTTTTAAGATACGAACGTTAATTTTTAATACTCCACAACTAAATAACTATAAATGTTAAGTAACAAAAAATATGTTGGTAATATAGTTATAATTTTATTTCAATACGTATTGAACTTCGATTTCTGAAATCGGCACAATACGCGTTATTTAAATTTCTCAGTCGATACCAATTTTTCTAATGCATAAAAAATGAAAATTAGAAGCGTGGCTCGGTTCCACGATTACCCGACGAATCCGATAACGAAAAACGTGTTTGTATGCAGATACGCGTGGCTATTCGGTTCGAAACTTGATCGATTCGCGGTGCACTTGGAGATCGTATCGGAATTACGTGTTCGATAACGACGAGCTAAGTTCGCGTTCAAATGAACCGATTTGCTCGTAATATCTGTCTCTCAGCGTGTCCCTACTCTATTTACATCCCGACGATCCTCGATACAGCTCGAACCGGGTTCGTTTTTCAAGCCGCGCTAAATTATCGTGCCCTAACAAGTTTTTCACGTCTAATCTCGGTTCCGTTTCAAATCGATAATTTGCCCCGATAAAACGACCACTTCGAAGGTGTTTGCGAGCAACAATATAATGAACCGATCAACTCGACGATGTGATTATTTTACTAGTCGTCAATTACACAGGCACCTGTTCAAGCTTTCAGAAGAATCGTCGCGTGAATTACGAAACCTAAACTCTTCTTCTTTTTTTTTTTTTATCTAGCTTCTGTTCTGATACACAGAAGATAAGGGCTAAAATGGTAAACAGACCTAACGTGGAAGTGTCACGAGCGAAAAAAAATGTGAACGGTGGCCAACGAAATTATTGGACACAAAAAAAAAACAAAAAAATGATTACAAACCAAACAAACGACTCCATTTCAATTACTTGTTCTCTCGATCACTAAATGTCCTGTCGCAGGATCTCGTTCCGTGTAGCACACATCGATCCAATCGTCGATTGATCACTGATCGGAGAGAGTAAGAGAGAAACGTTGACAGAGCACGAATCGTATTTTTCGCGGCAACAATATTTTCTTCGCACTTCCTCTAGCACAGCAATCGGATTCGCGACTTCTCGATCGTCGACACACCGAGAACGTTTATTTGTTGCAACTGCATCGACGCGTGCAAAATAACATACACGACGTTCAAAGTAGCGCGTCTCGGCACAAACTGAATGTAAACTGACTACCGATCCACGCTACGGTGATCCAAGATGCCTGCAAGTGGCCGCTTTGCGTCCGATTGGCCGAGGCCACTGATCTTCTCTGTTAAACAGCCATTCAGCTGTACGGACGCTTCCGTTGTTGTGGAACTACGCGGGGAGTTTGAAATTATCTTAACGCACGATCGGTTTCGTGAGTCAGCCACAACGATCATGCATAATGATCGTTTATTTTATTATCAATCGAAATGTTGGTAATCATGGAAGTTAACCTTCGATTTAAACTGTCAAATACTTTATATAATAATATTTCCTGGATATTAAAACAATACGTGATTCTAGATCATGGATCATCCATTGGTGATGTTAAATATTTATACAAGTTATATAGGGTGTTTTATGGAATTTTAATATGTAAAATATTCGTGTTGTTATTGTTTGTTTAAAGTTTTTTTTTTGTGAAATGTTAAAAACATTCTCAATCGGTTTCGTGAGTCAGCCACAACGATCATGCATAATGATCGTTTATTTTATTATCAATCGAAATGTTGGTAATCATGGAAGTTAATCTTTGATTTAAACTGTAAAATATTTTATAAAGTAATATTTCCTGGCTATTAAAATAATATGTGATTCTAAATAATTAATCATCCATTGGCAATGTTTAATATTTATACAAGTTATATTGGGCGTTTTATGTAATTTTAATATATAAAATATTCGTGTTGTTATTTTTTATTCAAAATTTCTTTTTTTGTGAAATGTTAAGAACATTCTTTCAGAGTGTTTATATTTTATTTCTGTATAGAGTAGATAGCAATGTTATATATAACGTATTGTAGAAGCTGTGTATGAGAGATGAAAATTATAATTTCATTTAATTTAGATTTTTCGTTTGGTAATGAATAATTGAGTTCTCTTACGGTATTGTATCTTCCTTATTAACACAGTTATCAAATATAAGCTTGTTCTTCAAATATTTATTTACACTATTAATAACAGTAGAGTCAAAATGTGTTGAACAAAAATACGTCCATTCTCCTTCTTACAAACAGCCTTGTAACTGACATAAAACGTCCTTTACGAACACTTAACTTTTTTCCGCTTTGCATGTTATTTATCACTTCTTGCGGTTACATAAGACGTAAACACAGTTAACAAATTTATAAAACGGTAATGGACTTTGCTAATGCGTACAGCCTGCTGCAAGGATGATATATGGGTTTCTATAAAGGAAATTGTTCCAACAGGTTTGGTCAGTTTTAGCTCGTTAAAACGGTCCCCGCCGACTATCAGCTGGTAAAGTTTGCCAACTGTTGTCTCGTTCGATTAATTATGATTAATCATTTGCACCAATTCGCTCGATCACAATAAGAGTAACTCGACTTTTATCCTGCCCTCAGTTGCGCGGCGCTAGATCCGCTTCGAGCAATTGTGGATCACGATGACGTCAGTTTAATAGGCCGGCACATAAATTATGAAACGCGAATGACTTAAGGCGAACGGTAGCAGGTAGTTAATATACGTCGGGCTTGCTTTATCGTTACTACAATCGATATGATATAGCGTGTACTCACGTTTGTCGATAGCTGACTGGTCAACGAGTGAACCTTTTCTTGAGCGTCCACAAGCTCTCGCCGTAGTTTCCTCAACTCGTGCGCCTGTTTCTCCTCGGCTGAACTGTACAGACTGCTAGCTGTCGATACCAGAGACACAGAGGATCCATGGACTGAACACAAAAGAAAAAGGAAATGCTTCTTTTCTTTTTTTTTTTAATATACAAGACGAAGTTGCAGAAAATTTTAGACAAAGTTCGTTAACACGTTGAATGCCACCGCCAGTTTTAACGGGTTTACCCGTGGCGCCACGATGAATTTTCTGTTATACGTTACATATACTATTGGAATATTACCTACGATAAATGAGCTATAGTGTATAATTATTTTTCGATGTTTTACACTTCATTCATTTCTTCACACCATTACGTTAACACTAGAACTAACGACGATTACAGAGTAATTATTTGCATGGAATAGATCAAATTAAAAATTGCATGAAAAAATATTGAATACACAGAAAACGAATCTTTATTTATACATTCTGCAGAAAATCATTGTAAATTTTGAAAGCTTGTTAAAACGAATCTATAAGGTTGCTATGAATAATCGTCAATCTGTCATTCTGACTGTTCTGGTAGTTCTAGTGTTAACGATGGTAATAATAAAAAATCGATAATTATTGACATTTGTTCGAATTATGTTTTTCTACCAATCTGAGCGCACCGGTCACCCGTGACCCCCGTGGCGCCACTGCCAAATTGAGTGCCGGTCACCGGTGACCCCATGGCAATCAACGTGTTAAATCAAAATATTTTCATCTTCAAGCTAAATGTTTTTGGAATACTTCTTTGATCTTATCGAAATATCTTTATCAAAATTCTACGATTCTGTTGACTTTTTATAATGCAATTAACATATTTAAAAATTCTGTCCAGATCAAACTTATGATATTCTTTACGTTTTCTGGAATTTCAAGTATACTACTTATTATTTTTATTTTTGCAACAATTATTACTTTTGTATTCGACAAAATTTGTTCAGTAATTTCTTCAGTAAATGGTAACGACATCTTTGAATGGAAACTTACTATCATCATCTTTGTGCACGTGCTGGTAAAGATTAGGTGGTTGTCGAGAGGTGTGTGTAGGTGTCGGAGACGTCGGTTGAGACCAGTGCTGTCCCGTACACCCGGTAGATCCTACAGGAACACTGTAGTAGGGTTCAACGCCAACGCCCATCCCTACACCGACCCCGACCTCTTCACCGACGGAAGATGAAGCTCCGCTTCCTCTAGCTAACATCGACGGATACATTTTCTCGCTTTTCGTGGATCTGCGAAAACAGAGGTTCAACCATCTAAATTGCCGGTAGAAAATGTTTGATCGTTCCATAGTAAATACCTCTGAAGATCGGCGAACAGTTTCACAATCAGATCCACAATCATACTCTCAATTTAAAAATCTTACCGATCATCGATGTTAAAACAATATTTCTAACGTTATCCAACGTAGAGTGGTCGTTCAAACGAACTGTTCGCATCTTCAGAGAACAGAAAAGCGCGCAACGTGCATCGATAGATGTCTAATATCGATGTTGTAAAAAAGAGAAGGCGTCCAAATAATTCACAAAACGTTGCTTCACATCTTAGACAGTGTGTTCCGGTATCTTTCGAGATAACGTGAAATGAATCACTCACGTGTTTTTCGCCAAACGATAGAAAGCACAGTCACTGTACAGTTGTAGCTTGTCACGGCTCGATTGCATTCAGGAATGCGACACTGATCAAGAAAGAGCGTAAGCTCGACGATATTCGTGAATACAATCGCGTACACCGTGTATTGCGTGCCCTCGAAAATGGGAAAACCTCGAGATGCGAAGAAACTGCTCGGGTCTCGCGAATAGAGAAAGAGGGAGGAGCAGCAGCTCGTTAAAGTTCATTGAACGGAAAAATTCAACGGATAAATCGATCTCACCGGTGAGACAAGAGTTCTTCGCATCTGGTGTTCAGTTTTTACTTAGGACGTGGATGAGAACACGCCTGTCTACCTGGCGAGTGTATACGTAATTAGTCGATCTACAGCGGACTCCTAATTAAAAGACAAATTCCCGGTCCGCTTGAATGTCGAGTACCGCTTTTCAATCATGTATACACTCGCACGGTTCTGTAAGGGCACAGCGAAAGGAGACGAGCCAAACAGAACGTATTTGAATAAGAACCAAGTTACAGGAAATCTTCGAACAAGCGTGTACAATGTAACGTTGAAAATGTATTCGTGAAAAAGAAGTCCTTCGAATTTTACAAATGAATCTTCATAAATATCGTCTCGTTTCGTTGTGCAACGGAAGATTCGTAAACAAGCTTTTTAACATGCGTTTGCGCAACAAACATGGATCAAACAGAAACACAGAATACCACAAGGAATACGAGATAGGATTAACCAATATAAAATAACTAAAATTACGGTTGAGTTCGATTGATATAAGTATAAAAATCGAGAAGGGTGAATGCACATGAACATATGTGTTTTCTGGTGCGTTATAATTGTCACTCGTGTGTACGTATAGCGTAGGGCATGAGACCCTAGGAGGGTTCTGTTCTTTCAATACTTATGCATGGGAAACAGGCTCGATGAATGTGTATTCTAGATTTTTCGCACTACCTTGGGAATGTCCTGTCCCGCAGGTGGCTAGAACGGTATCAAATTGGTCTGCGTTATTTTCACCGTGAACGAGCAATTACTGTCATAGAGTGGTTAATTATAAATAATCGAAAAGAAAGCTGAAACTGATCGTTTTAAGAAACGTGGTAAAAGATTTGCATCGTCTAGGCATGCATCTATACATACAGATGTATGCAAATGACTTCTAAAAATTTCGTATCAGGTTGTAGAAACTAATGCAACGAATGGATGAAATTTATAAACAAAACTCACCTAATGGAATTGCTTCTGTTCAGCCTCGGTGGAGCTGGAGAACCTGTAGAATCTCTTTGATGTATTAATAAACGAGCGTGAGTCAAGCTTGCACGATGCGATCCCAAAGACTCTACACTGTCAGCTTCGCACAATCCCATTCCTGAAATTTGAGAATTTAAATTGAAGCTTTAAGATCATTAAACGTGTGCACATCTAGTTTATGTAAAATCTAGTTTATGGAATTAATAAAAACTATGGTAAAGTTATATTTTGTTATTTTATAAATATTTGTTGTACAGATCTATCAGGAACGGATTTAAATTTTCGCTGACCTAGGCTATTATATTTTTATAACTATAGAGAGAGGGGAATCACAACTTAAAACGTTAAATCTGGAAACATTTTTTTATAGAAATTTAATAATGTTTGTAACAATTTCTTAGTATTTATTACTGAAGCCTGTTCAATTCATTCATTTTTCATCAATTATAAGATTATGTAATTAAACTCGCAAGATTCAACCATCTAGACAATAACCTTCTCAGTCTATACCTAAATCCACCTTTGAGATCTAGTACTTTCTTGCACAAGAATATAATAATACAAATGCATCGCTAAATTTCAATAATAAAAAGTTAAATTTTTATTGTAAAAGATTAATTAATCCAAACAGAATATATTAATCGCAAGATTCAACCATCTAGACAATAACCTTCTCAGTCTATACCTAAATCTACCTTTGAGATCTAGTACTTTCTTGCACAAGAATATAATAATACAAATGCATCGCTAAATTTCAATAATAAAAAGTTAAATTTATTATTATGAAAAATTAATTAATCTAAACAGAATATATTAATCGCAAGATTCAACCATCTAGACAATAACCTTCTCAGTCTATACCTAAATCCACCTTTGAGATCTAGTACTTTCTTGCACAAGAATATAATAATACAAATGCATCGCTAAATTTCAATAATAGAAAGTTAAATTTTTATTGTAAAAGATTAATTAATCCAAACAGAATATATTAATTCAAAAATGATTAGAGGTGGTAACAAAGATTTACCTTGAGATCGTCCACTCGGTGTGTACGTATTGCTATGTCTCATCCAGGACGTGGTGTATGGACTGTTGGGAGTGTAATATCCTTGAAGATCAGGCGCTGCATAATTGCTGCACGTATCGCTGAGGCTTCCGTCAGACGGCTTGAGCACTCGTGGCGAGAAGGAGGCTGTGGTTGGTCCTGCACCGGATCCCCTTTCACGATGATGTGCAGACGCGAATAGCGCCGTGAATTCTGGGCTACCAGGCTTTGGTAAACTCTGCGACCCGAGCATAAGGCGGTCTCGTACCGACTGAGAAAGTTGACTGGCGCTGGGACCGGTGAGGCTGTAACTTTTGTAATGATGTCCTTGGTTCGACGAGGAAGAGTTTGCTTGGAGTTCCGTGGTACACGTTTGAGTGCCACCGGATACTTTAACCTGAAATAGGCGAAAACAAAAAAGATGAAATTGATATCGTTACTTGATCGTTCTCTAAAATTTGCTACGCTATCCTAAAGTCAAGAAGATGATTTCTAATTAAGTAATATAAGTTGAACAGAAGCGAAACTGGCCTACCTTCGTTCTTGGAACTGCGCTAACTTGAGCAGTTCTCGTGGAATCTTTGCCACCATTTTGAACTCCGTTGGGGCTGGGGCTAGTACCAGCGCTGTGTCTCTTAACGTATCCGAAACTCTGAGGCACACCCCTAACTTTGCTGCTGCCGCTGGTCGATGTTCCCGATGAAACTTTCTGCGGTTTTTCGCCGTTCGCATACTCAGCCATGGCCTGCTTCCGATGTTTCTCCTGAAAGGAAGCCATAAACCGAAATTAGAATTTTAATCAACTTATGAAACAATTTAAAGACACCTAATAATAACGAAGGGAGGGTTATTTTGTGTCTAAGATATCGCTATTCCAAGAATCTTCCCTAAGGTAAATTAATTTCTTAATTTTACTTTACTTTAAGCTCTCCATTCCAAGATATATTCAAAATACAAAATTCTCTTAGATGCTATAAGCTTTTATTAAGTAGGTACAAAGTGTTACCCTCTCGGTAGCCGGTATAACAAACGGAAGAGACCTAGAATCGTAAGATGTACGCAGAAAAATAAAATTGTTCAGCCTTGTTAAGCTGGTTAAATAGGTCATCTGAAGAGTCAATATTGAAAATCCTTCTTAAGACAAATGAATTTCTCAATTTCACCACAATATTTTACATCAAGCCCTACGATCTCAGATATACTCAAAGTACAAAATTCTCATAGATGCTATAAGCTTTTATTGAGCGAGTACAAAGTAGTATTTTCCTCTCGGTAGTCCATACAACAAACAGAAGAGACCTAGCACCGTGAGATGTTCGCAGAAAAATAAAATTGTATAGCCCTGTTAAGCTAGTTAAACCGGTCGTGTGTAAAATCAATATTGTCCATAGCTAGGCGACGACTATAAGGGACAAAACTATACAAATGTTTACCTGGGATCGCCTGGAGGGACTAGGACTCGGGGGTGCACCCTCCTTGTCTCTCTCCCGATCCCTCGCGGCTCCAGCCTCGATATATTTCTTCCATTGCTGGCTGTTTGAGCTGCTGTTCGCCGAGTTGTTCAAGCCTGGTTGTTGCTGCTGCTGGTGCTTGAACGCCGAGCTGTCCGTTTGCTGAGCGCTGTCCGATTTCTTCACGTGCGGATGATGCCCACCACCGGGATGTCTAGAGCTCACCACACGATATACCAGGTTGCTGCCCTGTTGTGCACCTTGGGGGGTGGCCGAATTACTGCCACCCCCCACAATCACGCCTCCACCACCTGGCACCCTCTGTTTACGAAAACAAATTTTTTTCCTCGTTAAATTAACCGAAAAGTTTCAAGGGATTAGAGTGATCGCTGCTATTAGGTAATTGTGACGCTCGAACCAGTGATTCTCAACCGATGGTATGCATACCACTGGTGATACATTAAACATTTCTAGGTAGTGAATTAAGCTAAATTATGTACAGTGGGGTGGAGGGTATATACTGTGAGGATTTGATACGTTACAGAATTTTGATTTAAGATGGAAACGGATGTGAAGGGATAGGTAACTCTTTTGCTTTGTTACAAGGAACCTTTTTTCAGTCAAAAGTGTTGTTATGTGTATAAATAGACACCATCTTCAAAATGATACGTGACATAATCACATATTGGTTTGGTAGTACGTAAATACAAAAGGTTGAGAACCCGATGGCTTAAATAGTAAAAGATTTGCTATTTATCAGTGGATTTATTTTGCAAGATTTCATTCTACTCTAAATATTATACAATACGTTCTCATTAGAAAAGATTATATTTACTAACCATCTTTTTCGTGTACTATGTATCGTTAGATCGTGAGGATTTTTATGCAATTATGGAAAATTTAAAAGTTCTAAAAGACAGAATTTAAATAATACGGGAAAATATATAAAATCTCCCGAGTAAAGTACACACTGAGATATTTGAAGAGCAAAGTAAAGTTTCGTCCAAGTTTCATTTCTTTGATTACGTTTATAAAAGAGTAAATTTGCATAAAAATTTGCATAAAAATTTGCAGTTGACACATCGTTAGTTCATTTCTCCTTTTATTGGGTGGAAGGAAACGAATTTTTTATTTCTATTAATATAAAGAAATTACATTTCATTTCGTTTGCAAATATCTGCAGTATTAGTTGCAATACTTATTTTTAGTTTACGCTAAAGTTTACGATACCACGTATTATATAAAATGTGGAACATTTCGTTTCTTGCTAGAATCGATTAACCTTTACACGGATAATGTATTCTTAGAACGAAATCTGATGTTGCAAGGGCAAGGGTCAGCCACTGCACACGAAGAATTTGTGATTTCCATGAAAAATGTCTTAACACCCATTTGCATAGAGAAATTATGGCTTCGTTGATGCGATACGGTAACTATGAATATGCATCCGCGGTTTGAAAAAGAAAGGTGGGAATTTACACGGCGATATGCATAATGTTTCGTCGCGAAACTCGGCACGCCTCTTGAACGGCTAATAGGATATCGATGCGACTGCAATCGAACTCGCGACCTGGGTCAAGGACTTCCGGCGAGGTTGATTTCACTATTATCGATTCTCGAGCACAAGGTTCGCGAGAGCCAGAACCCTAGCAGTATGATTCAGAACAGGGCGCCGTGACGGCGGCTGCTCGAAGGGGTACAAGACCTCTCTTGACAACCAGTCGACTTTTACTATTTGAACACAAGTACATTACAGATCAAATATTAAGCATCTTCTATTCCCCTTTTGCCCCTTTTCATGTTTGTTTACATTAAAATTAAAAATATTTGTTTCTATAGCAGTCTAAATATTTTTGTACCAAGCAATTTATCAATTGAAGTCATGAATTTGAAAACAACAGAAGGCCACTTGTTGGCACTATGCGAGTTATTAATAATAAATAATTCCAAGTTCACTCAGCTTTATTCTATAGAATTTAAAGTAATGTAGAAAATTTCATGTTTAAGGTTGCTTGATGGACCTTTACTGCTTTGGAAGCTGTTGCTACAAGGGGTACAAAACCTCTCTTGACAACCAGTCGACTTTTACTATTTGAACACAAGTACATTACAGATCAAATATTAAGCATCTTCTATTCCCCTTTTGCCCCTTTTCATGTTTGTTTACATTAAAATTAAAAATATTTGTTTCTATAGCAGTCTAAATATTTTTGTACCAAGCAATTTCTTAATTGAAGTCATGAATTTGAAAACAGCAGAAGGTCACTTGTTGGCACCATGCGAGTTATTAATAATAAATAATTCCAAGTTCACTCAGATTTATTGTATAGAATTTAAAGTAATGTAGAAAATTTCATGTTTAAGGTTGCTTGATGGATCTTTACTACTTTGGAAGCTGTTGCTACAATTGAATTTAATATAGATAACTAGTAGACTAAATTTGTATGTATTTATGGGAAATTTAAGTGTACAGAGAAACATAGAATATTTAACATAAATTGCACGTTATAGTATTTAAGGGATGAAACACGTATTTATTCACGATTACAAAAATATAAATTCTCACAAAAATCTAAACTAACGACGAGTGATTTTTCAAAGCATAATTATTAAAATGCTTTCACCTTGACTGTTATTCATTGTGAACCCCAAGAAATTTAATCAAAACACCACGACTAAACTGGACATACATATCGCTAATTGTAAGCTACAGCAGAAAGTAATCAGTACCGCAGATCTCAGTTCGATCAATTACGTTTTCCCCTTTTATGACATTCTACCTAACGTCTCATCTTTCATTTATTACATTCCATTACGAGGAGAACGAATTCACGACTCGTAAACACGAATGAAGATAACGAGAAGCTTGTGTCGTTCCTCCATCGTGAAGAATGCATGTGTCTTTAAGCGAGACGATCAATCGAATCGTTTTAAACGATCTGACAAATGAACGAAGCGTTCTTTGATCCTTCCTGCTGGTCCCTTTCCTCGTTCTTCCTAATCCCTCCGTGTTCGTTCACCACGTGGATTCGCTACGTGTATACCGAGTGACTCATGGGGGTTGGAAACGCTTCCACAGGTTTTTACTACCCGCCTCGTAAACGTACTCTCTGAGAAGGCCATAAGCCAGACAAAAGATCCCCGTGGGTCAAACGCGGCCTTTTTTCTCCCCCCTCCTTTGCTGCCCTTTAAAGGCGCGTTCACACCGATTCGAAGACCGTGGACGTTAACCGTTTGCGTACCACAGGGTTTTCAAAAAACACGGTCGTAAAATACCAAGGAGCGCGAAAGCGTTTGTCTTCTTATGTCAACAATAATAAGAAACAAATGAAAAAAATATATATATATATGGGAAAACTTTATTTTAACAATTTTGCTATAGCGAGAAATGGGACTCAGGTGTGAATAGAATAAAAGTAAAGTGATTAGAATATTAATGATATATATATTTAATCAATTTAATCCTTAGCACTCCGTTGGCTCCGTTGCGGAGACATTCTGTATTTAATATGATTAGGTTTCAGATGCTTCGTCATTAAGTTATTTTTCGACCTACTTTTATAGCTAAAGACATGGAGGAATATTAAAATTAAGAAATGTAAAATTGAACAATGATAAAAACGTGTTTTCTACGAAGAAATTAAAATTGTCTGAAAAGCGATTGTTGCATATAAAGAAAGAAACGCCCTAAGCGCTAAGGGTTAACAGTAGCAATTTAAACGACTTTATAACTTAGCAGATACTTCGTTCTTCCTTCAGAATCACACTCTTTCTACGTTCACGGTCAAACTCTTTCTGCCTTCACAGGCAAACTTTATCTGCCTTCACCGTCAAACTCTTTCTACCACGCGCTCGCATTTTCCCCGTTATATATTCTTCCGAACACTCGTTTCCAACCTTTTTAATTGTTAACCTTTCTCACTTGATGCATTCGGTCACATTCGCCAAAAATTGCTCAGTCGCGACATTTTCTCAAGTGCTCATCTTTCGTGACTTAGAAACACTCGAGTCCAAACATTCTGCGTTCCCACGACTATCGCTTAACTCAAGCACTCTTCAGATTTTCCTAAACTCGCATTCCTACATATATGTATTTAATAGGCAATAATAGAACTAAGTAGAAAACAGGCTACTCCAGATTTATAAAATTATAAAAGTAAAATTATAATATTAAAAATTATATGATAGATTCAAGAAAGTGTAAAAATTAGTAATTAGTTGTAGAAATAGAATTAATAAAGAAATATTTAAAAGAATAAAATTGTAATCCGGAAGTCATCCTAAGCCGCACAGGCAAGGATTATAATAAATAAATAATAACAAACAATAAAATATATGTATATACTATTAATTTATAATAGGTAACAATGAAATACAAGATGTATTACTTGGATTACTAACCCTTTGCACTCGTATGTCTCAGCGTATGCGACATCACAAGTTTTACCGTGGAATTTTCAATTTTTTTAATTATACTCATGAAATGTTACAGCTAAGTGTGCTAATAACGTATTGGAAAAGTTTTGTTTTGATTGAATAAAAAAATAAATTCCGAGTTGGCGGTAATTCATGGCCATATTAAATTCGAGTGCAACGGGCTAATAGTAGTAGCGATATGTCTGAAAGGTTGAGCGCGTTTCAGCAAAATTGCGAGCGCGTCGTCGGTTGTCAGTATCGGTCAAATGCGTTCGCTTTTTTTTCGACACGAAATCTGAAGAGCGCGAAAGCGACCCGTGGCACGCAAACGGTTAAGCCTCGAGCTTACATCACCGTGAAAGAAACGATCCGTGGAACAATAAATATTCGGCGACCTCTTTGTCTTTGAACGACACCGGTGCCGCAAAAAAATTCAAATAAACGGGACTTCCTTTCGAGCACGAAGCCCGAAGTCGGCTATACGGTTCTTTCTTGCTTCAACCGGTTTATTTTCAGAAATTTCCTCGTCAAAACGTCCCCTTTTTAACGGGACAAATGTTATCGTCGGGGTGCAGTCAAAAGAATGCTGGGAATTCATGGGTAGGAATGTCGGAAGAACAATTTTGTGCGCGTTAGAAATATTTGGAATAATGGGTAACATTTTTGATCGATCCTCGTGATTTGGTTACAATTAATTGACAATTTGTATTCGTCGGAGTATCGTGAAACAGAGATAGAAGATGCAGAGAAATAAATATTAACTTGTTAATTAATGTAGTGAAATAATATTAATAGGGTTGATTTAAAATTTTAAAAAAGTTTCACGATTGTGTATGCAAAATTCGTAAAGTAAGAAAATTGTGTAAGCATAAACTCACCATTTTCTATTTCAATCGGAGCGAGAATTATTTTTACCAACACTTCAACGCACTTTTTCACTTATTTCATATCGACAGTAGTGTTAAAATTTATTTTAATATGTTTCCACCAATAAGTTACATAAACATCATCCCTTAAATTTTTAGAAAAACCTTGACAGTACAATTAATAGAATTGTTATTATTAATATTATTAATTACACTTCTTCTCGTCACTGTAACTAATTATTCCGCAAGCATTGAGCTATATCACTGAATCCTTTAAACTTCAATTTATTCAATCCACCGTTAAACAAATCGATAACACGTGGCTGAATTATTGAACCAGCCACCAGAGTTTATTCAGAAAATAAAGTTAAGTAGCTGTTTAAATTTTCAACTGGGGCTACGCAATTGAAAATGGTTTAATTTCACGCTAATTTATTCAGCTGCTCGGAAAACTGTTCTCAGCAGTCAGATACACGTGTCGGCGGGTTTGAAAAGATCGATAGACGGCGAAGAAATACCTGTGTGAACATCAAATGCGTCATTGCACGGGATAATTAAGGGATAGCCCTCGAGCAGAACCACCCTTGTTACCCTCGACGCTCACTGCAATTTAACTGCCATGCCTATTTGTTCGAGACGCTCTTCATTCAACTCGAACTTCGAACACCCCTCGATATTTATTTAATCAAACTAATTTATCCTTATAAGCCTTGCATTCAACGTGATCTTAATTCGTCCACTTCAAATTTAATACAGGTTAGGTTTCAAATAGGTTAACCGAGACGTTAACCCGTTGCACTCGAGAGGTGACCGTTACTCGTTTAATGATCGTAACTTCAAAAATTTTCAAATTCAAAATATTTACTATGATTCACGTATGATTAAACTTCATTTAGTTTAGTTAAGTCGTATATTAAAATTTACATATATGACTATTTAACGTCCGGGTCTGAAATAAAGTCTGAAAATTTGCGAATCTATCATATGCTGGGATTATGGTGTCCCATGAGAGGGGACAGCCGAGTGCAAAGGGTTAAATCTCTGTTAAAGAACCGAACAACGACATAAAATAATTCGTCTACTCTGTATCAACATAAAAATGAAATATAATAATATTACTAAATATATTACAGTTTAAGAGAAACAGCTGCGAAAAACCGTGTACCGTTATAAAAGTTAACGATTCTAACTTCAGTCTGTTGCAGAAACACGAAATCTAAAGGACGCTGTTCTTCGTCGACCGTAACCACGAACAAAACTTTCCCCTATTCAGGTAAAAGACTGTTTGCTAAGAAAACAGCACGGCGCGAAGCCGATTCGCAGCACGAAACACCAATAAATATTCCTTATGGCGGCACAATATCCATCGTAGCAAATTACAGGGTTCCGTTCTTCAAAGAACTAGATGATTTCATCGAGGGTTCCCCGAACAGCGTGGTCTGTCTAGTTACTTTTTTCTTTTCCTCCAGAAGGGAACGCGCTCGACGAGAACACCCTGAATTCGTTGGAGTAGTTTCTCACGAAGCGTTGTTCAGGAAAAGTGTCCTGGTCACAAAATCACCATCATAATCGACGTTTCGCTATTAGCATCGATGAACGTAACACGTTTTCACGAGTCGAACGAACGTTAACTGCCGACTGCCGAGGGTCGACGATTCATTGCTCACTGGCCCGCCCCCCACTTCGCGTCACGATACTGCTTACTAACGCTCGGCTACCGAATACTCCACCGGTCGTACAGGCCGCCGCAAAAAGTACCATCGACCGGGACGTTAACCCTTTAAAACTGGAATTTTATTTGCTCGAACGAGGAAAACATTGCCATCGTTGACACATTTTTCATCGACAGGCGATTGTTAGTCGACGAATGATAGTTTTCAAATTCTCAGGCTTTAGTTATTTTGCTTATCAGTCAAACTCAAAGGTTAAACGGTTATAGGTACATGTAAATTTTAGTATTTTACTTAACTAAATTAAATAACGTTTAATGTAGGCGAATTTTACTAAATATTTTATTATTACGACTATCTGTGATGAACAGTGTAACACGAGCGACAAATTATTGTCAAGACATTGCACGTTATTAATATCCCTAGTTGTAAATCGAAAGAAGAAAAATAAAAATAAGATGAATATGTATGAAATTCAGAAATCTAATATAGAAAATTTTAAAACTACTAGTTGTGAATCGAAAGAAGAAAAATAAAAATAAGAAGAATATGTATGAAATTCAGAAATCAAATATAGGAAATTTTAAAACTACTAGTTGTAAATCGAAAGAATAAAAATAAAAATAAGAAGAATAAGGTATAAAATTCAGAAATCAAATATAGAAAATTTTAAAACTACTAGTTGTAAATCGAAAGAAGAAAAATAAAAATAAGATGAATATGTATGAAATTCAGAAATCTAATATAGAAAATTTTAAAACTACTAGTTGTGAATCGAAAGAAGAAAAATAAAAATAAGAAGAATATGTATGAAATTCAGAAATCAAATATAGGAAATTTTAAAACTACTAGTTGTAAATCGAAAGAATAAAAATAAAAATAAGAAGAATAAGGTATAAAATTCAGAAATCAAATATAGAAAATTTTAAAACTACTAGAGAAGAGCTCACAACAATGGATAAACTCCGCATGACATTGACAGAGTTGTGTTAAGCTATTAACACTATTCTTACCGATGCTTCACGTATACCTATTCCTACCGGGACGTTCCCACGTAAGAGAGACTACAAATTTTTCTCAAAAAATAAACAATGAAAAAGGCAGTGAATATTGAAAAATGTATTATACGTATATTTGGGAAAAAGTCTAAAGTTTAAAGGCGTTTCAATTACGTTGTATCTATGAAATTCTAATCGAAATTTCAAAAACGGTCATTTGACCGGTTGTGGTAGAGTAGTGTTAAATGTTTGAGAGGCAAAGGGGGGAGGGCAGAGAGTAACAGTGTTCCTAATTAGGCGTGTGTAATTACTACCCCTTCTGTTCTGCTACTTTATTTTTATTTAGCAGAATAGTAGATGTTTGAATACAAAATGGACCTTAGTTCGCAGATATAGTAACTACAATATTATTCAGCATGTTTAACTCTTTGCACTCGGAAGGTGACTATCTTGACAAATTTCTAAGCACAAAACATGGAAATTAATTAAACCAAAATTTTGCTCATCTTAACACTTAGCCGACCGAATGGGGAGATCTCCCATTTTATCCTCGACAGAGCTCTGCAATTGATTCTATTTGCTTTTGTTATTAGTAAGTCTTGAACTAGTACTGTTCATAAATGTTCTAAAATACAATTTTTAATAAATTCAACATCGGCTTAGGACCAACTAATAACAAAAGAAAATAGAATCAATAGCATTGCTTTGTCAAGGAAAAAATGGGAAATCTCCCCATTCGGTCGGTTAATATTTATTTAACTCAGGCAAAAACCACTGAAACTTTTAAACACAATTATTTACGTTCGGAAATTTGCGAAATTGCTATCGTTTAATTGTCATCGGTCGTCCTTCGAATGCAAAGGGTTAATATTAAAATTATCAAAATATTTACTATTCCTTTTTCTCGATTCTTTATATAAATTTTATTTGTAACCGAAACGCGAACTTTCTTCCCGTTGCACCATGATTTCTGAACAGTTCTGTACAACAAGCACCAACTCATTTCCTTGCATAAATTATTTAGATCAAGCGAACGGTAGTTGTTATCCCTTCTGTTTGTCGTTTTAGAATATTCATTTTAAAGTCATTTTCAACGATCAATGAAATCCAGTTAAAAAGTTCGTCAGAATGATACGTTTCCCCGTGGGAAGTCGGTTCCTTTCGCAGTCGATAATCCGTCCGGGATAATCCTCGATTTCCCAGCTTTGAATCGGGGAAACCTTGACTGACCCGAAATGTAATCAGTTTCGAGGTAACGCTCCCTTTCCGCTTTTTAAACCCCGCCACCTTTTTATCGGATAAAAGGGAAAGAAGGGTGAAAAGCGACGGGGTGTGGCTCGCATGACACTTTACCGTTCGCAAAACAATGCTATTAATATTCCGTTTCGAATGCAAATCACGTAAATTAAACGACGGTTTAGAATGTATCCGTTTCGTTACAAAGTTCTTTGATCGACTGTATTTCACATAAATTATACATTCTACGATATTTTGAAGATTTTTCTATTCCGTAGAAAGTATCTTATGTGAATTACGAGGAATCTACAAATTAGGCTATTTGGTTGTTTAATTATCAGAAGAAGTAGAAAATTTCGTTTTACCTATTAATGAATTACCATTAAATTAAATTAACAGTTATTATGATATTTAAAAATATGTTTCAGTTCTTTGATCATTTGTATTTCACAGAAATTATCCATTTTATGATATTTTGAAGATTTTTCTATTCTGTAGAAAGTATCTTATGTGAATTACGAGGAATCTATAAATTAGGCTATTTGGTTGTTTAATTATTAGAAGTAGAAAATTTAGTTTTACCTACTAGTGGATTACCATTAAATTAAATTAACAGTTATTATGATATTTAAAAATATGTTTCAGTTCTTTGATCATTTGTATTTCACAGAAATTATCCATTTTATGATATTTTGAAGATTTTTCTATTCTGTAGAAAAATATTAAATTAAATTAACAGTTACTATGATATATAAAAATATGTTTCCATTCAGAAGCAAAGAAATCAAGGTTTTGATAAAGTAAGATAAAATGAATGGCAAATTTTGTATCACAGTTTTCCAATGGTAAATTTAATTTAATACTTAAAAATGGTAAATTTGTTTTGCATACTTTTTATCATAAATCTTTTTAGATTCATATTTTTGCATGGAAATGAAGAATCGAATGAACCAGTGATCAAACCAAATATTATTTCATACATCATACATCCCCCTTCCATTAATCACATACCAATTTTGAATACGCTTCATCAATCCTTTCATGTTCAATTTTCAAATTGCACACACAGACGTACACACGTTTCACATATGCATATGTATGCGAATATCTGCTGTATAAAATGAGATAATCTGTTTTCACGAACGATGCATCACATTGTCCGATCGAACATCAAAACTGATAATCTGTATAAAAGGATTGTCTGAGTTGCGAGCTGAAAAGAGTGACGATAATCTATTCGCAACTAAAGGCAGAACATTTTCAACGTTTCACTGGAAATTAGTGCCTACTCACGAGCAACGATTGTAATTGGAATAACGAGCGGTGTTCGTTCGTTGTGCCTGCATTACCGTGGAAATATCTTGAACAGAATGAACGGGATGCGAACTGAATAGGTATTCAGAGGAAGATCGAGTAATTGCGAAGAAAAAAGAAACGTATGTCCTTAAGTTCTTATCCAATCGAGTAAAGGAGGTAGATTGAAATAAAAAAAAAGAAGGAAATACATTACAGAAAAAGTCACAATTAATTTCAGTAAAAGAAATCTACGATAAAAACTGGAAATAAGAATTATTTGTGCAAAGGAGATGTTTTTTTTTGTCCGTTTGGAGATGTGTGTTATTAATATTTTCAAGCTTACTGAAATCGGTTGGAAATTGATAATTTCTCAAGTAATGAAATTCAGCTGTATATTTACTCCAGTATTTCTTCTTATTATTATCATTTAAATCATAATTAGAAAGCAATTAATTTGTTACATGAAAACATCGATAAACTGAAGTCATTAACCCTAGATTCATAAACATTTGTCTCACGGACCGTGTAAAATACGTAAACACTTGTAACTTTTAAAGTGAAAAAGATAGAAAGATGAACTTCGATTGTTCACAATAACTATTCATTCTGCTCATTCACATTTCAGAAAATTAATAATTAATAAGCAACTTTTCAGATTTAAAGTGTGTTTTACTGCTCCTTGCATTCTATAAAACAAAAATTATCAATATAATATGTTCGTCTGAATTTCCTATGCATGTTGATGAATCTAAGGTTAAGCATTTAATATTTAATATTTATGTACGTATCAAAATTCACACGAGTCTAAAAATTTAGTACCGTAAAAGTAAAATATACAATCAGATTAAAAATCATAATTAAATGTCGTTTGCAAAATTATAACCAGTCCATGAATTTTTATGCAAATTCCTATTTTGCAAATCTGATACACATTACATTTAGAAAGTAAAGTAAACTCCCAATTAAGTTCAATTCCTCTCAATTTCAACCATTGCTGTAAAACTCTCGTCACTTTAATCCCTATTTACACTTAAACAATCAAATCCCTATATTATTATTATTTATTTTATTCATTTGTACATAATCTGTACCTTTCGGTTTTGGATGGCTTCCGGCTACACTTTCCTTATTATTTAGCAACATCTAATCTTAACCTAACCTACCCATTTACCCTATTCTTCTCTCCTCATTCTACCCTATTCTAGTTATTATTTTATCATAAAAAAACAAAAAATAAAAAAAGACAACCCTAACCTACTAATAGAATACATCAATCTCTTTGCAAATACTTAAATATTTACTTTTTAACTATACTTAGCCCTATTGTTCTCCTTAACTTTATTCACAGTTCTTCATCAAATCCCTACATGTTCACGAAATTTTAATACAAGCAGTGGAAATGAAACGTTACTTACGTGAAAAATGAGCGTACAACCCATAATTATGAAAAATATCGAACGCAGCGTATCAGCTGAGGCTTGAGTTACATTTGCTAAAGCACGAATTTGCATAAAAATTCGCAGTTTCAGTCGCAAGCCGCAAGCGGACGCGAAAGTCACCCCCCCTGTGTGGTCTACGACTACACTGCGTTCACGGTAACTGTTGCTCACGAACGCAGGGGGTGGAGACGGGTGGGAAAGAGAACGGTTATTATTTCACCGTGCAGATATCGATTGCATTCGATGACCTGCCGTGACCCGTCTGCACAACTCACGGCGACACGTACGCTAATCTTTCTCCATCTTCTCGATCCGCTTCGAAGCAAGAGCGAGTTCCTCTTCGTTCCGCGGCGACGATGCACCCGGGACCTTTTCGCGCTTCTCGCGTCGACGGGGACCGCTATTTACGCGCTCTCGAAAGATTTGACAAATCCTTCGCCTTGGGAGGACCGAACAGGAGGAAGAACAGGCGACCAGGCCGGAAGCATGGGGATAAAATATGGAGGGAGGGACATTGCAACGGGAGAGCACGGGGGATCGATACCGATCGTTGAGGCTTTTATTTTTGCTACGGTGCTTCGATATAAGTTCGAGAGGGATCGTTGGAAAATTTCGATTAACACTTAACCAACGGGATGGAGAGGTCTGCAATTGTTTATTCTGCCATTGATTCTATTTATTTTTGTTATTAGTTGGGTCTTGAACTAGTGTTGTTCACTGTTCGTCAAATGCATTTTCTGTTCTTTCAAAGTACCATTTTTAATAAATTCAACACTAGTTTCTAATTCCTCAACAAAGCACCACCATTGATTCTATTTATTTTTGTTATTAGTTGGGTCTTGAACTAGTGTTGTTCACTGTTCGTCAAATGCATTTTCTGCTGTTCCAAGGTACAATTTTTAATAAATTCAACACTAGTTCAAGACTAAGTAATAGCAAAAGTAAATAGAATCAATGGCAGAGGAAGGAATGGGAGATCTGCCATTTTCTCCTCAACAAAGCAATGCCATTGGTTCTACTTACTTTTACTATTAGTTGGGTTTTGAACGAGTGTTGTTAACAGTTCATCAAATGCATTTTCTGCTCTTCCAAAGTACAATTTTTAATAAATTCAACACTAGTTCAAGACTAGCTAATGAGAAAAGTAAATAGAATCAATTGCAGAGGAAAGAACAGAAGATCTTCCCATTTTGTTGGCAAAGTGTTAACTATTTATTTTTCGTTTATGTTGGATTTCAAGCAAAAATTCGTTTTGCAGTATTTTTTTTTTATATAGTATAATAACAACTTTGTGAATAATATTAAGATTAAATATTCATAAACTAAGAAGTTTTCTCCGATTTTGTAACGAACAGAAGTACAATATTTCAGAAAAATCGTACAGTCTACGCAAATGGATGTACCGATGCGTACAAATTATTTACGATTAACTTTTAAAATCACCGAATCCATTGCTCTTTCCAATTTTCAAACATTAATTGAAATAGTCCCTTTTCGACTCTATTTTTCGTTTCCATTTTATTCGAGAAACCAGAAACAGGAGGGAAGTTTAAAGTGCCCGCGCTAATTATGACGTATACCAATGTACGCTCTGCACAAGAACTTTCTATCAGAGCGCTGCTATAAAATTAAAAAATTTATCAGACCAAAACACCATCGTTGAGAGTCGAGTTCAATGAAATCCACCTGGAAATTTCAAAATACAGAGAGAGGGAGCAGAAAGGGAGAATAAAAAGAAACAGCAGAAAGAAAGGAGAAACAGCAAAACAAAAAAGCCAGCAAAACGCGCTTTCCATCCCCTTTCCTTGGCTCGCTGACAAGGCAGCGAACGTTCTGTTTTTCTGGAAGCATCGCAGAAGAAATTGACACTCCCCCCCCGTGGAGGAGAATATTGTTTCTACCCGTTCGAAAACATTCGGACAAATCCTTCGAGCTTCGCCGGGAAACTAAAGAAAAGAGAAAGGCGGGGGTGCGAGGATCGGGAGTATCGGCGAAGAAACAGCGAACGGAGGGGGGATAAGAATTTAAAAGGACGAGAAGTGGATAAAGGAAGGAAGTTGGAAGTGCTGTAAAGAACGGCTACGACGAGGACGAATCGAACGACAACGCCAGCCAATCCAACCGGATACCTGTTCCATTTTTCCCTTTTTCCTTTTGTTCCTCGCTCGCTGCGATAAGAGCGCCCTGGAAAAGTTGGTCCGAGATATCCCATGGGCCCTCTGAGCCTCTTGCTCGTAGGGTTGCACGCGTGTGCACTGGGCGTCCAAACTCCTGACAACGCGCGCACACACACACACAGACATAGTGTGCACAGGGTTGCGCTGAGAGGCAGTGCAGAGAAAAAGGGAGGAGAGGCCATCGTGAATGGGGCTATTAGGTAAAAGGGGGTCAAATGCAGGCGCTCTGCAACATGCAGCGTTACAGGGACGCTACTATCGTACGCGCCTTGCATCGAGGGGGGGATAAAAGGGGAGGAAAATAAACGCGCGAGCAAGAAAATAAACGAGAAGCAAGTTAAATTGGAACGGACGAGTGGGGGAGACTAGGAACGATTGACCAGCCAGCGGGAAAAAATTCAGAGGGGAGATGGTCGGCTGCGTCGGGGGTTAAGTCTCGGTTTGAAAGGGCCACAGGTCGCCTTAGAAGATTGCCATCGTGATCAAAGGGACTTCGATTCGCATCCGGTGTACGCACCACGCGTCTCCGTTTTACGAATTTGCAGACGGAAGTAGCAGGGCCGAATGAACGAGAAATTCCTGCTGTTTATCGTGCCGTGAATATGTTTCGCGATGAAACCTTATCCCGTTCCTTGCAACGGCATAATTTATTGAAAGAACCTGGAATATCTATGCGTGTAGTACGAATTTGTGTTTCTTTAACTCTTCGAGCGAGGAGAATATTTTCTTATACCGAATCAACACTTTTAGCGCACCCTCGTGTATCAGAATTTGCTTTTAAAAACGAGTTTTATATGCAGTATGACCATTAATTTTAGACACGACTGATCTTCATGTGTTTTGCATAAAGCATATGTGTGCATCGTTTTATAACCTACAGTGGTGTTCAGATTTTGGACCAGGGTATGCTATTATGGGGGATGAGACAAGAAGTCTGCTCAACGCGCGAGTGAGGGATTAAATTTTGTGTTAGTGTCGGAGGTAGATATTGATGCGATTATTTTTAGTCGAATGAACGCAAAATTTATTCATTAAGGATGTAGTCCGTACACCATATGCAGCTAGGTAAAAGAGCTTATGGCGTATCATGTAGATTCCATATGGCGTACAAGTTGAAAGACAAATGTGCTGAAAACAGTGTTAGAATGAGCCATCGATTTGTTTGTTAATAACGAAGAAGTCAATCGGCTTGAGTGGACAGGTCAATGTACCTCAAAGATGGTTAAAATTATAATTACATGCGGTTGAAAGCACGATTAAGCATATAAAATTTCATAAATTTCAGCTATGAGTATCATAAAACTAAACCAAATTTCATGTTTCATGATTTCTGCAATTTACTTTAGACATATACTGTTCTATTTTTTAATCGTAAAACCAGACACCAGATAGTGAATCAAAGTTAGAAAAATATTAATACAGGGAAAGAGAATAAAATCAACGAAACCAGAACAGCGGCTGTTTAACATTTAGCCGACCGAATGGGGAGATCTTCCATTTTCTCATTGACAAAACAGTGCCATTGATTCTATTTGCTTTTGTTATTAGTTAGTCTTGAACAATTCAAAAAATTGTCCAAAATACAATGTTTAATAAATTCAACATCAACTTAGGATCAACTAATAACAAAAGTAAATAGAATCAATGACACTGTTTTGTCAATGAAAAAATGGGAGGTCTCCCCATTCGGTCGGCTAAGTGTTAATACAACCGCCACAATAGTTGTACTTTTAATGTTACCGAACATTTGAAACGAACCACCCAGTATATGACAGCTGCGCGTCGTAACAGCTGACGCATACGTACCAGCGAAACGCTTCGCAGTTTCATTGTTCGCCCTCGAACTCGCAGCCACGCTTATGCGTTGCCGATCTTGCAACGTTTACGATGATGTGCGTGCGCGTATGCTATCGAATAATTAGGCAACAGCACGCGATGCATCTTAACTAATTATTACACCGCCTTGTTGGAAATAAAATACGTCCTAACGAGTAAACAAAAATCAATCTCCTTGAAGAAATATAAGAATAGATTCTAGGAACGGGTCAAGTGTTTTACCCTTATTACGCTGTGTGTAAGAATTAGAAGATCCTAACGAATTGTGTACTTTAGTCTCTTCTATTCAT
This sequence comes from Tetrapedia diversipes, assembly GCA_033822845.1. Lineage (NCBI taxonomy): Eukaryota > Metazoa > Arthropoda > Insecta > Hymenoptera > Apidae > Tetrapedia > Tetrapedia diversipes. The sequence continues at coordinate 324,756 of JAOPTO010002288.1, forward strand.
TCGAGTCTTGTCTCTCGTTGCGTAAAGATCGGGTTCAAAAAGGATATATCTTCCTTTAGAAATAAAGTTTAGTAAATTCTTAAAAAGGAAAGTTATCTTTATTTTATTCCTTTCAATCCATAATCTCCAATAATTGTTAACCCTTTTGCGGACGAGTGTCGGATATATCCGCCCAACTCTCGCGCTGCGGCTGGCGTTTGTCTGTCGTAAACGACACGTATAAGATACGCATGGGTATACTAACCTAAGAAGTCAAGTTGGCCTAAATTTGTTTGTTTATGATTTTGTTAGATTTTATGAAAAACTTATTTAAATACAGCTTTAGTTTTTATAACACAAATGCACGACGTAACTATTTTCTTTACTGCTCCGTCCGCAAAGGGTTAACCCATAATCTACAATACGCCCAGTGTCTTCCTGAACGGTTTGCCGTTCGGTTGCGACCCCGGTTATTTGATAATCTCGTGGAGATTTTGATTCAAGGAACCGTAATCGCTCGCGTATCAAGCCACATGTTTCTGTTCATGTACATGCACACGTGTAAACGCGTGTGCGTGCGTGTAAAAGCCTGTGTAATTCGCATTGTTTCAGCTCGTTACCGTTTGTTCCGCGCCGATCGATTCGCCGCAGCATCGATTTAAGCTTAATTAGTCCTCTGCGTATGTTTATCGCGCAATTCGACGTCAACTAATTAATAAAACCTAATTGATATGTCGATCGAGCCTGTGCAACCGGGTTTATTACCCCTCGTGTTTAATGGACAAGCGATCGGCGGATTACTTTGATTGAGAATGACGGAGCGTGCGAACAAAGGGTGAAGAACGTCGTCGCGTTTGCCGCGCAACCATCGGAGCAGTCACCCGCCATTACGGCGGCCGCGTACTTTTTAGTGTCAACCGGGAAATGATCGACGCTGCGTTTAGCACACTGCAACATTTAACCCTTTGCACTCGAGAGGTGACTGTTTGTCGTTTAACACTATTCCTACCGACACTTCACGTATACCTATTCCTACCGCGACATTTCCACGTAAGGTAGACTACAAATTTATCTCAAAAAATAAACGATGAAAAAAGAAATTATACGTATATGTGAGAAAAAGTCTAAAGTTTAAAGGCGATTCAATTACGTTGCATCTATGAAATTCTAATCGAAATTTCAAAGACGGTCATTTGACCGGTTGTGGTAGGAATAGTGTTAAATGTTTGAAAGGCAAAGGGGGGGGGGGGCAGAGAGTAACACGGTTCCTAATTAGGCGTGTGTAATTACTACCCCTTCTGTTCTGCTACTTTATTTTTATTTAGCAGAATAGTAGATGTTTGAATGCAAAATGGACTTCAGTTTGTCTAGATCTCAGATGCAGGTATAGTAACTATAATATTATTCAGCATGTTTAACCCTTTGCACTCGAGAGGTGACTGTTTGTCGTTTAACACTATTCCTACCGACACTTCACGTATACCTATTCCTACCGCGACATTTCCACGTAAGGTAGACTACAAATTTATCTCAAAAAATAAACGATGAAAAAAGAAATTATACGTATATGTGAGAAAAAGTCTAAAGTTTAAAGGCGATTCAATTACGTTGCATCTATGAAATTCTAATCGAAATTTCAAAGACGGTCATTTGACCGGTTGTGGTAGGAATAGTGTTAAACGTTTGAGAGGCGAAGGGTTCCTAATTAGGCGTGTGTAATTACTACCCCTTCTGTTCTGCTACTTTATTTTTATTTAGCAGAATAGTAGATGTTTGAATGCAAAATGGACTTCAGTTTGTCTAGATCTCAGATGCAGGTATAGTAATTATAATATTATTCAGCATGTTTAACCCTTTGTGCTCGAAAAGTGACTCTTCAAGGGTGTAACTTCAAAAATTTTCAAATTCGAAATATTTACTATGATTCACGTATATTAAACGTCATTTAGTTCAGTTAAGTTATATACTAAAATTTACATATATGACTATTTAACCCTTTGAGTGCTACGGGCGCATATATGCGTCCGACGAAAGTTGCATCGTAAGGACCGTGGACGCATATATGCGCTTGTCAAGTTTTGTTTCTCTGTCAACCTTTTGTGAGTGCTATAGGCGCATATATGCGTCTGACGACAGTTGCTGGTAGGGACCATGGACGAATAAATTCGTTTATTGATTTCTTCGTTCTTTCGCTTATTGCAACACGATTGTCAGTGTAAGTGCAAATAACATCGCAATCGCCGTCCACGCAGAGCACTTAGGCCGAGAGTATTCAGCACTCAAAGGGTTAACATCCGGATCTGAACTAACGTCTGAAAATTTGCGAAACTATCATATGCTAGGATTACGATGTCCCGTGACAGGGGACAGCCAAGTGCAAAAGTTTAAACGTGGTCTGTCGCACCTCAAGAAAGTTTTGTTACTGAAAAAAAAGCAACGTAGGCCAGCGGATTATTCCGCGCTTGGATGCAAATGGGTTAATATAGAAATATTAAACTACCAGTCAAAATACTAGTGAAAACACCAAAAACACATTGCCAATCAGGATGATTTTTGTTCCTGGGTATATATCTCTTTTTAACTTAGTTTCTTAAAAACAATGAACTTGCGTTCATCCAGCTTTCAACTGTAAAAATATACAACTGCCGGTTAAAGTACTACTCTTTGCGTGTTCGAAACCAACACACCATCTAATAATTAACCAACTGAATCGCGCAAAAAAACTGCAGCTAACATTTTCATCCTGCTTGGCGATTCGAGTCTGGCTAATTCAGTGGTTCACGTAAAGGTTGAAACACCAGCGGCGGGATATCGATTTAGGTAAGTTCGCTGACCTTGTGATGAGAGGAATGGCCCGTGTGATTGGCGGAGGTGTGATTTCCGGCGGGAATAGATGCCAGGTCCTCGATGGTTAACTCCGCTAAGGCGTCGTTGCCCCCGCTGCAACCGCCTAGCAGGCCGCCCGCGATGACGCCGCCGCTTCCTGGGCTGCCCCCGATGCAACCTCCATCCGACCTTACGACGTTCGCCGAGGGTCTCTTCTGCACCCTCCTCGAGGTCACCAGTTCCTTCACCCCTGACAGCTCTCGCCTCGAGCCACCCACGTATCTGAGAAAAGAAAGCACGCGCGACACTCGTTAGCGTTTACCTGGCCCTGTGAACGCGCTCTGCCGTTCCTAGGTATATTGAATTAAAAATGATTCCTTGGCTTCGTGTTTACGTTCCTCTTCGCGTACTACGTCGTCTGTTCGTTGTGTAATTAGTAGTATCGCTTTACCGTGAATCGATCGCTTTTCCGCGGCTCGTGAACGTTTCTTCGATTATACGATATATGCGATAATTTTATTGTATTTCATTTATTCGGAGAAATTGTATTAAAATTGTTTGATACTAACAAAATTAAGTGTACGTTGTGTTGTATATGAGGGCTATAGGTATTTTTAGTAAATTTGAATATTATGTATCGTTTTATTAAATCATGTAAGAGATTGTTAAGTCCATATTAATTATTTGGGATTTCGCGTATAACTTTTTGTTATGGTTTGGTAATAGTATAGTGCTTGAAATGTTACACAGACTTCGCATTAATTTTTGCACGCAATGTTTATCACGTATAAGAGAATAATTATAAAAAATATACAATATGCCATGTTATATCAGTATTTATAAAACAATAACAACTTTTATCTAGGTTTTCATTCACATAATTTCAGATCAATTACAGCTATTACAACTTCTTTTATTTCGATAGAATTTTGATCAAAGAGCTTTTCAACGTAATTATAAATTTTTCTCCTTGAAATATCGATGCGATCCCGAACCTTTCACCCGTATCCTAGATCGAAGCATAAATTTATCCCGACGAAACCTGTTACCGCTTTTTCAGACAGTAAATGTTACGTAAACTTTCAACACCGAGACCACATATCTACCGACAACCATTGCTTCCTATTTTTTTTTTTTGTTCTAAAAGATTTCCAAGCAACAACGAACAGTGCAGCCAGCAGCCACGGCGGTAGTAGAGCTTTTCTATTTAGAGACACTTGGACGAGCTAACGTGCGGAATATAAAAGCTGGGTGTACTAGACAATGGTCGGCGTGGTTGCTTTTTTTTTCACTTCCGCAAGGAATCCCTGACAGAAACGCTGCGGGCGTTTTTCAAAAGGCATCGCCTGCTACACCGTCGCTGTGAATTGTGCCAAACGAGGCTGGATTCGGACGGTGTACAGAAATCGCTCTATTAGCGGGATTAGATCCGCGGAGTCAATCCATTCGACGGACAGCGACCGTCCCCCCCCCCGGTTCTAAATCGACGAGCCCCGGTGCTGTCCGTCCCGTTCCTGGACAGGCCTTCGTGCCTGTCGCCGATTAAAAGTGCACAGAAGGTTATTACAACGTCCCGTTATCTTTTCTTTCCTTCTTTCTCTTCTTTCGTTTTTTCTTCTTCTTCGTCGCCGTCAACAGCGTGACGCAGAACCGTTTCAAAACTTGACCACGACGTTCCCTTTTGGTTACCTTAGAAGCCGTTACGCGTCGCGTGATTGGACTCGAACGAAGGTACCGCGACACGGGGAAGCGAGGAGGAATTTTGTAGTCGCATAACAACGAGGTATTACGCGAGAACGTTATTCATTTGCTCGTGACGGCGTAAAGAATTCGGTGGACGTCGAGAGGAGTAAATAGTTGAAGAAATAATTAAGAAGTATAATAAATAGTATAATTAATAATATAATAAAAGTGTAATTAATAAGTAGTTCGATTATAAATATAACCTCACGAATTGTGTGTTGAACGATTGAAAAGATTGAAGCTTATTGAAAATGACATTTGAAAAAATAATTAAAGAGTATATGTGTAGGAGGGTTCGATTATAAATATAACCTTACGAATTGTGTGTTGAACGATTGAAAAGGTTGAAGCTTATTGAAAATGACATTTGAAAAAATAATTAAAGAGTATATGTATAGGAGGGTTCGATTAAAAATATAACCTTACGAATTGTGTGTTAAGTCATTAAAAAGTTTGAAGCATAACGAAAATTCGAGTTTTTGCGAATTTGCAAAATTTTCATGTTTAGTTCTACTTTTAATTTTAATTGTATTCATAGAAGCTGAAATTAATTATTTAGATAACAATTATAATTATACGAGTTTCTAATAAATTCAATGAAACGCTTATTCTCAAGACCTAAATGATATATATCAGGAATGCAATGGAATAATGAAGAAAACTGAAGGGTACAACGAACAAAGCTTGTTAAGTAAATTAAAAAGGAACGTAATTAATAAGGAACTCGAGCCGAATAGAACAAATTAACACTAGAACTACGAAAGCAGTCAAAATGACAGATTGATGATTATTCATAACAACCTTATTCACTTTACCAAGCTTCCAAAATTTACTCTGATTTTCTGCAGAAGGTATAAATAAAGATTTGTTTTCCGTGTATTTTATATCTTTTTCATGTAATTTTCAATTTGATCTTTCCCATGCAAATAAGTACACTATAATTGTCGACAGTTCAAGTATTAAATGATTTAATACTAGAACTACCAAAGCAGTCAAAACGATCAATTGGTGATTATTTATAGCAGCCTCATATTTTATGCAGAAAGTATAAATAAAGATTTGTTTTCTGTGTATTTTATATTTTTTTCATGTAATTTTCAATTTGATCTTTCCCATGCAAATAAGTACACTGTAATCGTCAATAGTTCTAGCGTTAAAAGCTGGTTGTACGATCATTTTCAAACACGACACCTTGTATAAGCGAAGCCTAAAACAGAATGTCAGTTTGAATAAAAATGAAATCGATAGCGGTTATTAAGCTGACGCGAAAGGTCTGGAGATTCTGCATGATCGCGAAGCGTAGGCTAATTAGCGTTGCGAGTAGTATAAGTCGGCGCTAGGACGGCCGATCGCGACGGATGCGTTTACTTTGCATTTAGCCGGGTCTCCGCGAGCTAAGGCAGAGATCCACAGACGTAAATCTTGCCTGTGCGATTAATAATTCACGAATCACGCGCGCAGGATTAGGATTACTATGCTTACGTGAGCGTACGCAAGACTTTGCCGAGCTAACACGATTAACGCGTTCTAATAGTGCTTTCCCGACATTTCTTTACGAGCTAAGGTCGACTTGTCTTCGACGCCAGCAAAGTTATCTAGTTACAGGTTGAAAAGTAACGTGATTACTTAACGCATCGTTCATTTCGCTATTTTTACGCGAAAATTAACACGTATTACATGTTATTAATAAATTTATTGGTCTACTTATCATTAATAATCTACTAATAAGTATAATAATAATAATATAATAAATTTGTATTATAATTATATTGTATACAGTGTACACGTTATTAGTGTGAATTTATGCACTCGTCTATTTATTGTTAATAATCTACTAATAAGTATAACAATAATATAATAAATTTGTATAAAGTGTACACGTTATTAGTGTAAATTTATGCACTCGTCTATTTATCGTTAATAATCTACTAATAAGTATAATAATAATATAATAAATTTGTATTATAATTATATTGTATACAGTGTACACGTTATTAGTGTGAATTTATGCACTCGTCTATTTATTGTTAATAATCTACTAATAAGTATAACAATAATATAATAAATTTGTATAAAGTGTACACGTTATTAGTGTAAATTTATGCACTCGTCTATTTATCGTTAATAATCTACTAATAAGTATAATAATAATATAATAAATTTGTATTATAATTATATTGTATAAAGTGTACTGGGTATCGAATGTTATGCATGTCTTAATAAATTCCACTTTTAGCTAAATTTTTAAAGTCTTATGTTGTAAAATGTAGTATTGTACGTATTATAAATTTAAATTACACAATGATGTGTAATAGATTATTAAAAAAGATTTGATAGTGTGAAGACTGAAATAAAAATGTCGAAAGATTATTTATAACAGTAATTTTTATAACATTTAAGTTTGATATTTGTCAATCAAAATATTGAAAAGCAAATCATGTATTTAATTATTTTAATTTCAATTACCGTCTAAGAATCAGATTTTATTTAATTGGATACCGGATACTTAGCTCAGCTTTCACATAATTAAATAATACTTTAACGAGAATTTATTTTAATCTCATTTGACCCCTTTGAACTTCGATTTTATTTTAGTCATTAATGCACATTTAGTTTCGCGTTCATAGAAACGAATGTTCGTTTGCACGAAGGAAATTCAATTTCGTTAAAATCACGATAATTAAATATAATGTAAAATTACGTATCACAAAGATTTTTCATTAAATCAAGAACAATACAGTTCATTGATACACCGGTTACAAAATGTATTTACACATCACTGTAATTACTTTACACGAATTAATTACATTTAAGTTTATTAAATTTCTTGCCATTTAATGATATTTTTTAATGTAATTTAAATAAATGCTTGAATCGATTCAAAAAATGTTTCACTGAATATTTCAAATATTGTAATACAATTTATTTTGAATATCCTTAAAAAATATTAGGAACATTTCTGAAAGGGTCATAAAAATCTTCCAAAACAAAATTATTTATTTATAGGAAAAAATTAGCGACCTAAAACTTTTTTTATCTGTTCTTGGTGCACAGTGAATATAACTTTGTAGTCGCAAAACTTTTAAATTGAATTAATTGTGTCGATATTATTTCATGGATATGTAGGTAGAAAGTAAAAACGTAAAAGACACAGGGTAAGTTACAGCTGCGTTCTTATCCATTTTTAGAACTTTCTTCCTCTAATATATTTCTTTTTACAAAATTTTCAAAAATCTTTTTATTAACTTCACCTATATAATTTGAAATTCACCTATATAACTATTTGCATAATGCAACTGATTTACATTAATATTTTGACGAGTGTTCCCAAGGTATTGAAAAGCTTCTGTTGTTATTACTAGGTATATGATTATCTGGACAATGTACATTGTCTGAAAATCCATAGAGAATGTAAATGACATGAAAATATATTCCCCTCAAGGAATTATTGAAAACAGTGACACTTGAATGGACATCAAAGCCTATCTAACAGAATCGTCCCTATTCATTTCCATCAACAATAAAACAGGAAGTTACATAATTTTTCTACAAATTCTCTATCTACCCTTGACATTGTTTTATTCCTCAATACGTGGTATTTACATCTTTCTTTTGTAAATCTTGGACTAACTTGTATCTTTAAGTAATTAACAATAAAATTTCGTTCCATTATTTATTTTTAATTCAACCCTAATTTTTCCTTATTATCCCATAACATACACTCCCTGCCGAAAGCATGAAACCATCCAATTCCTTATTACGTTCATAGTGTCAAAAATTATACAGCAATCCTGCAATTGAAAGTTTTGCTACAAAACTCGGTTAACTCAATCCCTACCATCTCCGCATTAAAACATATCCTACCAAATAACAAAAAAGAAAAACCAAAAAGAAATTTCCAATTTTACGAAACGCTCTTTCATTTTCCAAGGAACACCACACCGAAGGTTCTTCGATTTAACTTTTACCTGCACCTAACCCGCTACTTTTGTTCCCTGCCACCGTTTACACGGTAAACAGTCGTCGCACGCACTGCTTTGACAGTAAACTTAGTTAGTAAAACGTTTACACGCCTCGGCTACGACTCGGCCCCGTGTTTTCGGCCGGCGGGCGAAGACACTGCGAAAAAAGCCATACAAAACTGCGTGACACCGTGGCCCCCCCTGTCTAATTCCCCCTTTCAACCGTTCCCCTCCTTCCCAACCGTTCACAGAACCGCACACGATATTTGCCACACGGCGTTCACGAAGACCAGCGTGTCATACGGATCTCCTCTCACACCGGGTTCCAGCACGCGCGAACAACGGCAACCGGTGACAAAATAACGCTACGCGGTCGTTCATCCCCTAAAACTGTCTAACCTTGATATCGAACACGGGGCCTCGATAGGTCTGATCGGCCGGCGAGGGTCGCGAGAAACGATCCCTTTTACGAAAAGGCACAAAGAAAGTAGACGGGAAAACGCACAAGAAGCCTGCAGGCAACCCTGAAGCAACGTTACCCTGAGAGAACCTGTTGTCCGAACGATCGGTGGGATTCCCTTCGACGAAGGAGGAACCGTCACACGGCGACGTTCTCGACGGCGTCACAACTCCTCGCGGAACCCGTCGCGACGTCCTCGCGCGGCTGAGGTCCGCGAGCAACGGTGACGGGGACAGAGAAGAAGAAGTACGTGGAACGGAGAGGAAGAACGGACGGGAACGTGGGCGAAGAGGCAGCCGGTTCCTCCGTCCCCGGAGAACTATCGCCTAGCCACGACTTCCCCCAGGTCGTTCGTGTGCGTAGTACGTACGCTGCTCGTTCTCGGCGATGCTGTCTCTCTCTCTCTCTTTCTCTCTTCACCCCCACCCCTTGGACACGATGTACGTGTATGCGCTGCTGTTGGCGTTTGTACGACGCCTCTCTCTCTCTCTTTCTCTGTATGTGTATGTGTGTCTCTCTCTCTTTCTCTTTTTCTCTCTATGTGTCTGTATGCGTCTCTCTCTCTCCTGTGCTGTGAAACCGAGCCACGAGAGAGAGACCTTCCGCGCCCTCCTCAGCGTTCGCGCAAGAACCTCCCTTGGTGGCGCCTTAAGCCACCCTCGGCCGGGTTACGCGACGTCGCCGGCAGATCGCACTAGCGAGACCGGTGCCGGCGGATCGATCCGCGTGACGTCACGCGAGTGGACCACGCAGGCGTCGCGCTCGCCGTCGCGGCGCCGCCACGTCCTCGTCTTCGTCTAGGATACCGGGCGGTTCTGCCGGCTACTTTTTTTCCTGGATAATGCTTGGTCTGCGAGTAGGTACTACACGGGGGACTGGGTTTCTGGAGGTTCTTCGTGGAACCGATCCTCTTTGAACCAAACCTTTTTTGAGTTTTCTTTTGATTTTTTTTTTTTTTTTTGAGGGGAAATGGAAGCTTGTTCTTTTTGGGCGAGAAACTGGTTTAGGGTAGAGAGTATATATTACGGTTCGAAAGTATTTGGATACTTGGTTGTGTTTTAGAAGGGTTGTTTGTTGATATTGTTATAGGTATTTCGAGGAAAGGGTTGTACTGAGAAATTTGTAATTTAATAGTAATTAGTTGTGAATGTGGTAAACTCGTTGAATTGGATACAGATTTTTATAGATTGGTGGTAAGAAGGTGACATGTATAATTATTAATTAACAGTTAGTCATCAGTTTATAGATCTTTACGATATTTATATACGAATGCTAAAGGTCGATAAATGTGTCCGAATAATTATGGTCGATAGTGTACATTTAACTTAGAGGGAGGATAGTTTTTGAAATTTAGTTTGGAAAAATTGTAATAATACAAAAGATATATGGTAAATAAATTAATATAAAACAGAGTTATTCATAATGAAGTAATAATACTAAATTATAATATGTGATCCATGCAATGTAGGATAGCGTACACATGTAATAAAATTTGTTAATTTAAATTATGAATTATTAATTACTTTTTTAACATTACGCATGTACATGACATGTAATTTAAAATATTGTTTGCTGGATGACGATATTAATAATAATAATAATGAAGAGAAGAACAATAGGTAGATTTACAAGAGAAAACTTTGAAATATATTTTACAACCTAAACAATTCCGATTTTAATTTTAAATTAAAATGTGTTCCAGTAAAATAAAAAATTCTTTATTGCTTAGCTATAGTTTACGAAGGGAAATTAAAAATGCTGATATTTTATAATTTGAGAAGCCACATAATTCCAATTCTAATTTTAAGTCAAAATTCTTTCCAATGAAATAAGAAGTTTTGCATTATTTAGTTGCAAAACATCATTTTCAAACGTTCCTCATATGCACCAACAAATGTTCGAAGCACAAGGGTATATTACGCGTCAAACTTTCTATAAACATTCTATCTCAGCGACCAGGAATAGCAGCAGTAAAAACGAAGCAGCCGGGTCACGACAATTTGTGGGATCCAACGTGTTCTCAAAAGAGTATCATTTAAATCACAATCAAGTAAACGCGCTGGTTGCGGAAAGCTGCCGCTTAGGCCTTGCTGATTTATGAAACAATTAAAAGGATTGAGTGCGCAGCATGGCGAACCGTCAAAGAGTTATGGTACTTCCGCGAGAAGTAATCGAGCAAGGCAATCGGGGCAACTGCGTGTGCGAAATCCGAGATCAAGAATCATCCAGAGATTATATTTCCAGAATCGGACAATTGGTCTTAAATTTGTGAAATACTTATAAAATATAAATAAATTACCTCTTCTTTAAGTATATTATAATTACCATTATTTATCAATACTTATAAACGACATTTATCTTCTTTTTTGTCTTTTTTTTTTACTTTAATTGGGAACAATATTTTCATGTTTCCACATTTTCAGCTTTTTGTTAATTTACAATTAACTTTAACCCAAAACAGATATCTGAGTATTTAAATTGATCTATGTATTTTATTTGTAGGTTAAGTTACTGTTTATAATTTACTAATTGCGAACAATATTTTTATGTTTTCACATTTTCAGCTTTTTGTTAATTTACAATTAAATTTAACCCAAAGCAGATATCTGAGTATTTAAATTGATCTATGTATTCTATTTGTAGATTAAGTTATTGTTTTTAATTTACTAACTGATTTATGTATTCTGTTTGTAGGTTAAGTTATTGTTTCTAATTTATAAAATAATAATTAGAATAGGGTGGGGTAAATGGGTAGGTTAGATTAAGGTCTGATATAATTAAATAATAAGGAAAGTGTAACCGGAAGCCATCCAAAACCGAAAGGTACGGATCATGTATAAATAAATAAATAAATAAAATAAAAAATTAACTTTAACCCTTTACATTCGAGACCTTTTTGCTAAATATTAATTATATTATTATTTATATAATAATATTATTAGAAATATAAATAATATATATATATATAAATAATAATGTATACGTTTAAATAATGTTTAAACTTTTATTTCATACATTCACCAATTCATAAGTACATTGCGTTAGTAAGCTCATGAAATTTCTCAATTTCATGCGAAGCGCACTATTAGCAAATTAGAATTTACTCGATGCAAGTGCTTAAACATATTAGGGCCATTGTTTCTTATCGTAGTGGAAGATATTCACGTTTGGGAGGAAACACTTATATGGACATTCATCCAACACGTTTAGTTTTATATCATATTTTACACTGTCAGTCACCGATGACTTTTTCAACGTGCTAAATTCGAGTGCAAAGGGTTAATACTGGAAAATGGTGGTTCCAGTTCGAGAGACCGGTGCTCTCGACGCTTCATATCACACGGGGAAGAGCGTCGCGGCGCACGGCGTCAGAATTAGACGAGGCGCGAGTTCTCCCGGTCTTCTGCTTACCATCGCGCGAACTCAAAAGGACAATACGAAGCGTCGTTGACAGAGAACAAAGACGCTTATCTTTCAGCATACGCGGTTACATCGAACGTCGCGTCTCCTTTCCTTCAATTGATTTCTCGCTTTACCGTTCGCTCTTATTCACGATTGTTCGATGACGCTAAGAGAACGAGCGCACTCCGCGCGTTCTGTCTCCTTCGCTTGTCGAGCACCGTCTTGAGGATTACTGGGTGTTAATCGTGTTTATACGACACCTGCTGAACATCTTTGGTGAAATTTTCCGGCAGGCTTTGTAACCAAATATTCTGGTCCTTTCGTTTTATTATATTATATTTCATTAGGTTGCTTGTGGAATTCGCGATAATTTTTGAATAAACATAGAAGTTAGTCTAGTTTTGGTGTAAGTATTTTTTATTTGCGAGCAAGACATGTGGAAGTTTGTTCTGTAATTTTTTACCATCTTCAACCCTTCTATTGCGTTCAGATTTACGCGTACGATTCGATAATGTCTTTTAATTAACATCATTTGTTTGTGTAAACCTTCATTGAGTTAAGGTTTCTTGGCTTTGTTTATTTGTATGGATACATTACAATAAGAGAACGAGTGTTTTGCTAAATTTATTAAAAAGGTTTCAAATCATCAATAATCATAATTCTTATAAGAGTTTATTTTATAAATGCAATATTTTATAAAGGAGAATTAAGGTAATTGCAAAAATTGCAGTTTTTCAAATTGTGTCATGTGGAAAATACTATTTGTTCAAATGTTAATTACAATAAAAAATCGGCACAATTTTTAAAGATCTCCCCACTATATTCGCTAAATTTTTGTTTTTTAAATATAAAACTCTGCTTAATATAGTGAAATTAAGGTTCCTAATAAGTAGAATTTTGAATGACCAAAAAATAATGTTTTTCTAAAATAAAATACTAAAAATTTCCCATTTAATATTATTCGTTTCATTTTATATGGTTCAGTTTAAATAACACTTAACGAGTACTTATTAAACTTAGAAACTATGCTTCAGAGAGTTTGAATTCGTCAAACATCGTTGCCTATTTAATTCTTCGACTATCGTGACGAAAGTCGCGTTACTATTATTTTTTTTTTTAGGGAGAAGCAGACGCATAAGAGAGACGACACCAGTTAGAGCTGCATAAAGGGTAAGAAAAAGCATCATTTTGCGAGCGCTTGGTAATTTGTAATTACGGGACACGTGGAAGGGTTAGTTTCTACCCCGGCGAATCAGAATTCCATTTACCCTGTCTCTCCAACATGTAAAACGTGTAATTAAATAGAACTCGAGGACGAACCGCGTGCCCACACATGGAAACAGTAATCAAACTCGCAAACTGCATTAAGACAGAATTGAGCAGATCCGCAAAAGCGATTTAATTTATAACAAGTTTGCAATTTCTATAAGGAAATTAGGGGCCATTACCTTAGAGACGTAATCATCATTTAAACCGATCGCGTTGACTGTATAAATAAATTACTTTTAACTCTTTGCAGAGTGTTTTGTTAATTTTGCACGTTTCTAAGTTTCACTTTTATTTACAACACGTTGTATTACTATTTTTTTTTAAATATACATTGCAATCAACTTTAATGATTCTTTTACAGCGAGAATATAAATTTGTATACTTCAGTTTTTAGAAAGTTTTATGTTTTAATTCAAATCATATATTTAGTTTAGTTTACCTTTGATTTTTTTAATGCTTAATTTTACAACACGTTGTATTACTATTTTTTTTTTAAATATACATTGCAATCAACTTTAATGACTTTTTTACAGCAAGAATATAAATTTGTATACTTCAGTTTTTAGAAAGTTTTATGTTTTAATTCAAATCATATATTTAGTTTAGTTTACCTTTGATTTTTTTAATGCTTAATTTTAAAACACTTCGTATTACTATTTTTATAATATACATTGCAATCAACTTTAATGACTCTTTTACACAAAGAATACAAATTTGTATACTTCAGTTTTTAGAAAGTTTTACGTTTTAATTCAAATCACATATTTAGTTTAGTTTACCTCCGATTTTTTTAATGCTTAATTTTATAATAATTCAATACATAGTTTCAATATTGCTCTGACACAGTTGTCACTTTCGAATGAATTATACCAATTGTAGTTAACCCCCTTTCACAGAATAATAAAATAGCGAGCAATACGTAAAGAGCAGCTTAAAAAGTAATTACGCTCTTATCACAACCTCTTGCACTTTTTGCACTATAGATCAAAAACGTATAATATTTAAATAATAAGTTTTATTAATTATGATAATTTTGTTAACTGTAATGCAGTTTAAGACACGAAACTTACCCTACTCTAATTAATAATGATTTTCCCGAATTTCTGCTATGTTAAACTGTGAAAGGGTTAAATTCCCAATTAACCTAATCGAAAAACGATCAGAAATACATCTCCCTCTTTCAATATCAACAATACAAATTAAATTGATGACTAAACACAGAGAATATACAAAGCTTCCCACAATTGCTTACCACTCTTTTCAAAGATTAAAAGTAAAAGGATATGTGAGTTCTGAAACTCTGAACCCCATATACGTCTAAGAATTTTCCTCTAAATCATTACTCACCCAGAAAACCCTCGAATATTATCCCGCGAGCGGGAAAGGAAAACAAAAATGAGCAAGCACTCCGCGTGGAGCGGAGGATTAAAAAAGCGCGAACGGCGAAGAGCAAGCGAGATACACTCCTCGAGGATTCGTAATCGTCGGAATATGCTCGCGGGGCTCGCCTTCTTTGTTGTGCCCTCGCCCTGTGCTTTATGGGGTCCTCGATGACGGTGCGCGGGATACAAGAGGGTTGTGCGGCCCGGGATAGAGGAAAGGGACGAGGGAGGGTATATTGAATTTCCGAAAAGCGCGTCGGGTTCCAAGCGGATGATACCGCGGCCTGCTTATGCCAAACGAGGTTGGCCCTGGAAAGGGTCCAGGACTCTAGCCTCGGGCTGTTTCGCGTGTCACGAAAACATTCGCGATCCCGTTGGACCGACACCAAGCCAGAGATGTGACTATCGATTATCGATATTTCACGATATATCGTTAGGTCGTTAAGATGTCGATCAAGCGAATTCGAGCGAATGAGGTAGGTTGCAATGAATCAGTCGAAATAAAATTATTATTATTATTATGTTTTCATTTCTCGGGGTTTCCCTGGTTCTACTCCATTCCTACGGGCCTTTTCCTTAGACTAGGTAGGAACGAGCCTATCTATTTATGTTGGTGGATCCACGAATTTTCTCGCTATTGTACAGATTTCAATTATTGTGGCTATTGGGAATGGGGTTTTATATTGCTGAATGAAATAAGCTCTTATTTGTGAAATAATACTTAGATATTTATTAATACTTTTATATAGCACGAGGAAGGGCAATTATGACCGCACCTAGCGAGTTTTGTCACAAGACTAGCAGAACGCAGTGGTCGAAATTCTTACAACCCCGTCCGGGTCCTTCAGCCCCATTGTTCTGTTTCTCGATGTTTTCGAACTTTCTAAAATGCCAGATGTGGCTTAGCTTCTTGGAAGAAGCCCTTGAGAAAGTATGTTAAGAGAAAGCTGGTTTATGGTTAATTTTTGCTTCGTAGTATTTCTCTATTCAATTTCCAACAGTGGCTTTCTGTATTTTTCTCTGTAGTATTTTAGGTGTCATTCCCATAACTATTGGTACTATTTTAACTTTTTGTTGCTTCCATATTTCGTTTATTTCTATTGCCAGTTGTGTATATTAGCACGATTCTGTCAATAATATATTATTTACATACAAGTACGTTTAAAGCCTTAACTTATGAAATAATCTCCTGCTTGTTATTTCGTTAGATTTTCTCGTTTTTTTTTTTTGACATTTTTTACTCCCCTAAACCACGCATCACTTCAAACTTGTAAATCTTCAGAACCATCAAAGTTAATTAAACGAACTTTACACGAATTCCGTCGAACGAATTTACACGAAACAGGAATAAGTAGCAAGTATTGTTTTATCAATGCGTGATAACGGTAATAACCCTTTAAAAGTCGCGTTTCATGGCACACCTAGCCGCAAATCGAATCTAGTGTTTAGCGTACGCGCGCCTTATCGCTGTTATTGGAAAATGAATCGAAAGATTAGAGGCGACACGTTCTTCGTCCAGGCTGTACGTATCGTATATAGCCGTACAAGTGTCTGGATCGTGTCGAGGTTTCGAATATCGGTACAGAGGGCGAATCGCTCCGGGGCAGGGTGCTGCACACGCGCAACGAATGAACACTTCGAATTCAAGGCGTTCCTCGATATAATCGGGATAATCCAACGGAAGCCACTTTAGGCTGCACGTTTCCTGAATTCTTTTCCTTTTCGTCACACAACCCTTTCCCGGTCCCGTGTCGTCATTTGTGCCCCGATAAAAACGGAAACCGGAAACGTGAGGGTGCTCGGGAATCAGGAACGCGCCGAACTCGGTTCGTATATTCGGAAATCCTTGAATTTTTATTTCGTTTTATCATCGGCAACGCTACCTCGAACATTTGTGACCATTTCGACTTGAAAAGTGACTTTTAATCGGCGATAAAAATTTCACGAGTAGACTGCGGAATTTTAGGCACTTACGGAAAATTTGAATACGTTGAGAAGTGTGAAATAGAGATAATACGCTAATTAGGAATAAAATATCCCAAATATAGCTGAGGTTTCACTATTTAGAAGGTGAAATAAATTTCTATTTGAATTTTATTGCTTTAACTGTGCCAATAAAAATTTAAATTTGCATAAAAGTTCAGTCATGAGAATTATAGTGATATAAATTGCTCCTGTGTTTTTCACTTGTCAGTAATTATCATAGACTAGTTGATATGTTAATACTGTATTTATATGTAGGTACCAAATTGTTACACAAATAGTAACTTAATCTAATAAAAAGGAATACAATACTGAAAGAATTGTAAAAATTCGATTATCTCGGATATTTAACCCTTTGCACTCGAAAGGTGACTGATAGTCGTCTAATGATACTAACTTCAAAAATTTCCAAATTCGAAATATTTACTGAGAATTGCTTATATTAAACTTCATTTAGTTTAGTTAGGTGATATATTAAAATTTACATATATAACTATTTAATCTCTGAGCCTAACTAATAAGTAAATTAAATAAAGTCTGAAAATTTGCAAAACTATCATTTACTGACTAACAGTCACCTCTCGAATGCAAAGGTTTAAAAACAATAATAATTGAGATAGTTCATCTAATAAATACACTGTATTAAAAAATGGTTTATTTCTACCGTACATCTTGGCATATATTCAAACTTTTACGGGGAAATTTTCAAAAGTAACACAACACGGTAACAGATAATCGGTTTTCGTGTATGAAACGTCTTTTGGAGGAATATTTACCGAGGTTCCCGGAGTAATACCTGTTCTCCGCACAGAATCGCGACCACGATCCCGACTGAACTTCTATTCTCACCGCATGGACTGCATTAAAATCATAAACTTGCCGTTTCCCTTGAATTATTGTCACCAACGCGATCACAGTTTCTCTGGGAGCCGGCGCGTGCCCTATATTCCAGCGAAAATTGCGGTAAACTTTCTTATCTGCTAGACCGGCCCGTAATATAGGGCGCCCGTGAGAAATTATTGTCGTCCGTCCAACACGTTTTACATGGACGACACGTTCGAAGGAAATCAAATGAGATTGAATACTTGAACGAGCCCGGTAAAACAGCACACGCTTCAACGAGATTCTATTCGACCGAGACGAATCCGGACTCAATGCGGTGAATCTAATCGAGACGATCACCACTGACCCTATTTTTTCCTCCCTTTTCATTGTTGTTACGTAACTTTACTTGTAAATGTTTATTTGACATTTTACTAATATTTTGTATTATTATAGGTAAACATTTTTATAATTAACTGTGTTTCGTTAGGTTTCGTAGGCTATTCAATGAAACAAGAATTAAAATAAAATGTAGGGATTGCAAGGAAAATGATGGGGTTGTCGAATGAATAGGAATTATTAAAATGCTATGCAGTGACTGAGAATTAAATACTGTCTATTGTTAGAATATACGTGGTATATTGAAAGTAAAAATTTTATAATTAACTGTGTTTTGTTAGGTTTCGTTAGCTATTCAATGAAATAGGAATTGAAATAGAATGTAGGGATTGCAAGGTAAATGATGGGGTTATCGAATGAATAGGAATTATTAAAATGCTATGCAGTGACTGAGAATTAAATACTGTCTATTGTTAGAATATTCGTGGTATATTGAAGGTAAAAATTTTATAATTAACTATGTTTTGCTAGGTTTCGTTAACCATTTACGTTATTTGTAGGACGAAACAAGAATTAAAATAGAATGTAGGAATTGCAAAGTAAATGTTAGAGTTGTCGAATGAAAAGGAATTATTAAAATGTTATGCAGTGACAGAGAATTAAATACTGTCTATTGTTAGAATATTCGTGGTATATTGAAGGTAAAAATTTTATAATTGATTGTGTTTTGTTAGGTTTCGTTAGCTATTCACGTTATTTATAGAACGAAACAAGGACTAAAATAGAATGTAGGAATTTGCAAGGTAAATATTATTAATATTGATAATATTATGGAGGTAAATATTGATAAGTAGAATAAACAGAAAATAATGCTTCCTTAACTTTTGCTTTTATTTTTTCAAAGATTCCTATGAAGTATTAAAGTAAATTCTTCGCATTAGAAAGATGATGCTTCATCTTGAGAAAGTATCAAGTGTAAAATATTGAAATTAAAATGTACCCTGTACTAAAATTTATTTAATTCAGATGAATACTACTAAAAATTCCAAATATCTGTATTCAGAAACTCGTAAAAGTGGTATCATTCCACTACCAAGAGTCACCTTTCGAATACAACCGATTAAAGTATATCTTGACAGAAGAATGTTAACGATTGCATTTTGATAGGTTGAAAATTAAATAGATGTAAATTAAACAGACTTACACAGACGCGAGTGAAAATCTAGGCACTTTTAACGAGTTAACGAAAAGCCAACATAATTTCACAGGCAACGGACCGCGATAAGGGAATGAACACTACGAAATGGAAAACTAGAAAATAGCGAAGGTAGGCGAGGGTTAATTAACCATCTAGACTCGGGGTTACTTAATTCAATCGCAGTAATCCACGTAACCAAAGATAACCGCGCTAAGCTGAGTGGAGCTGAGTAATTGGAGGCCCGTACGAAATTAGCTCTGCAAATTTCGTCTAATTAAAGGCCGTTAGTACGTGGTGGCATGACTACTCGGTTCACGCCGTATTAAGTCTGATTCAGACATCGCCTCGCGACTTCGCGAAGTGATTCACACCGGAATAACTTCATGTTACCACCGTACGCGCCTCTATTACGCGCAACGATGGATCGAAGGGTTAACACTAGATTTACGGACATTTCTTGTACAGTAGCTCCAAAAAGTATTCGTACACTATGTCACAAATAAATTCGTTTAACCCTGAAATTCTGAGTCTGATAGAAGTATTACATAAAACTTCGTGAGTATGTAGATGGTAATAGTATACGTATAAATTAATCTCCTATTTTCATCTAAATGCCATTTTAAAGGGGTGAAACCAGCATTGAAGTTTCTGAGTTCTCTCTCATTTTTAAAAAATAACTTTGTAATGGTACTTGATGAAGCAAAACCTTTCAAATAGAAAATGTTTAATTTTTAATACTCTACCACCCTGTCATAAAAAAAGAACACAGAAATGCTTGTTGTATTCAAAGCGTGAAAAATCGCTGAAACTTTGAAATTCGTTATCAGCTGTTTTAAAAGATATTTTGCCGCCAAAAAAATTGTTCCACGCAGGACACACCATGCTCTGCACATACATAAAGTTTCATTGAAATCAGAATTTCAGAAATGCATAAATTTCCTTATAATATTGTGTACGAATACTTTTTGGAGCCACTGTATATCTATTTTCAATAAAAAAATAGAAAAATAGAAAACTGGGGTAAAAAGATCAGTATGTATACATTGTTACAAATAATATTTTAAACTAGCAGTGTAAAGTTAATTCTATTATTTGTAAGCAAAAATAATGTTTACAACGTGGAATTTAACCTGTAACTTGGTATGGTAATTATTGTGTCACGTATACAGGGTGGTAGAGCACACAAGACTCCATAGAATTGAATAAACATTTACAAATTAATTGAAAAAAAAAAAAATGAAAGATTTTGCTATTGTGAGTTATGATCGTCATTTAATTTAGAAACTGCATAAACTGAGTTTTTCAATGAAAAATTAAAAGTAAATTTTAAAACGTAGAAGAGAGAATAAGCGAAAGATAAATTTTTCCAGAAATATAGGAAAAACGAATTGCTGACTCTTTCAGACTCCATCTTACCAATTACGAGCTAAACGAATAATTTTGCACCATTTTTTAAATACAGTATATCTGTATTATAAAGTCACTAAAAATGGACGTTTGAGATTATTTAAATAATATATAAAATATTAAGAATAAACAAGCCTGATACGTATTTTAATTTTTAGCAAGAAACTTGAAAAAGGAATTAATAAATACAGGGAAGGGTTATCACATGTGTGTGGAATGGATGTATGTAAAAAAACAAAAGTGAAAGGGTTATATTTGTTTTCTTCACTGGGAAAATAAAGAAAAAGTTGGAGGTCAGAGGGATGATAAATTAGAATTCGCAACCGGGTCCACGTGCGCTGACAAATCTGGCGGCTTATATTTTGCGTTCACGTGGGGACTGTGACTCATTCGACGTGCACGAAGAGGCAACAAGACGTCCTCGTGGAAATAAATGAACGAAAACACACGTAACGAAGTGTGCTTTGTCTTCGTAACCATCCGGAGGATTTTAAATGTTTTCGAACTAACCTCTGGCTTCTACTTTATGGAATATTATAAGTACCTACAGTGGCTCCAAAAAGTATTCGTACACTGTGTCACAAATAAATTCGTTTAACCCTGAAATTCTGAGTCTGATAGAAGCATTTGATAAAACTTTGTGAGTATGTAGATGGTAATAGTATACGTATAAATTAATCTCCTATTTTCATCTAAATGCCATTTTAAAGGGGTGAAACCAGCATTGAAGTTTCTGAGCTTTCTCTCATTTTTTAAAGATAACTTTGTAATGGTACTTAATGAAGCAAAACCTTTCAAATAGAAAATGTTTAATTTTTAATACTTTACCACCCTGTCATAAAAAAAGAACACAGAAATGCTTGTTGTATTCAAAGCGTGAAAAATCGCTGAAACTTTGAGATTCGTTATCTGTCCCCTTAAAAGATATTTTGCCGTCAAAAAAATTGCTCCACGCAGAGCACACCATGCTCTGTACAAGCATAAAATTTTATTGAAATCAGAATTTCAGAAGTAGATGAATTTCCTTATAATACAGTGTACGAATACTTTTTGGAGCCACTGTATGTCAGATACCATACAACATTCAATTTTTATTGCTAAAAAATGTATCAGCATATCCTTGCGTAGTTGAGCAATTTTAAAAAGTGAAAGAAGGTATATAATGATATTAGCGATCTTGCATAACAGGAAGGCGCGAACGAATGAACCACGTGAACGATAGATCAGAGGGCAAAGTATTGATTAACGAAGCATAAACTTAAAGTTCATAAGCCTCTCAACGAGAATTCGTGGCAAACTTTATACAGAACAATTTTTAACTGGTTCTCGAACAATTTTAAGCGAGCATAATTTAAACTGAATTCAGAATATTTTCATAAAATTTGAATAAGTGTACCTGAAGAAGGGATTCGTAGAAATACCCCATTTAAATATAAAAGTAAACTTAGCAGAAATAGTTTAAGCAATATTTTTCATTTTGTTCAACATTAGAAATAAACTACTTTAATTCAACACAATCATAATCTTTCCTTAAATTTCAAAAAGAAAATACAAAACAATTTGTATACCTAAAGATTCACTGTGAATCACTTTTGGATCAAATTCTACACATCTTTTTTCACAGTTTATCACTGAATTTTTTGTAGTTAATGCTTATCCTTTATATTTGCATTATTTGCATTACTCAGTAACCTAGCGTTCAAAATATGAGCTTTAAGAATACTATAGAATTAAGAATTTACGAGTGTGAATAAAAAAGGGTATATTATACTTGTATGCACTGCACTCAAATTTTGTTTTTTTTTTTTGACGAACCGAAATTAACCCATTGCGCTCGAGAGGCGACTGTTAGTCACCGAATGATAGTTTTCAAATCCTCAGACTTTAGTTACCTCGCTTATCAGTCAAACTCAGAGGTTAAACAGTTATATATGTAAATGTTAGTATATTATCTAACTAAACTAAATGACGTACAATATAGGTGAATCGTACTAAATACTTTATTATTATTATCTAATATATAACATTTATAATATTTTATTATTATTACTACCTAATATTTTATTACTATTGCTATCTGTGATGAACAATGTAACACGAGCGACAAATCATTACCAAAACATTGCGCATTATTAATATCCCAAATTGTAAATCGAAAAAAGAAATATAAAAATAAGAAAAATATGTATGAAATTCAGAAACCTGATATAGAAAATTTTAAAACTACTAGAGAAGAGCTTACAACAATGGATGAGATCCACATTGCATTGACAGAGTTGTGTTATACTATTAATTATACAATAAATATTTTGTATTTGAAAATCTTCGAAATTACTACCCCTAAACGACCAGTAGTCTCTTTTCGAATGCAAAGGGTTAATTAGAACATACGAGCAAAGATATGCAAACACTTTTTCCGTAGCTCAGGTTTTTCATCTTTGTAAAGCTACCACCAGAACACTTACCTTTCGTGATCGTGGCCATAAGAAGGATTGATTCTGCGCGCGTACAACGAAGCACCGCCCTCGGACATGTAACCGTCGCACAGGTCGGAGAAAGTTCTACTGCCGACGGTCATACCACCACGGAGCACCTCCCCGTCGCTGAGATAACCAGAGGCGACGTCGATGTCCGCGTAATCGTGACCGACATGATGATGGGACGAAGAATGAAGAATCGTGTACTGCCGCGCGGTAGTTCTGCTCGGCAGGGTCTGAAGGGCCCTTGCACCCGGCGTGTAACCGCGGAGCAGAGGCTGCATAGGCTTCACCGTCATCTCAGCCTCGTCGTCGCCGATGGAGCCTCCTCCGCACGTTGAACTTTCAGACAACACCTGCGAAGCAAGCTAATTTAACGACTCGTCCCATATTCGACGAGGAGCAATTAAAAAAAGATGGCTCGTATTAGGGGTAGTTTTCCTGAAACCAGACAACGCCAAGTACAGCGGAACCTCCTTTAACCGAACACCCATTATCCTGAATACCGTTCTCAGACGTTCTATTTATTCAAACTGAGTGTCGTCTGATAATAATTCTTTACTTAAAGAGATACGAAATTACAAGATAATTATTCTGTTATTCAAAAATTCTTTTATCTGGCTCAGATAAGGTTTGAAACGCTATATTCTTTGTTTTGCTGCTTAATATTCATTTCTAATATTGATGAATTTATAGATAAAATAGCGTGGAAGGTATAAAATATATTTTGTTATTTATTTAAGGAAACTGTTAAGTATCCGATACTAAATGAATCCCTTTCATATACAATATTTTATATAAAATTCAGTATTCAATGAAGGATTTTCTTTACTGTTTAACTCTTCGAGGGTACAACATGATTTTCGTATTTTTCGTGAGCACACTGGGTCCATTTTTTCTGTGACTATCTTGTTTTCCTACTGTTATAAGCTTATAAAAAAAGACGAGAAAAATTCTGGGATGTTTTTCGAAGCCTCTCTTTTAATTCGCCATCGGAATTTAAATCAAATATTTATAGAGTTTGTATAGAAAAATAAAAACTTTGGAGAGGACTTCCGGTTGGTACGAGAAACTGGGCAAACGCGTGATACGGAGAAGAGTGAATAAAGTGAAAAGCATATATTAGGAAGGTGTTGATAGCTGATTAGGCGTGGGTGAGATAACGAGGCGGGACAATAGCAAAGAGTTTATTCTCTCAGATAACATCAGGTGTTTAGTGACGAAGAAGAAGGCGTGTGTGGTTAGGGTAGAATTAATAAAAATTTTGAAAGATTTTCCGAATAAATAGATTTCACTGCAGACGAAGTCAACCCAGTATATCCACAAACGATTAAATGCGATTAATTATTAACTAAATTAACAAACAGGAAATTAATCCTTTTACTATGAAGATTTAGCGAAATTAAAGATTATAAGTAGAATAAATCATGTAAATATTATTAAGTTATACCCTAGATATTATATGTATCAAAATACAATATACATTGTTTCTCAAGCCATTCTTTCGACACTTTATTTTAATTCGTTTGCTATTTACGAAAGGGTTAACAGAAGGTACTAACCTTCTCCATCTGTTCGAAGGTAGTTTCAATTTTTCTATTCGGTATAGTTTTGATTTCGCTGCCGCTTTCGCTGCTCGGCCTATAAATAACGCTGCTGTCGCTGGAATTACTTTGCCCGGTGCTGTTAGAGTTACTGTGAGAGCTCTCGGACATCAGATCCGAGATGCTAGGCATCGGCGACACCATCGCGACCGTGTTCGGGTCGAGCTTGCGATGCAAAGCGTCTGCCTTCAATTTCGTGGGCGTCGGCGTGCCCGCCATGTTGGTTTCCTTCGGTGGTTTCGAGGTGCCTTTCACCAAAGCCGTGGGCTTAGGAATGCTGGAGCCCGGGCTCCCGGAAGTGCTCAAAGTCGAACCCTGCAGCGGAACATTAAGCATCTGTGGCTGCTTGTCCGCGCCAAAATTCAGCGCCTGGTTAACCTGCCCCTGAAGAGGAACCGTGGTAGGAGCTTCCGGAATGCTCGCCATTTTTGCGTCCATCAACGTCGTTTCCGGAGCGTTGCGAGGAGAAACAGGTGATGTTTGCTTCCCGTTCACGCGTTCTGCCTCCATCTCGCTCAAAACCCTCGGTTTCACGGGCAAACTCGCGTTCTGATGCTTTGGCGAGCCGTTCACATTGTCTAGCACTCCTGGAGTCTGATTGTACGGCAGGTTATTCGCCAGCATGTTCTCGCCGATCTCTCTGTGCTTCTCCGTGGCGGGTTTCTGATCGCACAAGTTAGCCTGGTTCATCGACAACGTGTGCTCGATCGTAGTGCTACCATTTTCGTCGGTGATCACCACCATCTCTTCGTGGTCGGGTTGTTTGATCATCCCGTTCGCGTTGTTCATCAGTCCCTTTTGTACTAGGACATCTTTGTTTAGTCCGTTTGGCGGGACCTTCATGTTCTGCAGATGAGCCTTCGCGTCTAACACCTTGCCAGGCAGCTCCATCTTCGGCCTAGACGACTGCTTCAGCGACTCGTTCTTCAAGCTGCCGTGATTCTTCGTGTCCTGTTGAGAGGCGATCTGCTTGGAGGACACAAGCATCGATGGATTGGGCTTCTGCAGCTGACCAGCGGTCGGCTGCTGCTTCAGCAGATCGTGCAGATTGGAGGACTTTTTGTCTGGGGCCAGCTTGGTCCCCACGCCGCCGATCTTGCTGGTCGGTTTGACATCCTCCAAGGGCGGGTTATACCCGGTCAACTTGTCGGGCGCGCCGCCCTTGGTCCGCGCGATCTTGCTTTGAGCTTTGCTCTGCTCCTTTCGAACGGTCTTCGGGCTTGCCTGTTTCGCAGGCTTGGTCGACTGCAGTTTCGACTTCAAAGCTCGACTCTTGGGCGACTCCAGCTGCAATTTGCTCTGATCGCAGAGGGACGTCGAGCTGTCAGAGTGTTCCGATCTGGCGGAGGAGAAGCCGGAGGAACTGGAGGTGCGTTTCGACACGCCGAACGAAGCTTTCCCCGAGTCCTGGTTCTTCTCCTTGTTGTTGAAAAGCTTGAACTTGTCCAGGACCGAGTTCTTGTTCTGCTGGGTCGGTGCTCCTGTGGCCGTGTACGGAGAAGATTGGACGGTCCTCACGCCGCTGGGCTTTCCCACAGTCGACGCTCGAGGGCTGAAAACGTTTGATATCCGCTGATTATTTCGCCCTTCGCCCGGAATCACCGTTGCGCACGCGGTACAGCAAACGAAGCTAACGACGCAACGGTTAGGAGAAGGCTGTTGAATTTATACGGCGGTTTTGTTCGCCAAAGAAAATTCGTGTTTACCTTGGGGTGGTGGCTGTGGGCTGTCTGTTCGTTGAATTTTGATTTCTGGGCTGAGGAATGAAAGAGAGGCCGCTCTGGGGCGACTGCTGCTGGCTTGGACTTGTGCTTCTGGAACTGCTCGCGCTGCCTATACCACCGTTCCCATGTTTCAAACCACCTGAAACAGAAAACCATTGTTTCGCTCTAATTTCTTGCTTGTTTGCTTCTTGGCTGCCGTAGAAATATAAAAGAGATAATAGTTAGAATCGGGTACCGTCTTGTTAAAGCTGATAAATATTTTATATCCCTAGTAGTAACGATCTTTATTTTGAAAGTATTGTACAAGACACCGAATAAATAATGAATAATAAAGAGAAAATAAACTAATAAATTATTTATTAATATATACATAAACTAATTATTTATTTATAATTCCTGAGCCTACACCACCGGCCAAAAATTTAGAATCACTTCGAAAATTGCAGCCAAATCGAATCTCTTGTGACAATTTATTGTTGAATTCCAAAAATCTGTTCGAATCTGCTATACTTTAAGAGCAAAACACCAATGAATTCAGCTTGCACCGCCACGATTTTCAATCCTTTAAACACCAATAGAGCGAAACAGTAATTACGACACGGATTAAGCCTGAAAAGAAGATGAAAACTACGTTCGAGAATAGAGGAACGATCAATCAGCGACTTTCTATCCGAATAGTAATAAAAGTTTCGATGCTCCGCAAAATATCCGTCGTAAATCCACTCGTGACATTTAATTACAACGATCGAGACGATGAACGCTTATAACTCGTCCCGTCTTTTTCCAACGTGTTCGCGCTGTCATTGGCCGCGACTGAATAAAACGACGATCGGCCGGCTCATTAACCGAGCACAGTCGCGATATTGTGCCGAGCAGCTCGTGAACTCCTTCACGGCCTGTGTCTGGGAAGCGTATGCCTGCTAGCAGGCAAAATAAACCAAGGTAAAGTGCTAGGCTAGGCTGTACGTAGCGCGTAGTATACGTGACAGCGTGCGCTTACCATACAAGGAGATTAATTCGCAACCCCTTGTTGCCCAATCTGTCACTGCTGTAATCGCAGACATTGTTTCTGCCGCGTAATTTATGTTGTTGTGGGATAAAGTTATTACGAGTCGAGTTAATGGATAATGGGCTGTCAAAGGACACGCGTGTGTTATCGTTTAGCGGGCACAGGGAAGACGTTAAAATTACAATGCGCGAACGATTTCATTGAAACGTGCATGCTAATTTTAGTCTTGCTTATCGTGAGATATAAAGAATCGTCGGCTCTTGTATGTGTAACTGTATACAAAGACTTAGGGTTTAAACTGAGAGTGATTCGATTATTCTTATCAGAAATATGTAAAGTAGCTAATAGTATGCTAATTTTAGTCTTGCTTATTGTGAGATATAAAAAATCGTCGGTTCTTGTATGTGTAACTGTATACAAAGACTTAGGGTTTAAACTGAGAGTGATTCGATTATTCTTATCAGAAATATTTAAAGTAGCTAATAGTATGCTAATTTTAATCTTGCTTATTGTGAGATATAAAAAATCGTCGGCTCTTGTATGTGTAACTGTATACAAAGACTTAAGGTTTAAACTGAGAGTGATTCGATTACTTCTAATAGAAAGGTTTAAAGTAGCTAATAGTATGCTAATTTTAATCTTGCTTATCGTGAGATATAAGAAATCGTCGGCTCTTGTATGTGTAAGTGTATACAAAGACTTAAGGTTTAAACTGAAAGTGATTCGGTCATTTCTATCAGAAATGTGTAAAGTAAGAAGGATTTAGATGAGAATTTCTTTTAAGATAATTCATCTTTTTTTTTTTTAATGAAATTACGTATTTTTGTTATCCCAATGTTGCAGATGATACATGGATAAGTAATACAATAAGATTATTACAAAAATGATATAGATTTTTCATGACAGATTTTATTAAATAATGTCAACAAGGAAATAAGTCAATTATTCAGTACTCAAGTATTTTTAAGGGGAAACCAATAAACGTACGATTATTGCATGTAGTGGAGAATTACGAGATACGGTGTACAGTGCACCTAAATTGCCGCAATGAAGATCCCCTGATAAATTATAATCTAGATCAGGGAACAGCTGCGTTATCCTGATCCACGCTGCTGCCAGCTGGCAGAAGTTATATAATTTATTACACGCGTCGTTTTATTGTTGCACACCCGTAATTAGCAGAAAGTCAAAATGATTTATTACGTAAATACCAGTATAATCCGTTCGCTACTGACACGACGATATCGTGAATATTATTAGATTGGATCATAATTTGACGACAATCAGAGCTAATGAGATAAATATATCGTGTTCATCATTCAGATTATTCTTCAAGCTTTTACAAAAATTCTATTGTATAATAATCATCGATAATTATTGCAGCTGATCTCAGAATTAAGAATTATTATTATTATTATTATTAATATTATTGTTATTTTTTTTCTTTGGCTTACATTGCCAAGCCAGGCGCTCTTAGCTGTCATTATTATTCAGGAAGGCTTTTGTTATATTACATGTGTGTGAGATGACTGCTTTCTGTATTTGATTATGTATGCTTGTGTCTATTTTTAATTGTGTTAGGTGTTTTTTTAAATTATTTGGTGTTATTCCTGTGGTTGATATTATTAGTGGTATTATGTGTACTTCTTGCTGCCTTCATATTCTTTTTATATCCCATTTATTATTATTATTATTATTATTCTGTATTTGACTATGTATGCTTGTGTCTATTTTTAATTGTGTTAGATGTTTTTTAAATTATTTGATGTTATTCTTCTGGTTGTTATTATTAGTGGCATTATGTGTACTTCCTGCTGCCTTCATATTCTTTTTATTTCCTATTTATTATTATTATTATTCTGTATTTGACTATGTATGCTTGTGTCTATTTTTAATTGTGTTAGGTGTTTTTTAAAATTATTTGGTGTTATTTCTGTGGTTGATATTATTATTGGTATTATGTATACTCCTTGCTGTCTCCATATTCTTTTTATTTTCTATTTATTTTTATTATTATTATTATTATTATTCTGTATTAATAAAGATTAACTTTCGTATTTTTCATTTACGTTTTATGTAGCTATATATTTTATCCCTCTTACTTGCATAGTATAATGAGCGGGCGAATACTTATGCGGCCGACTGTACATACGTGCATACACGCACAGTTTCCCCACGATGAAGTATATTAAGAATCAGTGTGCTGTGAATCAATTTCTCTGTCTACTTAAGTTAATTCGGCCGCGCCGGTCTCACGTTCGATCGGCGCTCGTCGCCCGTAATCACGACAGCCGCGATCGTTCTTCATTGGCACCGGTGCTGACACTGATTCGCTGTAATAACGGAGCCTAATTCCAGCCGGTCCGGTTGGCCGGTTCAATTGTCAAACTACAAGTGACACAAATCGGCCAGATACGAGAGATTGAACGGCCACGGGTGAGCGAAGAAATCGTACGATATTGCAGTTCGGTTCGCGAATGGCGCGTTTATTAGTTTAACCCTTTATCGATCTTTTGCTGGCCACCGTGACAGCGAGACCTCGCGTATACGATGTTCGTATAACGGGTACCCCGTTTTGGTGTTGGGGTGTTGGCGAATCGCGATTTTTCATTGTGTCGCGAACAGATACAACTGTTGCGACGTACGCAAAAGTGGTTTAACTCATTTAACGTACACTTGGAGGAAACGTTTGAAGATTTCCTATTATCAAACTTGGAAATTAAAAACAGAATTTATCGTGAGAAACTTTTATTCCATTTTTCCTTTTTGTTTAACACATTGACTGCGATGGGGGTCACCGGTGATTGGCGCGTTCAGATTGGTAGATGAACATCATTTGAACGAATGTCAGTAATAATAATAATAATATCAATATACAATAATAATAATATGTATATAATGATAATAATAATATTAATAACAATAATATTTCAACAGTATATGTAACGTATAATAGAAAATTCATTGTGGCGCCACAGGCAAACTCTGTAAAACTGGCGTGGCATTCAACGTGTTAATATGAAAAAGAGAAAATTAGTAGGTTGAATTAGTAAGTAAGTAAGTAAGTAAGTAAGATAACTTTATTGTTTTCCCAATGGGATTACAAGAGAGTTCCGTTCCTTTACATCCTCCTTATTTTCTCACCTTGCTTTTCCTTATATAAAAATTTAATTAACAAAAATAAATTACAGCTAAATCAAAATTAACAATAAGTATATAAAAAAAAAACAAAATCCCTGAATAATAATAACCTTATATACTATTATATTTATGTTAGGTTGAATTAGTAATTTATTAGCTTATGAAATTTATCGAATTTTACATCTTAAAGTTTGTTGCATTTTCTGAATTGCTGGTGTTTGTTATTAATAAAAACAGATACAAAATTAACAAATCTACACTATTATTAACCAATAAATTGATTAATTATAAAGCAATCAATACACAAACGTTTTCTATCGATTTCATCCAAAATGTTTACGTCACAGTTTCCAAGTTAGAAAATCAAAGAGAAGAAAGAAAAATGTTAAATTAAATTAAACGTCAAACAGGTAGTGTGCTCGAAAGAATTGATTGTTATGAGCCGTGAGATTTGTATCTGCATCCTATCGACTTTCAAAGGAGACTATTCGAAAGTCCTCGCCCTGTCGAAAGCTCGAGTCGAGGGGTGTCGTAATGAATTCGATTTGCTTTTTATCAGCGGATTTCGCGGGGCATCTCGCCGACGGAGACGGGAACACGACGTGGCCGCGATGGAGAAGTTAAAACGTGACCAAGCATCAGAGGCAGCCCGTCATGAAAATGATTCATCGTTAAGTCGGGGCACGAGCGATCGATCTCGCGAGATATTAACGACATCCGCACGCCCCGAATTCCCGAACGGTGACCAGGATGCGCCAGGACACAGACAACCACCTGCACCGTCCATGCTTTCGCATGCGATTATTCTTTTTAGTCTGTTGCTCCTCTAAAACGACAGCTGTTCCCGAGAATACGAACACGTTACGTGTTACTATGTTCAAGCATTTGCGAAGAATTGTGATGAATAAGGAAGGGTAAATTAGTATATTATATTGTAAGTCATTGTATTAGATTAGTGCAATATTTATAGGTCCACGTTCAAGCATTTGTGAAGAATCGTGATGAATAAGGAGGGGTAAATTAGTATATTATATTGTAAGTCATTGTATTAGATTAGTGCAATATTTATAGGTCCATACTCAAGCATTTGTGAAGAATCGTGATGGGTAAGGAAGGGTAAATTAGTATATTATATTATTAGTTCATTCTATTAGATTAGTGCAATATTTATGGGTCCATGCCTAAGCATTTGTGAAGAATCGTGATGAATAAGGAAAGATAAATTATTATACTATATCACAAGTTTATTGTATTAGATTACTGCCTTATTTATAGGTCCATGCCCAAGCATTTGTGAAGAATCGTGATGAATAAGGAAGGGTAAATTAGTATATTATATCGTAAGTCATTGTATTAGATTAGTGCAATATTTATAAGTCCAACTCAAGCATTTGTGGAGAATTGTGATGGGTAGGAAAGAGTAAATTATTATATTATATTGTAAGTCATTGTATTAGATTAGTGCAATATTTATAGGTCCATGTTCAAGCATTTGTGAAGAACCGTGATGGTTAAGGAAGGGTAAATTATTGTACTATATTGTAAGTCATTCTATTAGATTAGTGCAATATTTATAGGTCCATGCCCAAGCATTTGTGAAGAATCGTGATGAATAAGGAAAGGTAAATTAGTATATTATATTGTAAGTTCATTCTATTAGATTGGTGTAATATTTATAGGTCCATGCCTAAGCATTTGTGAAGAATCGTGATGAATAAGGAGTGATAAATTATTATATTATATTGTAAATTCATTGTATTAGATTGGTGTAATATTTATAGGTCCATGTCCAAACATTTGTGAAGAATCGTGATGAATAAGGAAGGGTAAATTAGTATATTGTATCATAAGTTTATTGTATTAGATTAGTGCAATATTTATAAGCACAGTCAATCCTTGTACAATGTAATACTTCTGCAAAACGATTTCGCTTTAACAAGATTAACATTAAAGTTATCAATAATTAAAGCATATTTATTTGCAGTGAAGAAATAGAATTGAAATTATGTATATACATGTATAAATATGTAATATATGGAAAATAAGTCTTTCTTTATATCATTTTTGGAAGATCACAGCAAATTTTCGAAAGTGCGCCAAAAAAGATTTATGAAATTTTTGTGAAAAATTGCGAATTGGTCAGATTTCTTAAATTTTCAATTTTTAACCCCATGTACTACGATTCCATCTAATTTTCATTCTTTTTGTAGTATTATTTAATATTAATATAATTCTGATAATGTTTGAGTGATGGTTCGGGGACGGTTAGAGTGTACATTGATTAAATTCACGGGCCACTAATTAAACCCAGTACACCGCAACTAGGCAAACTATGAATACGATTTCCAGGCTAATGTTTGAGAAGCACTCGATAACGGGCTTAATCGATGAATGAACATAGGCTACACTTTATAGAGCAACTCGCTACTTCAATTACCCTTGAAACGTACCATCCATTACGAATTTCTCTTCTTTTTTCAAAAACGATACGCAGTAATCAAAATTTCGTTACAATATTAGATAAGGGCAAAACTTTTGTTAACTGCTGCATTGCACAAATAATCCTATATTTATAAATTAAGCGTGACAGACAGGACTTTTCTGCATCCACAGAGATATAAAATAATCAAATACATCCTAGTTCAAAAATAAATAATTAAATAAATAATAAACAGTATTTAAAACTGTCAGAGCTTTGAATTCACCTAATACATAATTTACATTTTAAAATAAGACTTACTACTGAATTTTAAAATTGATTATTTTAATTTTGATTGATTGTCAAGATTAAAAAATGATTTCTTTGCTTTATACTTCTGCCATGATCTCGATTTCTGCGTTTCAATATTTAACCCTTTGCACTTGAAGGTACCAGAGCGGAGTCATTTAAAATTTGTCTTCAAACTCGAGGTCTCCGCGATGGAAACGATGCAAATAATTTTCAGTTCATAACATAAGCACAAAGACAAATCGTAAAAACTGTTGTATATACGATATTTCACTCTTGGTGACAAAAGATGGTCGCGGCTTGATAAATATAATCATTTGAATATAACATTTTGTATCCATAATCAATTAAAAAAACAATAACATACAACAATTGCACCTTCGAAACGTTTATACACAATTACTTTTTATATTCGACTGTTGAAACTATTTCAAAAGCGTCGACCGTGTGAGAGTTAACCCTTTGCACTCGTATGTCTCAGCGTATGCGGCATCACAAGTTTTACCGTGGAATTTTCATCTTTTTTAATTATACTCATGAAATGTTACAGCTAAGTATATTAATAACGTATTGAAAAAGCTTTGTTTTGATTGAATAAAAAAATAAATTCCAAGTTGGCGGTAATTCATGAGCATATTAAATTCGAGCGCAAAGGGTTAACATACATATCATTTACTTATCTGTGAATATGATCTTTCCATTGAAACTGCTTCGAATTCTTGGTAATATGAACGAAAAAAAGAAAAAAATACTTCGAGTGCAAAGGGTTAATCGTGAAAACAACTGACCCTCCGTTAATTCTCGTGCACAACGTATTAATTGAGAACAGACACATTTAGAGGCGAAAGAACGGAGAGAAGCAGCGGCCCGAGGGGCCACAGAATTCTGTAACATGCGTGTTAGGCAAGACTTGTTGCGCATTCATGGCGGTGAACGCGTGTGAAACCGTACTTGCATTTCCTCCGAGCATGCTGTTTCAAACTGCATGCTTCGTTCTAATTTTGCTCATCGCACCTAAGAGCTCTCCCAACACGAAAGCTAATTAAAACCGGCAAGCATGTAAACATTTCCTCGTCGCAAATAAATGCAGCTTCTCTATTACGTCGCCGACAGAGAAGCGTTCTAAATTTCATAATGATGTTCAAAGACGTTGGCTAAGATAAGAGTTCAGTGTTTGTTGGGAAAATGAATGAAGGAACTGTGCGACAAAAATTAATAGCAAGAATCGTGGTTGAAGGTAACGAGCTTACGCTACCCTAAGTGTACCGAGGCTCATCCTAAATTCAACACTCGAGCACCCTTAAACGAAACTTTCAAGGAAGAGATTGCCAAATATTAAAAGTACTTTATTCCTTAAGAAACTTAAGGCTCTACGTTAAAATGTAATCACTCGCGGTTCGCTGAATGCAAATTCTTATAACAGTTTTCTATCGACACTAACGCATACTTACGTGCGACGAAAGTGTTCCTTCTCCGCGAAGAGAATTCTCTGAACTTTCCACGAGTCCCCTTCCGTGTATTCCAAATTAAAACGATTTTAAATAAAAATTCCGACGATCGTCATTGTATATTGAAACTATTATTCGTTTACGATTCAATTCAATTCAATTTATTAACGATTCAACGCTCAATTGTATTGTAGCTGATCCTTGCACAATTAACGCGACAGTGTTTGTTGGGAAAATGAATGAAGGAACTGTGCGACGAAAATTAATGGCAAGAATCGTGGTTGAAGGTAACGAGCTTACGCTACCCTAAGTGTACCGAGGCTCATCCTAAATTCAACACTCGAGCACCCTTAAACGAAACTTTCAAGGAAGAGATTACCAAATATTAAAAGTACTTTATTCCTTAAGAAACTTAGGGCTCTACGTTAAAATGTAATCACTCGCGGTTCGCTGAATGCAAATTCTTATAACAGTTTTCTATCGACACTAACGCATACTTACGTGCAACGAAAGTGTTCCTTCTCCGCGAAGAGTTCCTTCTTCCGTGTATTCCAAATTAAAACGATTTTAAATAAAAATTCTGACTATCGTCATTGTATATTGAAACTATTATTCGTTAACGATTCAACGCTCGATTGTATCGTAGCTGATCCTTGCACAATTAACGCGACGCGAAGGCTAGTTGCAGAAGAGCGACTTTTCCACGCACGATCGCGTTTTTTCTTGTTTTTCCAATCAAAAGCAACGAAGATGACGATAAAATGTCGCTCGTCTGCATCGGGCCTAAAGGCTGCGTCCTGAATAATGTTGTACCACGAGAAAATCGTTTGTTCGTTCAACCGAAAGTTATTGGTCAGTTGTACGAGAATGTGACAGTGTCTGTATGCTTTATCTATTAATGCACGACTTTTACAATTTTCCATCCATTCGTTTTATAAAATTGGTCGTAACTGTTAAAGTATACTAATTGCGACATGTGTTGTGATTGTATAATGGTTTTAGGAGCATGATTCATGTCATCCTTTTTTTTTTTTGTATGTACCTTGTAAAGGTACGTTACGCCTGCTAGCGGAACGCTAACTTTACTGTAATCGTTCGAGGTGTAAATCGTGTAGACTAAATATTATTGTAGAAATGCGATGAAGTGGATGTAATCGAGTGGATGCGAGTTTAAGAAAATGTGAAAAGTGCTTGAGTTGAGTGACAGCCATATGAACGTAGGATGTTTGGACTAGAGAGTTTCTAAGGCGCGAAAAGAAGAGCACTTGAGAAAACTGAGCGACTGAGGAATTTTGAATTAGAAAGAAAGGAAATGAGTGTTTGGAAGAATATATGACGAGGAAAATGCAAATGCGTAGCAGAAAGAGTTCGGCTGTGAAGGCAGAAAGAGTGTGATTCTGAAAGAATTCAAAACGGAGTAGTTGCTAAGTTGAAAAGTCGTTTAAGTTGTTATCATTAAACTATTTTAAACATATTATTATATTCTAAGCACTTCACTTCATTTTATTCAAACACGAGCCTTATCATCACCTTCTACTAAATTAAATGAAAGTAATAAAAAGTAATAAAAGTCTTCGATTCAATATCCACACTGTACCTACAACAGTAACAAACATTGAAAATCAATAACTCCGCGAAATCATTCGTTTCTCGATAGGCATCGTGCACGCTGTACGATGAACCAACAAACACGATGTAGTCGCGTGCCACCCGTCACCAATTCGAACAGAACCATAGAAAACCCTTTGTTGTTTTTTCCATCGTGTTGATCGACATTAGTTGGAACGCAGCCTAATGGTCGTGGAAAACAGAGCGCATCGAATCGCAGGACAAGCCGTGATAAAAGCGAACCAATTTGTCGCGACTGTCCGAGGACTCGCGATCGGTCACGTCAAACCGCGATAATAGTAAGTTATCGAATCGAAAATCGCGTGCATTTTCGACCGTTCAAGCGTAAAAAGGCCCTTATCTTGGGACCATTGCCGACAGCCATTCGTCACTGACTCAGGAAACACTCATAGCCACCGCGTTCAAAACAGATTAGTCATTTTCCATTGCTCACCTTTTCCAAAGTCCAGAAAAACAGCCCAGTCAACCCATGGTTAGAACTAAGGACACCATCACCCCCACCCACGGAAAAATCTATAAAGACCTGGGAAAACGGCTCAGGACACTTCTCGTTGTAGTTATCACCACTCGATCAATTTGTAATCCTTTGCACTTGAAAGGTGGTTGGCAGTCTCACCAAATGATAATTTTGCAAATTTTCAAACTCATACGGTTAAATAATTGTATTTCTTAACTAAACCGAATGAAATTCAATATATGCAAACCTTATTAATTTTTTTATACTTGAAAATATTTTAATTTTGCAAATTTTCAAACTGATGGGGTTAAATAGTCGTGTAAGTAAATTTTAATATATTTCTCAAACTAAATCAAATGAAATTCAATATGTGTGAACCTTATTAATTTTTTTACATTTAAAAATCTTTTACTTTTGCAAATTTTCAAACTCATAGGGTTAAATAGTCGTGTAAGCAAATTTTAATATATTTCACAACTAAACCAAATGAAATTCAATATGTGCGAATCTTATTAAGTATTTTACACTTGAAAATCTTTTAATTTTGCAAATTTTTTAAACTCACAGGGTTAAATATTCGTGTAAGCAAATTTTAATATATTTCTCAACTAAAGCAAATGAAATTCAATATGCGTGGAACTTAAGTATTTTACACTTGAAAATCTTTTAATTTTGCAAATTTTCAAACTCATAGGGTTAAATATTCGTGTAAGTAAATTTTAATATATTTCTCAACTAAATCAAATGAAATTCAATATGCGTGGAACTTAAGTATTTTACACTTGAAAATCTTTTAATTTTGCAAATTTTTTAAACTCACAGGGTTAAATATTCGTGTAAGCAAATTTTAATATATTTCTCAACTAAAGCAAATGAAATTCAATATGCGTGGAACTTAAGTATTTTACACTTGAAAATCTTTTAATTTTGCAAATTTTCAAACTCATAGGGTTAAATATTCGTGTAAGTAAATTTTAATATATTTCTCAACTAAATCAAATGAAATTCAATATGCGTGGAACTTAAGTATTTTACACTTGAAAATCTTTGAAGTTATCGTTAGTGGACGATTACGAGTCACTTCTCGAGCGCGAAGGGTTAATAAATCAGTTACATTTACGAGTGTTGCGAATTTTCCCGTGACACAAGCGTGTATCGCCGCGATTCTCGAGCGAATTCCCATCGTTCCAAACGCTGAACCACGGCGCGTCCTCCCGCGTTCCCGTTCTAACGTAAACTCGTGTGTACTTGCATTTCGTACGGGTGCAGCAGCGCAGTCCCATACTGTTCCACTCTTCGCTCTCCTCCCTACTTTTGTTCCGTTTGTACACTCCGCGGTGAGAGTGCATCGGTGCACCGAGGGAGCGACGAGCGGCGGTTGCATTAGCGCGCCTTTAACGGTGCACGAACTCATAAGGGCATTGCATCGTGGCCCGCGAGCATGTGTGCGCGTGGCCGCGAGCGCACGATTGACAGGCCAAGGCGATTAACTTCAACGGTGACCAGAGATGGGTCCGAGCAGGGGCGGATTTTACAATTCGCCGGCCCTAGGCTAACACATATTTTTAACGTCCCGCGGTGAAAGGAAAAGGGTGAGGAGGAGGGGCTGGGGTTAAAAATACTAAATAGATTAGATTTGAAAGCACTGTTTTGTGAAAATTTATTAACCTTTCTGACAAATTCGTTAATATGGAACAAATTTAGATTATTACATTTTTACTGCTTCGCGATAAAAGTAAAAGGTAGGGGGGGGGGGGTTGCGAATTCTAAATAGATTAGGTTCAAATGCATTATTTTGTGAAAATTTATTAATTTTTCTGACAAATTTGTTAATATGGAATAAATTTAGATCATTACATTTTTAACGTCCCGCGGTGAAAGGAAAAGCTAGGGATGGGGGGTTGCGAATACTAAATAGATTACGTTCGAAAGCACTATTTTGTAAAAATTGATTAATCTTTCTGATAAATTTTTAATATAGAATAAATTTAGATTATTACATTTTTACTGCTTCGCGATGAAAGGAAAAGCTAGGGATGGGGTTTGCGAATACTAAATAGATTAGGTTCGAAAACACTGATTTGTGACAATTTATTAATCTTTCTCACAAATTTAGATTATTACATTTTTACTGCTCCGCGATAAAAGGAAAAGATAAGGATGGGGGTTTGTGAATACTAAATAGATTAGGTTCGAAAATACTGTTTTGTGAAGGTTTATTAACCTTTCTGACAAATTCGTTAATATGGAACAAATTTAGATTATTGCATTTTTACTGCTCCGCGATAAAAGGAAAAGATAGAGATGAGGGTTGAGGGGGGTTGCGAATACTAAATAGATTAGGTTCGAAAATACTGTTTTGTGAAGGTTTATTAATCTTTTTGATAAATTTGTTAATATGGAATAAATTTAGATTATTACATTTTTACTGCTCCACGATAACAGGAAAAGGTAGAGATGGGGATTGATGGGGGTTGCGAATACTAAATAGATTAGGTTCGAAAATACTGTTTTGTGAAGACTTATTAATCTTTCTGACAAGTTTGTTCACATAGAATAAATTTACATTATTACATTTTTATTGCTTCGCGATAAAAGGGAAAGGTAGGGATGGGGGGTTGCGAATACTAAATAGATTAGGTTCGAAAGCACTGTTTTGTGAAAATTTATTAATCTTTCTGACAAATTTGTTAGTATAGAACAAACCTAAATTATTATATTTTTACTGCTCTGAGATAAAAGGAAAATGTGCGAAAGTTGAGGGGCGCTTGTAATGCCGAATTAATCACTTGATCCAAACAAATGTATATTATAATGCTCGAACCCGTCCCTGACGATGACCGTCTGAGAGACACTGACTTCTCTGCTTGTATCTCCTCCCTTTCTTCTTCCTCCTTTTTCCACTTTCGATATTTTCTGCGGTCGAAGCGTAAACGGAAAGGCAGCTTATTTATTTTCTTGGAAGGCTTGATAGTGCACGGTTGATCGCCAACCAGAAGATTAATGATCGCCAGCAACCGTTTAGCTTGCGGTGTATGTACGTACGTACGTCTAATCGAATCAAGGTGTGATCGTTTCTTATCGAAGAATTAATTTTTTTCCGTTGTGTCTCAGCTTTTTGTCAAATTTCGAACACTAACCATACTGCTTTCTATTTCGAACGTTCTCGTTTGTAAAATGGTACTAAATATTTTGTAAAATAATAATAAATAACACTGTGTGTTGTTACTGTTGTTTCTACGTCTATTGTTTAACGATACAAAACTTGATAATAAAATTATCGACGATTGAAGTATTCTTATTCGTAGCAGTGAAATCAAACAAAAAATTATATGAAAAAATATTTGACCTAAGGGTAAAATATTTAACTTAAATATTTTACAGAAGACCATGATAAATTTACAAAAATACACTACAGTAAGAACATAAAATTTCTAGGAGAAATTACAAATTGATCGTTTCAAATACTTTGATAATTTTAGTATAAATAAACGTAATTAATTAATAACTGTGTACTTTAAATGACACCATAGAAAATATGAAAAAAATTTACCATTAAAATAAAAAAAATGCAATAAATACTATATACTTATAGCTTATTTTTTCTCATAACAAATTATAACATTTTTAAATGACAAATGACCGTTAATAAATTTTAATTTGGATCTTATTAAACGATCTTATGAAACCTCTTTTTTAAACTTCCTCCGGATGATCTTGCGATCGCGTGGAATTCTTGAAGTACTTGTTGGTATTAAGTATGCAGCTCAATTACGAGGGAGTTTCGGTTGAGAATTACTGAGAAGCGTGCAGTGCATGCGATACGTGTACGGAACTCCATTGGCACACCGTAGGATTTACCGGGAACGGAAGATCAACGGAGATTAGCGGCGAAACGAGTTTTTCATGCTTGTCGAACTTAACCACGCACTTGACTCCTCGTCAACTTATTACACGTAACAAGGTACAAGTAACGTCGAAAAAAATAACGTAATACCCTTCGGTTTCTTTTGCATATGCAAATTTACAATTTCGAGGAATCAAAGCATCATGTACACGTTCATCGTTTGGATTTATTATGAATAAAAATTAAGTTTACTTTTTGTGTACTGTGGTGTCCGTTTAAATATGTGGTTCATATTCACAAATGTTCGCCAAAATTATAAAATATTACAAGAAGGTCTGCTAAAAGAAGGTGTGATTTGTTAAAGGCCTATAGATTTATAAAGAGTGGCTTCAGTCATTATAGTCTTTATGAATACCATCTTTTTCAACCATTGCATTCTTTTGTGAACATTTAACCAGTTAAGCGTGTTTGACGACTATATCCGTCGTGCGTAAAATTTTGTTACAATTTGATATTTAAATTCTAATTTTGGCGAAAACTAAACTATATTCGTAAAGTTTAATATGTTTAAAATGTTTAGAAGTCAACAAGAAATAAAAAAAAGCAAATGAAAATTGTAAATAATTATAATTTTAGTTCTTTAAGCATATACATATTTTTGTTTATTCTACACTTTATAATAAAAATACTTAATTCAGGTATTTTTTTTTTTTTATTTCTAGCTTGAAATATTTAGGGTGCAAATATTTAGGTTTTACAGTCTTGAACGCCGGTAAAAGATACGTAAAACAAGAAACATTCGCATACCAATAAGTACTCATAAATAAAAGGAAAAACATAAGACACCCAATACGAAAAGTGTAAAAATCCTCGACAAGGTTCCCCTTAACACTTGGCCGACCGAATGGAGAGATCTCCCATTTTTTCCTTTGACAAAGTAGTGCCATTGATTATACTTACTTTGATTATTAGTTGGCTCTAAGTTGATATTGAATTTATTAAAAATTGTATTTTGGAAAATTTATGAACAGCACTAGTTGAAGACTAACTAATAACAAAAGCAAATAGAATCAATTGCAAAAAAATGGGAGATCTCTCCATTCGGTCGGCTAAGTGTTAATATAGGAGAATCTTAGTAAATATTTCAATTTTGAATAATTTTTGAAGTTAGTATCATTAGGCGACTAACAGCCACCTCTCGAGTGCAAAGGGTTAATAGATACGAGATATACAGATAACAATCCCATATACTTTTGTAATCGTTTAACACTTAGCCGACCGAATGGAGAGATCTCCCATTTTTTCCTTTAGACAAAGTAGTGCCATTGATTCTACTCACTTTGGTTATTAGTTGGCCCTAAGTTGATATTGAATTTATTAAAAATTGTATTTTGGAAAATTTATGAACAACACTAGTTGAAGACTAACTAATAACAAAAGCAAATAGAATCAATTGCAAAAAAATGGGAGATCTCCCCATTAGGTCGGCTAAGTGTTAAGCATCTGAAACTATACTGTTAACACTAGAACTACCGACAATCAAAGCGTACTTATTTGCACGGAAGAGATCACATTGGAAATTACATGAAAAAATACGGAATACATAAGAAATAAATCTTTATTTATACCTTCTACGAAAAATCATAGGAAATTTTGGAAACTTTACCACAGTAAATTTATAAGGTTGCTATAAGTAATCATCAACCAGCCATTTTGACTGCTGTGGTAGTTCTAGTGTTGAACAATTATCAAAACGTAAGCCAATGCGTTAAAATGGCCGATCTCAGATATTGTTTCATTTAAGCAATTGGTTTGCGTAATATTAGGAGTACAACAAATCTGTCGAACATGCCAGACACAATGTCTACGAGAGTGGATGACATGAGAGTATCGGGTAAAACAAACAGCCGAAAAGTCAGACGTAGCAAGCAGGCCACTTTTCATCGCTACGAGGCAAATGTCAACCGAGGGTAAACGTCCTGCGTTGCCATACGAGACTGCTCGACTCCCACACACGCGTGTTGCAGCTTGGAATATCGGTTTCCGTTTTCTTTTCCCACCTACTGTATATCGAGTTACGTTCGAGATAAAACACCGAGACGTATTCTGTGATTACACGATCGGTTAAGCGCACACAACGTACCCTTTGCGCGCAACAATGCATTAAGGTTTCAATTTGTGTTTTATTAACACACATTTAGTATATCTTTTGTTTGGTGTTATAATTTCTATTATTATTTGTAATTGATGACTTTATTTTGCGTACAGTGCAAGAAAATTACAAATGTAATAACAGTTTTTCTCTCATTGTCATCATTAACTCGAAAGATGACTCTCTGTATTTAAAAGTTTCCAATTATTGAAATCAAACAGTACCAGAATTTATTTACACTAACATTTATTTAATTTAGATAAATAATACTAAAATTTTTAAATATGACTATTTGGAAATTACTACCAAGATTCACTTTCCGAGCGCAAAGGGTTAATTATTATATGGGGTGTGTTATTTAATGTGATCTAGTTGTGAGATTC
The DNA here is from genome assembly GCA_033822845.1 of Tetrapedia diversipes. Lineage (NCBI taxonomy): Eukaryota > Metazoa > Arthropoda > Insecta > Hymenoptera > Apidae > Tetrapedia > Tetrapedia diversipes. The sequence goes on from JAOPTO010002288.1 coordinate 368,127, forward strand.
ATTTTGTATATTACTATTGTTACTATTGTTAAAAATAAAAATAAAAATTTAGTAGTATTCTGCCAAATTATTTTTTTAAAAGTTGTTTAAAATAAAATAACCTCTGTATTCTATACTAACCCCTTCACTGCAGCGCTACAACTTCAGTAGGTACCCAACATCGATGCAATTTTTTCAAAGAAAAAAAATTCAGATATGAAAATAACACATGAAAATAACATTAAAAGAGTTTCTGTACCCTAGAAAACATGTATGATTCACTTTCAGCAAACGAATATCAAATTTTCCAGAGTGCACATACATAACGAAAGGGTTAACGTTTTCTAGTCACGAACCAGTCTTCTATTTTTGATCCAACCCTGTCTAACGAACGCTTTGATCGTCAGCGGCGTTTCTCAATCGATCGCTTATCCGCGATCGAAGAAACGAGACTTATCCTTATAGCTGGGCGAGGTCAAAGGCGGTCTTTGAAGCGAACCTCGGAACGGAGAAGAGCTAAAATGATTAGTCAAGGAGTCGAATTACAGCCAGGCCGCCCCCGCTGCCCTTAGCCGAGGATTAGAAGAGCCCTTAGAATTTTCGTTCGTCGGGTCCACCTCCTGCTGGAACCACTACGCGATTAGCCGCTCTCAAGATGACTAAGCGACCCTTTTCCGGGGAAAACTTCGTTATCGACTCGGTGTCAAACACGAGCACAAAAGCGAGCAGCCTCTTCGTTCAGACGCCTCGTTCGACACGTCTTTCGGCTTTTACACGATTGGCATGGATGACGGACAGAGGGGCAGAAGGGCGAGGGTATCACGACGAAGCAGTTCGAATCTCGATTAGGAGATTAGATCGCAATTAGCTGCTTGCACAGTAGCGTTCACCGTATCTGACGTATAGCTGATCAACCAAAATGGCGGCGGTTCCGTTGAGCAATGTGGGACGTTACTCGAATCGTACACTATTGTTCGAAAGTATTGGAAATTATGGGTTAGAAGGAAGAAATAAAGGATTTATTAAATTTTATTTCTAAAGGAAGGTACCTATATCTTTTTTGAACCCTACTAACCAAAATGGCGGCGGTTCCGTTGAGCAATGTGGGACGTTACTCGAATCGTACACTATTGTTCGAAAGTATTGGAAATTATGGGTTAGAAGGAAGAAATAAAGGATTTATTAAATTTTATTTCTAAAGGAAGGTACCTATATCTTTTTTGAACCCTACTAACCAAAATGGCGGCGGTTCCGTTGAGCAATGTGGGACGTTATTCGAATCCGTACACTGTTGTTCGAAAGTATTGGAGATTTTGGATTAAAAAGGAAGAAATAAAGAATTTACTAAACTTTATTTCTAAAGAAAGGTATATCCTTTTTGAACCCGATTTCCACGCAACGAGAGGCAAGATTCGAATGAATAGAAGAGGCTAAACGACACAGTTCGTTAGGGTATTTTAATTCTTACACACAGCGTGGAAAGGGTAAAACATTTGACCCGTTTCTATAACCTATTCTTATATTTCCTCGAGGAGATATAATTACTTTATATACTGCCAAAAAGAATACTTCTCAAAGCTATCTATAATTAAACAGCATTGATCAGAGTTGAAATTACTATTCAAAATAGCTGCTTTTATCTCTTTTTCTTTGTAAATAATTTAGACGATAAGGATCAATGATCGCATAATTTTACAGTGGCACACGTTATTAAACGGCACTGTTTTGCATGGTTCCGATTAAAATGTCGGCCACGATGCGATAAGAACGCGACTCGGTTCCGAAGCTCTTATCACGCTGCACACGTTTCCCCGGCGCAATATTTTTGTGGCACACCCTCTACGGTTTCCCATCGAATTAATCCCTTTAGATCGCGGGACACGATATACAGTCGCTGCAAATGGATTTCGCGGTGAATAGAAAACACCGAGTGCCTCCACGATGCGCGGCCGTGTCGTCGGAGAATGCAATTTCGTTGCGATGCCCACAAGGGAATTGAAAATATAATGTCTGTTAGGTATCGTTGCCGGTGATCTTGTTACGGAGAAACCCCTGCAAGGGGAGGCCATCACCGCGAGAATCATCGAGATTCATCTACAAACATTCAATTTACCAAGCAAAAAATCAGACGTTTCGATCATTCGTTAGTGGACCACGGATTTGTATGCAAACACAAATTTTTATAAGAAAAAGTGGAAAAATAGAAATTAGACAGAGGGTTGGTTCACCCTGTAACTCTTATAATTTACGATTTATGGTAGATACTTTGTATACTTATCGATATTATGTGCATGCTGTATTTCTTTGCAAGCCCCAAATTTCTTATGAATACATAAAAATCTGTATTGTATTCGTGAGAAATTTGTTCATGCCCTCACATTTTATATATTTTCAACATTTTAAATACTACACGTATATTTAATACAAGGAAGTTTCATTATAAGAGTGTTTTATGCAAAACAATTTTTGTTCAGTAAAAATTTCTATAATTACGGTAAAAAGTTGACACTTTACAGGTGAGCTATACTTTTCTCTTTATTTTATTCACACCTGAGCCCTGTCATCTCACTCTACTAAATAAATAAAATTAAGAATTTCCTATAATTATAATATGTAGAAAAAAGGTTCTTAAAATTATTCATTATTATTAATACGAATAATGGAAAAAATATACAGTACACAGTAAATTCTAATTCAATTCTGCCACTCGACTCTATGTTTAATCCTCAGCTCTTTTTATGACTCCACATTTATTATATTCTAATTACTTCTCTTTATTTTATTTACACCTGAGCCCTACCATCTCACTCTACTAAATAAATAAAATAAGAATATTTCCTATAATTATAATATGTAGAAAAAAAGTTCTTAAAATTATTCATTATTATTAATAAGAATAATGGAAAAAAATTACAGTATACAGTAAATTCTAATTCAATTCTGCCACGCAACTCTATGTTTAATCCTCAGCTGTTTTTATGACTCCACATTTATTATATTCTAATTACTTCTCTTTATTTTATTCACACCTGAGCCCTATCCTCTCACTCTACTAAACAAATAAATTAAGAATTTCCTATAATTATAATATGTAGAGGAAAGGTTCTTAAAATTATTCATTATTATTAATATGAATAATGGAAAAAATATAAAGTATACAGTAAATTCTAATTCAATTCTGCCACGCAACTCTATGTTTAATCCTCAGCTGTTTTTATGACTCCACATTTATTATATACTAATTACTTCTCTTTATTTTATTCACACCTGAGCCCTATCCTCTCACTCTACTAAACGAATAAAAGTAGAGTTTTCTATAATACTCATTTGCAATATCAATATGGTTCCATATTATTCGGTTAGGTGAAAGACTAATTAACAAGTGACCGTAAAAAGAAAAACGACACGTAGGAACGGAGCTAGAATTCGCCATGGACTTATGAGTCAACCGCGTCCTGACAGCCATCAGGACTTAAGCCGATCCCACGGGACGTCGCCAGAAGAGGCTCCGCTTTGTTGAATTCAACCCCGACTCTAATTCGTATCGACGGCCGCACGTGCGTGAAGTCCCCGAAGGAGAAAAAAGCACGTGCGCCAAATCGGCGAGGTTGATAAAGAAATTGAAACGAGTATAGAAATTCTGTCCGTTCCTGCCCGTGGGGTTTATGGGTTTCGAATCAATCTCCTCGCAATTCTTCGAAATTTCTCTATTTAAAGAAATTCTGCGACAACGATTAGGGGGTATGGTTTAACACTAGAACTACCAGAGCAGTCAAAACGACGGATTCATGATTATTCATAGCAACCTTATAAATTCATTTTACCAAGCTTCCAAAATTTATTAGGATTTTTTGCAGAAGGTATAAATAAAGATTTGTTCTCGGTGTATTTGATATTTTTTCATGTAATTTTTAATTTAATCTGTTCCATGCAAATAAGTACGCTGTAATCGTCGGTAGTTCTAGTGTTAAAAATGAGCTATCAGTTTTATTTCAGGATTCATTGTGTAACGTGTTGACAATTTTTGAAATGCAATACCTTAATGCACAGTAGAACCTTTTTTATTCAAACATCCATTACTTAAATGTTATGTTTAAATATTTTATTATTCGAACATGGTGTAATTAATTTAAAAAAAATATGAAATTCAATAGTGAAAAAGATGCAGAATATGCAAATATTTAAGAAAATTATTAATAATGAGATTAAATCTGTGGAACATCTTTTATCAGTTTGAAATTAAGATCGTCAATGTTAATAATAGTTATCTCTGCTGTAATAGATTTTTTATTCAAAAGTTTTCTCAGTTATCACTACGGTGAGTTCCTTTTTTTCAAAGAATCCAGTGTGATTCCAAATTTTTGGACAATCTTCAAATTTAGCTTTTATTGGCCAATCGTAACTTCGGCTTTTATTGACCAATCGCGTTCGTCGATTGAGCGTTATTGTATAACGAGCATAGTAATTTCTAAATTCAATAGACGTTCATTGAAAATCGAGGATACCACTTGAAGGATATAAAGCGGAAGACTTTCTACTTTCACGTCCGTGATATGCGGTGCATAATCCATAGTGTTTCTGACAGTCCACGATTTTATTTGCCAGCATTGTCGGCACTAGGTGAAATTCGACCTATTTCATCTACTCATAGTTACAGAATGTTCGTAGTTACATTAAAATACCGCATAAATTCCAGGCTTTGATTTATAGCTCTCAGAAATGCAAGAATTTTATCAACATCTCAAATCTTTCCAAATTAATAAATAATAAATGCAACGTTCCACTTTATCATACTAAAGAAACTACGGTTCAGATGTTTCATAACAAATTCTATTTTTAATTTCAAATTTATTCGATGAAAATATTACAATATTTCTTTCCAGTGCAAAGGGTTGAAAGTGGAACCAGCAAAATTGTTAAAACGACCAATTCATAATTTTTCACAGTAGTTTTGTAAATTTTTCATGATTTCCTGTACAAGGTATAAATAAAGATTTATTTCTCTTATATCAAAGTTGAACTTGTTTAAAAAAATTTGTAGGTATAGTGCTTTAACCCTTTGAACTCCGTTGGCCCCTTTCAGAGGACATTTTTGTAAATTTTTCACGATTTCCTGTCCAAGGTATAAATAAAGATTTATTTCTCTTATATCAAAGTTGAACTTCTTTAAAAAAATTTGTAGGTATAGTGCTTTAACCCTTTGAACTCCGTTGGCCCCTCTCAGAGGACATTTTTGTAAATTTTTCACGATTTCCTGTACAAGGTATAAATAAAGATTTATTTCTCTTATATCAAGTTGAACTTCTTTAAAAAAATTTGTAGGTATAGTGCTTTAACCCTTTGAACTCCGTTGCCCCTCTCAGAGGACATTTTTGTAAATTTTTCACGATTTCCTGCACAAGGTATAAATAAAGATTTATTTCTCTTATATCAAAGTTGAACTTCTTTAAAAAAATTTGTAGGTATAGTGCTTTAACCCTTTGCACTCCATTGGCCCCTCTCAGAGGACATTTTTGTAAAAATTTCACGATTTCCTGTACAAGGTATAAATAAAGATTTATTTCTCTTATATCAACGTTGAACTTCTTTAAAAAAATTTGTAGGTATAGTGCTTTAACCCTTTGCACTCCATTGGCCCCTCTCAGGGGACATTAGAATTTATTAGTGATTCCGGGGAATCAACTTATCCCAGCGCAACCTTTTCAAAAATGCATGTTTCTGTAAAGTTTTCTGCTAAAATGGCACAAGATGTCAAATCAAAATATGGCACAGTTACCAAGATATATAAAAAAAAAATAGTGATTTTGAGGAACCAAGAATACGTCCATCCAATACGTCCGAGATGACACGGAGTGCAAAGGGTTAATTATTAGTAATTTGATCACGTTAAAGCTCGAAATAATGGTAATAATAATTACAACTGCATTGAAATTACATTTTATAATTCATATTTTATCTTTTGAAATTTACCTAGAACGAAAGAAGATCGTTTAACTTATTGAGATACAGGTATAATTGCGACTGCTTTCACGAACAAAAGGGTGAAGTTTGTTTTTCAAATAACGACGACTTTTATCGAGCGAAACAATTAATTTTCCCAACGTGTTACAATCGTTCTGCCAAGCCTGTGCATACATTCAATCTGACTCAGCTTGTGAGCTAACAGGTGATGCGTATTACGACCGTGTACAGTTGTAATCCCAGTTGCTACACAGGTTTCATTGTTAAACATGTTCAGTCAGAAATAACACCGAACTTCTGCAATCTCGCAACAACAGCGAGAACTTCTTTTAATCTTAAATTGTATTAAAACGGAATGATTTAAAATACACAATAAATGTCATGCAAACACTGCTGTACCAAAACATGAATTTATTACAGACAGAAAATAAAGCTTTTCAACACAGTCTTGATTATTTTTCAAAGATTGTTTGAATAGAAAGATTTTACGGTTTAGTAGAAAATTTTATTTTCTTAGAAAACTTTGAAAACATGTAATATGTTGGTCAGAAATTTGGGACCACTACTCATTTCAAAGAAACACAAAATAATTTAAAGAAGGATTGCTTTACAAAATTCTTTAACCCTAGATAGCTAGATTTTTAGAAATTCTAGCTAGATAGAAATTTTAACCTAGATAGCTAAATAAACCCCTGCCAGTTTTACGAATTCGAGATCTGCCAAAAGATCGTTTAACATCTACCAAAATTGCAAACGCTAATTTTTGACAAGTTTTCTATTTTTAATTAAAATATTATAATACTTCTCTTAAATTACGCTAATTTGTTTGAGATAAATAAGGGAAATATAAGAATATAAATGGTTTTAATTCGTAGTCTATGAGTCGATTGATTAATTTTACAGAGTAACACTAATTTAAATTTAGTTATCTAGGGTTAACAAAAGATATTAGTAATTAGTTAACAACATTAATCTGAAATCGAGGAAATTAACGAGCAATTTAATGTGAATTCAAATTGTGAAGTAATCCTCAAAAGTTTAAGCCACCTTTTTGCACGCCAAAAATCATAAAACTACATCCTCCTATATTTCTCTCACAAACCATAATTTACTTATAAATAAAAAAAAAAAAAAAGAAATGTTAGGAATTAATATCGAACGTAAAAATTCTACAGGTATACGTACAGCAACGAATTCGAAGTACTTTAACGAAAATTCAAGCGAATGAATTTTCGCGGAAAGCTCTGAACTCGATGCACAGCTGAATGCAGATGCGCATCGTTGAAAACATCGAGTTTCGCTCGTCACGTATAACGATCGAACAGTGCTCGAAGATCAATTCAACCGCGTAAGAGGTGATATAATATCGTTCGTGTATTAAATCCACTGATCCATCGAACGAGCTCAACGAAAGGGTTCGCTTAAAAAATTGCATCGTATTAATTAACGATGTTATCTCGCGTATGAAAAATTATGCGCACGAACAACGTGATCCTTTCGGATAGAAAATTCGATGAATACTGGCTAGGAATTTTATTGCTGCCCGCACGAAATCTGATCTTCTCGCAAGTTAGAGAAATTACGATACACGACCTCGATACGCACATGTCACGGGACTATTAGGCATTTTTGTGTGAAACGCTTTAACGATAACGTTGGCACGCGAACGAACGATAATTTGAGAAAAATTAATGAAATTGCTTGAGATTACCGAGACAACAAAAATCCATAACACTCGTCTATAAGATTTGACTTATATATATTTTTTACACACAAGGTTTAACAAATTATTTTAATATCATCTTTTCACATTGAATTTAAATTTGTGATTTGATTGTTTTCTATAATGCAGGGGAAAGGTGGGTTTTAGATTTGGAGCCAGTTACAAAAAATAGACAAGAATCAGTGTAAATATTCAGTCCATACAAAAAATATTCCAATCAATGTAATTGTAAAATATAAATATAAATTTTTTCCATAAATTATTTTTACATAACCTTTTACTCGTGTTAAGTAGTAAAACAGCAGATAAAGAAGACGTATCACATAAATAATTATTTTCTAAATAGTTTGCTTGAATAAATATTATTATTATTATTTTACAATGGATCACATTTAGATAAATACGAGAAGTTGGACCAACAAGTATAGACTAATTTGCATTGTAAGAATAAATAATGAAATCCGAGTTTCTCTAAACCTCAATTTTCTTCACGCAAGGTGTATAAGGTTCGTTCCAAAAATAGCGACTCTATCGTGGTTAACCTTGTGTATAATAATGAAATTACATTTTTCGTCCGCCTTTATTTTCTAATTTACCTTACAGCACGTGAGCCACGTACAAGGTAAAAGGAGAGCAATATTAAAATTCATTTTCGCCCGAGGAGAATCGTGTAATATGCTCCCGACGTAGAACATAACTTTTGTTCATTTATGTTCTGGAACTGCTTTAAGGAAGCCCAAGAACAAAATAAAAGAAACAATGGTAAACTGTACTATATATTTACTGTGAGAATAATTTATAGTACTTCACTTTATGTCAACGTTAAATCAATCATTTTCAATCGGCTGCTGAACGTTTATTATTAAAACTTTTTAAATAATTGAAAAATATGACCTGGAACTACGAAGTTCTTTAATCTTGCAAATGCACTGAAAGAAGATAAAATTACTGAAGTCAGCTGAATAAAAATGATCAATATTTTTAAAGAATTATTGAAAAATTTAAATAACAATACCTTTTTATTCTTTAACAATGGTAACAAATTTATAATATTTTAATTATCACATAATACTGATATAGTAATGTAGTTTTTATTCAATATTGACTGAACTAATTTTCAAATAAAAAAAGCAATTAATTTTAAACATAAGCTAGTAATTACACTGTGGACCCTTTTATGTTTTTAAAAAATTTAGCTATGCAAAGAGTACACAATGAATATAATAATCAAAAATACAAAAAATATGTCAAGTACACGTTATATTATTTAGAGGATGCAACGAATCTCTAACAAGTACCATTTCTTTATTGTAAGTACCATTTCTTTATGTGTGATTATAAAAATTGTAATTTGTATAAAAATTCACAAGCCACTAATAATAATTATAATTAATTTTAAATTAAAAACGTAACTTCAATCTACTGTGATAAAATTAAAATACCATGCGTTTAATAAAAGTCTCCTTCGATCCGTACCCTTTTAAATACCCCCTATTAATGAGTCAGTTTCATTCAAAGAATATTCAACGAGTATTTAAAACTCGTATGCTTATTAAAACGTAATTTCGTTTGGCAGTAGGAGAAGCAGCTCTGCGATTGAAAATTCTAAATCAATTTTAACCCCTCGAATTCCACATCTGGCCACCCTGACAGAAGAAGATCCAATATCAAGACGAAGAAACATCCCCTAATTCTTTATCCCGACCCACTGATCGCCTTTCACTGGAGCGACAATGAAAGGAAGGGGAGAGCCTCGAAGGAAACAAGACGGAGTTAACGTCGTTAGCAGCTGTTCGTACCCATGGTGTAAATAAATGGGACCACTCCACGAGAATTGCTCGCCCTCTTGCCCATGAATTGACAAGTCGCGTGGTGTTCGGACACATTCGTCCACTAAATCATGTGAAGTATCAAAAATGATTTGTGAAAGCTCAAATCGATCATTCGTGCCTAAAAATCGTACCAAATCGATCGTATCCAATGGAATAAATGAATATGTCGGCTAGAAATTGAACGATCAAACCTCAACGAAAAGTTGTTCTTCTTCTTAAAGTTGTTAGGGTATATTGTTTAAACGATTACTGTTTCTCTCTCATATTAACGAAATTCGAACATAAAGTTACTGAAATACATTTGAAAAATTTCTGTGAACTTTTGAAGGTAATTAAAGGTAATCTCTGAAATCAACTTTCAACAAATCAATAAGTTGAGTATAAGAAATAAATGTAAAACCGATTTCTCTTTGCCTTATTTTTCTCTGAACACCTATCACTACCATAAAATTTATTACAAGTTAATTCAAAGAAATTAAAAAAATTGGAAACACATATGCACGGGCAAATAGTAAAGATTAACAGGAATATCAATCAATAATTTTCAGTTATCCACCAAAGGAGCTATTTCTCACAGTACATAAAAAAGTATCAAAACGAAATTCACACCCTCCACCACGTAACTCTATCTAAAAACTCTAAATTTGCATATGGACTTGCTTATGCGCGTCCCCCATAAATATTTCTACTAGTCAATACCTTTTAGTTATCCATCAAAGAAACTGTATTTCGCAGTATATAAAAAAGTATCAAAACATACACGAGCAACTGGAATACCAATCAATAATTTCCAGTTATCTACCAAAGAAGACATTTCTCTCAGTACATCAAGTATCAAAACGAAATTCTCACCCTCCACTACATAACTCTATCTAAAAACACTAAATTTGTACATGGACTTGCTTATGCACGTCCCCCAATAAATATTTCTACCAATTAATAATTTCCAGTTATCCACCAAAGAAGACATTTCTCTCAGTACATAAAATATCAAAACGAAATTCTCACCCTCCACCACATAACTCTATCTAAAAACTCTAAATTTGCATATGGACTTACTTATGCGCGTCCCCCATAAATATTTCTAACAATGAAAAATGCGCATAAAGGAAGCTAGCGCGCGCTCTCGATACCGAGGGTGGCTGAAAAAGCTCTGGACCACCCCTTGCACCGTTGCTTACGCGCAGATTATACGGTTAGGGGAGAGCATCCTGCCTACTAACCGTATCGGAAATATCGTTCCGCGGATTTTCGAGCTCGTCCTCCGGTCTCCCCCCCCCCCCCCCCGAAATTCAGCGGCGAGCAGGAATAATCGGAGCTCGAGGAAACTGGCGGCTGAGGGCGGAAATCGAAAAATCCGGATCAAAGCTTAGCCCGGCGCTCTCCGCTCGCGCTATCGGGATAATGTCTCGTCAAGTTGAATAAATATCACCCTCGCCCCGGGGAACGGCGTAACGACGCGAATTTAATGGTCGAAAAGTGGAATTCGATTAAGGCAAACAGTTCGGATAGTTTGTCGAAAGGTGAAGAAACAAAGATGATCTACAGTCAATTGCATAAGTATTCGTCCACTTATTCGGTGTGGTATATAAGTAAAGGGGGAAAAATGCATAGTTAAAACTTGAAAAACTTGAAAAATACAAAAGCTAATCTTTATTAAGATCTACTGACGATTAAGGTAAAGAAATCAAAGCTGTACGAAAGAAATACCTAATATAAGGGAAACAAATTTTAGCAATCATGGTAAAAATTATAGTAAACTTTCGAATGTGTAAGCACCACAGTAGGTTTACTAGGTTTCTATGAAAAATTATAAATTGGATCATTTATAATTTTTTTGGTAATTCTAGTGTTAATATAGAATAATTTAATATTTCTAGAAATCGTTGATCACAATTGCATGTTTATTTTTGTTTATTATTACACACCACAAACACGATAGGTGGATGCTGAAAAGAAAGAGGTTTAATGTTTTTCAATTTAAGTTTATGTATTGTATGATGGCAAAACCTCCATACATTTGTGACATTTACGATATTAAAAAGGAACAAGAATTTTTCATGTTTCACGAAGATCAATTAAAAATAGACACATGCAAAAAAATCAGTCGATGTTATTTGCAATCTGTTTCTCAGAAAATTTAAATAAATCATAACTACGAAATCATGAAATCTACTGTACAGTGACTATGGTTAAATTAAAGTGCACAAGATTTGTTGGAATTATTCAAATTTATATAAAATTAATCTCTTTTGCATATGGTACATAATTGCAGCTATGTACACAATAACAAATGCGAGTTTTCTCATCGTTAATTTAGTTCCCAACGGGATACAGAAGTTTTACCGCAAACTTGTTCCCCTAGATCTTCTGCCTAATGACTGCAAGCGATCCCAGGGAAAATATTAATATTAAAATCACTACTTGTTTGTATTACACCACTTTTTATTCATACCTAGCGCAACAATGACGGACATCGGATAGCAACCGACGTTTCAATAATTCCCATCCCTCCGACTTCTCGATCTGCATAACAAACGGCGATAGTTTAACAGTATCTACAGAACGCGAGCTATTTATTCATAGCATCTATCGAGGATCGCGGTGATGCTTCAGAGAGATCCTACGATTGACTTGCAAATAAATTCAGCGAACGGATCGCGAGCTCCATTCCATCGATCACATAATTCTTCCGTGCAAAGCGTCGAAGGGACGTGGATCATTATCGTCTATTTCTCACTTGAAAAACTCGGGAATCGGCGAGTCGGAGAAAAGGAATATCCGGTGCCGGGCCGAGGTGAATCGAGAGGAAGCGCGAGGAACGAAGGATCGCATTGAAATCAGGAATGAATGTCCAGGATACGTCGGCGAGCTGTAAAAAGAACGTTCCCTCCTCCTTCGGGAGAAGGTTCTCTCTCACACACATTTTATCCCTCTCTCTCCCCCCTTCCGTTCCTTCTCTCCCTCACCCACTCACTCTCTCTCACTTTATCTTCTTTTTCTCTCCCTCTCTTTCTCATACACTTTATCTCTCTTCCCCCCCTCAACCCTTCTCACACTCTTTGTTTCTCTCTTTCACGCTTTATATCTCTCTTTCTCTTTCTTGCTCCCTCCCCCTCACTCCTTTCTTTCTCATATACTTTATCCTTCTTCCCCTCCTCCGCACCCCTTCTCTTACTCTTTATTTCTCTCTTTCACACTTTATATCTCTCTTTCTCTCCCCTCTCTCTTTCTTTCTCTCTTTCTTTCCTTCTCCCTCTCCCACCTTCTCTCTTTCTCACACACTTTATCTCTCTTCCCCTCACCCTCACCCTTCTCTCCCACTCTATCTTTCTCTCTTTCACACTTTATATCTCTTTTTCTCTTTCTCTCTGTCACACTTTATATATATCTCTCTCTTTCTTTTTTTCTCTCTCTTACACACACTTTATTTCAAGTTTTATTTCCAACGCCGCGAAGCTTCGACTTGGAAGAAAAGAAGCTCTCTCCGTCCGAAAAGGAAGGTATGTACGAACAATCGAAGAAGGAACGGACCCGAGGTCCGAGCGAAACCATGGGAACCGTTCGAGCGTCTTGAAGGCATACACCAAAAGGAGCAGCATACCCATCAACAAGAACGAACGCGAGTTTTTGTCGGAAAAGAATTGATCGAGGGTCAAACGGTTCAACTGGATGAGAAGACGGTCGAGACAATGGTATTGTCTTTCGTCGGTATAGCAGTTAAATAATTTTTTACTATGGATCCTTGACAATTGGAATAATGTGCTGTGATTATGGTTGTGCAAGAGTATGCACATATTTTTGTACTTCTCAAAGAGACAGAATTTTATAAACTTTGCACTTCTTTTAAACGTTTCATTAAATACAAACATGATGAAAGAATGGGGAAGAATAAGAAATTACCGAACACTATTTATATCCGTTTTTTCGTTTCACTTTTAAGTTACTTATTATTTATCGTGTAAAAAATTGACTGTCGTACAACAACAATTTCATTTTTAAACCAAAGTTTAATTTCAGCTCCTGGCTATTCAATAATTTCGCATGCGTTGCCTTTAACGAGTACTAAATACTGCAAATTTCACAATCACGTCGTTCACCGACACCGTACTGCCAAAAATAAATAATAAAACAGCGAGAGCGGCGACTCCCGCGTTTAAAATTTCGGACAACTTCCACCTCCGTTTTTTCGTTTTAATCAAATATTTGCTGTACACCTGTACGAAGGGCTGCCCCGAAAATTGTTCGCGGAAACAACGAACAAAATCCTTCGATCCGGCAGCTAATTAAGAGCTGAATTACGAATTGGGGTAATAAACAAGTTCGGCCGCCATCGATCGCTCCTCCACCGGCTGCAGAGCGTTCCCCGCGAATTATTCAAATTCCACCGGTGCGCGTTCGATTCGACATTAATAAAACAACGTCCAAAAGCTTGTGTTGAGGGGAAAGAAAACAAGAAAAAAAAATATAGCGAAACACAGAAGCAAAGAGAGTGGGAGAAGGAGAAGGAGAGCGAGAGAGGAGAGGGGGAGTGAGAGAGAGAGAAGGTGAGTGTGTGTGTAAGAGAGAGATGGGGAGAGAGGAAGTGAGAGAAAGGGTGAGAGAGAGCGAGAGTGCGAGAGAGGAGAGAGAGGGTGAGTGTGTGAGTGAGAGAGAGTGTGAGGAAGAGCGAAAGGGGGAGAGAGGGAGTGAGAAAGAGGGTGAGAGAGAGGGGGAGAGAGGATGAATGTGTGTGAGAGAGAGATCCAGAGGAAGAGAAAGAGAGTGAGAGAGAAAGAGAGCGAGAGGAAGAGAGAGGGGGAGTGAGGGAGTGAGAGAGAGGGGGTGAATGAGAGCGAGAGAAAGAGAGAGAGGGGGTGTGAGAAAGCGAAAGGAAAAGGGAGAGAGGGGGAGAGTAAGAGAGAGAGAGAGAGCGACAGGGGGAGAGGGTGTGAGAGAGAGAGAAAGAGAGGACTTTCATCAGCAGAGAGTGACGTAACACAGAGGCGACGATCTTTTTTTTTCCAAGCTTGACGAGCCTCGCCGTCACTCGGCTGTCTCGTTTCGCAGCGAGGTTCAGCAAATTGCAATCTCTCCCTTTTTTTTCCCTCGATTCCCTTATTTGTCCTCCCTTTACTCGCCCCCCTCCCCTGCTTCTGGCCACCCTCAGTGGAAACTCCTGCTTTTCAACGATCAAACCCTCTTCTCTCCTTCTGTCACGTACACGTGTCGACGACGACGTGTCCTTTTCAGGACGTCTTCACGCGCGCGCGAAGCACGTGCTCGCGCGTATCCACCGTGCTAGTGCAGGTAGGGAGAGAAAAATACTGAGATTCGCGTGGAAACCGACAATTCTTCCGAGATTGCATCCCAAAGAAACCACGAAGCTGACCTAGTTTTAGAAACCCTTTGGTGTTGGCTGATTATATGTGTAAGGACATGTAGGAAAAATGGTAACTATAGTTTGGATAGTTTCCTGGAAAGGGAGTGTACCATTACTTAATTTTTAAAAAGTGGAAAAACGATTTGCTGATCTCTGTAACGACTGAAGAGCATGTAATGCAATACGTGTCCTTTCATCCATTTTGAAAAATAAATAATAGTTTCTAGCGGGTAAACAATAATTAAAGCAACATACACCTTCCTTTCATTTTGAAAAATAAATAACAGTTTGTACCAGATAAAGAATAATTAAAGTAACATAGACCTTTCTTCCATTTTGAAAACAAAATAATAGTTCAAATTAATTCGTTTACGTGTTTTAATAATTAGAAAATATACATTAGGTTCATGCAAAAGTTTGCATTATTCATAATTTAATGCCACTAAAATGTACTTCTTTAATTAAAATCTTCACGAATCATTATATAATAGATCTCGAAATATAGTCGAAAGTGCAGCGAAATATTCTAACGACCATTAATTATAAATATTGTGGAATAAACACAAATCATCCGTAAAAAATGGTGAGAATTATTTTGTGAACGTTAATTCGTATGAAGTATGTTATACGTACAAAGTGTAGTTACATTTAACGAAGAAGTCATGCTCTACCTTGTCTACTGAATCTACAAGTGGTTGATTGCCTACGTAGATAGCAAACGCGAGCAAGACTGATAAAAATTCGACGAACACTAATTGTGAATCGAAAATCAGTATATAGTAAAATTAGTATAGGCACAACAATATAAAAAGAAATATTGCAGGTGTGTAATGTTAGTTTCCATGAAACAAAGGACAACGACAGGAAGTAGTCATAAAGGTGACCGCGATTAAAAAAAGGTTCGCGAAAATTGAAACGAAGGATAGATAAGATCGTAAAGGAGAGTGAAAGCGTAAAAGAATATTTATGTTGCAGGCGAGAAAGATCGAGGACAGGACATGGAAAAGGAACAAGAAAGTATGACAGCCACGGCCAGAAGAAATAAACCTTGTCACCAGTTTCCATTTCTCGTTCACCGGTGCAGCGGGAGCGCGGCTCTTCTTTCCAGGAATATAAAATCGTGGAACACGGCTTTGGAAATGCAAACACGTTCCCGCACGGAATACCGGGAATATCAGAAACGGCACTAAACGTCTGAAAAATAACCGCACATTCGCGCGCGTACCGCAAAAATATGTGAAAATTTCAAAGTAAAATATTTTAAACATTTAAATATCATCATTATCATACCAACATCTGTATACAATACATTATTCGAAATATTTTAATATATTATTCGCTTATCGTCCGCTATTATTACCACATCATCATACACTTTATTGTCCGCAATTATTTCCATATTATTGTCCATATTATTTCCACAATTTCACATTCTCACAGTGTATAGACATTCCTTAACACGTTCCGTGCCACGTCGTTTTTTGAAGATTTTCCCTTCAGTCTTTTACGATTAACACGTTCGACGCCACGTCACCCAAATATGAATATTTCTAATTAGAATATTTCTAATTAGAATATTCCTTTTCCTTAAAGTTAAATAGGATTATAAATTGGAATTTTAAAAGGAATCCAATGGAATAAGCACTGAAGTATAATGTATATAAATATAAAATACATAAAATAAAAATAAAAGATTAACATTTTTGACGTTTTTATATTTTTTTACCCCAGTTTTCTATGCAATCGAATTTCGACCCAGCAAGAAACTCAGTCGAATCACACTGGGCGACGAACGTGTTGAACAATGTTTTTGATCTACAAACGCCTTACAATTTTTCAATAGTACAAAAACCAAGATTAAAATTTTTTTAAAAATTCTTCATTTTACAATGAGAATATCCACCGAATGGCTTGAACGGAAACGGCGTATACGATCCACGTGGCACGGAACGTGTTAACCCTTTGCACTTGAATTTAATACGATCATGAATTACCGCCAACTCGGAATTTATTTTTTTATTCAATCAAAAGAATACTTAGCTGTAACATTTCATGAGTATAATTAAAAAAAAAACGAAAATTCCACGGCAAAACTTGTGATGTCGCATACGCTGAGACGTACGAGCGCAAAGGGTTAATGCTTCGCGATAAAAAAAAAGAAAATATTTTTCCACTTCTGCAAAAACGACACCATAGGAGGAACGACCGGAAAAAAGAATGCCGCGAACACTCGCGAACGAGCGTCGCGTCGTGCTCTTTGACAGCGATGAAGAATGAAAGCCTCGTGCGAACAAAAGCGTCCGCAGGATCAACACCGCGAGACATCAATAAGACGGGATCGAAACAAAGGATAAAGGACGGGGGTCGCTGGGAGGAGAGCGTGAACGAAGATAATTCGCGGGAAGACGAAGGTAATCGAAATAAACGGGAGAATATCGGGCGAGCGAGGGGCAAGCAGGAGGGTGAAAAGGTGCGGGGGGAAAACACAAAAGGACCCTCCTCCTTCAACTCCTACCTTCGACTTCCGTGCGATGACATCCGCAGGACTCCTCGTGGTTCCGCTCGCGGATAAACCTCACGCAGAACATGTCACCCTGTCGCGCGACCATAAACGACCGTGGGCCACGACCGACTGCGAGGAATTCGATAATGGAAATGCAGCACGACGGCGTCGTTGGCTTCTGGTATAACCAGTAAAACCGTAGACGGTCGAGAGCGACCAGAGGAGAGCTCACCGGCGGAAAAAAAGCAGGGAAGAGAGCGAAAGAGAGCGAAAGCGGAAGAGAGGCCGGAGGAATATGGAAGAAGTAAGGGAGAGGAGGAAGAAGAGTGGCAGGGAAAATACAGAGAGAGAGGGTTCAAAGAGTTCTGGCCCTCGCCCTGCCTGTATTTTCTCTATGTGTCTACCTTTTCATCCGTTTCCACCCTGGCTTCACCCGTCCTGTGGACCGTCGTGTGCCTCGTATACGTGTTTTGCATACAGTCGCCGTGCACGCGTTTATGTGTCGCGACGCTCACTGCACTTACTTGGTGCTGGCGAGTGTTGCAAGGTTGCGTGGAGCTTGCGGTGCAACAAATTTTTGGACGTTTTCGAAATGATTGGGATAACGTTTCGCGTGCTTTCTCGAGCATGCGACTTTGTTTTTATGTGGAAACGAAGAGGTAAGTGAGATAAATGATTTTTGAATAATACAGTTGGGAACGAAAAGGTAGTCAGAGAGATTGTTAGGTGAACAATCTAAAATTTTTAAGTAGAGGACTAATAGGTTTAAGTTGCACGAAGGATGTAATCGCAGTGAATATTGCAATTTCGAGAAAAATGTAAAGTGGTGAGTGATGTATAAAGAAAACTTATTAAAATTGAATGGAAGAATATATGACGGAGAAAATGCGAGCAGAAAGAGTGTGATCGTGAAAGAAGTAAGAACGTTATAGTTGCTAAGTTGAAAAATCATTTAAGTTGTTACTATTAAACTATTTTAAATACATATATTAATATTTTAATTATTTCTCTTTATTTTATTTACACCTGAGCCCTATCATCTCACTCTACTAAGTAAATAAAAATAAGAATTTCCTGTAATTATAATATGTAGAGAAAAGGTTCTTAAGATTATTTATTATTAATATGAATAGTGTCAAAAAATTTCCTATAATTATATTAGTATAAAGTAAAAATTTCCTATAATTATAATATGTAGAAAAAAGGTTCTTAAGATTATTTATTATTATTAATATGAATAATGGCAAAAATATACAGTATAAAGTAAATTCTAATTCAACTCTGCCAGGCGACTCTATGTTTAATCCCCAGCTGTTTTCATGCCTCCACATTTAATATATTCTAATCATTTCTCTTTATTTTATTTACACCTGAGCTCTATCATCTCACTCTACTAAATAAACAAAAATAAGAATTTCCTATAATTATAATATGAATAGTGGCAAAAATATACAATGTACAGTAAATTCTAATTCAATTCTGCCACACTACTCTATGTCTAATCTTCAGTTGTTTTCATGCCTCCACATTTAATATATTCTAAGCATTTCACCTTATTTTATTCACACCTTAGCCCTATCATCTCACTCTACTAAATAAATAAAAATAAAATTTCATATAGTAGTTTGAGAGGACACGTGTATGAAACAGCGAAAAGTTTATCGGGAAACATCGTCGGCTGCAGTCGCGAAACTGAAACAATTTTTATTCACGTTCGTAAAATCGAGTTTGTTATACCCGACGGAAGGTGGATTCGCGTCCGGGAACACGGCGCGTCGCGACGCCCGTCCTATCGGCTTCGTTGAAGAGGAACTGATTTTTATTTCCGACATCTCACTCGACGTCGTGTTCGAGACTACGACACGTCGGTTCTATCGCATTGTATGGTAGGAGAAATTCGAGTGCACACGCTCGACACAGCGTATAAAACGTTCGCGCGAATCCTTTGCATTCTGCACGTTTAGGCGAGCCTCGAAGCCCGACAAAATGATTGGCTTCGCGGCGAAATCGTCGAAACAGCTGGGAATTTTCGTTTCGCGGTCGATACACGCTTCGTTGCGAACGAAAAATAAATTTCTTTCTGTTTGATTTTTAGCTCGTTGAAAATGAAATTTCTCCGAATGGAAAATATGAACACGCTGTTTTCGATCCTGTGTGTGTTGCAGATAAATTATGAAAGTAGGGATTTGATCAAATTCTTAAGGTATATGATCGATTCACGGAAGATGTTACAGTAACAACAACTCTGTGATTTCTCTGAAGAAAGTAAGTGATTTGATCAAATCCCTTAACTATTTTAAAGAAAAGATGAAATAATATTGTTTAGATATTAAAAGTATTTATTTAGTAAACCATGCATTATTAAATGTAGAATAGTTAATACAATAATAGTCGTAGAAACACAAATTATTTATTCCCAAATTAATGAACAAAAGAAATAGGCTTGGGTTAAATTCGTATTTTATAAATTGTGAAACGGTGTACAGGAGGGTAAAAATATTTTTCTGTTACCGTGAATAAAAAAAAAAAAGACGTTTGTGCAAACAGTGCATTCATCGGTATTTCCCTAATTTTTGAGAACTGTAAAGCGATAAGCCTTCGAGGGCGATTTTTATGATTTTCCTCTCGATATCGCGTGAGGTTACTGTTAAGTTCAGAACACGAGTTCGAATTGATAATTTAGCACAAAATCATTTGAACCGTTATTATGAAGCAGTAAGAAAATTTAATTAATACAATAGAGAAACACATTGCACATTACATGACTGATTGGATGCACTCTAAATATAAAAAATAAGAAAAACAAGAAAACGGAATTGACAGATAAAAGATCTAATGCCATCCTATACAAATTAAATTGCTCTAGGAACACATGGACCCAACAGTTACAATTAGTTTAGCATTTAGTTGGAGTAAATAAATTAACCCTTTGCGCTCGAGAGGTGAATGTTAGTCACCAAACGATACTTTAGTTGGTTTGTTTATTGGTTAGACTCACAGGTTAAATAGTCAAATATGTAAATTTTAGTATATCATTTAACCTTTTCACTTCGGAAGAAGAAGAATTTCACCGTCACTGAACGGAAGCATGCGACAGAAGTATGCACAGTGCGTTTTTCAAAGTCTTAAATAACAACTGTGCTGAATAAAAGAATCATTGCTCTAATCTAACAAGTAAATTTACAATTTTAAATATGAAAAGACTTACAAAATTGTTAAAATATAAGATTGTTAAACTACAAAGTACATTTGGATGCCGCCTATAAACTTTAACTAATCTAAATGACGCTTGATATAGGCGAATCTTAGTAAATATATAAAATTTGAAAATTTTTGAAGTTTGCTAACTTCATTAGACGATCAAATGATAGTTTTGCAAATTTTCAGTCTTTAGTTAGTTTATCAATTAGACTCAAAGGTTAAATGGTCATATATGTAAATTTTAGTATACAACTTAACTAAACTAAATGATACATAACATAGGCGAATCTTAGTAAACATTTCGAATTAGAAAACATTTAAAGTTAGTATCATTAAACGACTAACAATCACTTCTCGAGTGCAAAGGGTTAACACATTGTATGCCGGTGGCATCTGAGGCATTTAAAACTGTAGGTGAAGAAAATATTTAAAATTTTATACATTATTGTAAAACACTAAAATTGGTTTGCATATTCATTATATGCAATTTAACGATAACGAAAAATAGAAACAAACAAATCGCCAAACAAAAGAATGTTGTATTATCGCAAACCCGGCGCTAAGCAACAGACTTCCAAACCCGCGTTTTCGCGGGGCCGGCATACAATGTGTTAACACTAGAACTACCACAGCAGTCAAAATGACTGGTTGATGATTACTTATAGCAACCTTATAAATTTACTGTGATAAAGCTTCCAAAATTTCCTATGATTTTTCGTAGAAGGTATAAATAAAGATTTATTTCTTATGTATTCCGTATTTTTTCATGTAATTTCCAATGTGATCTCTTCCGTGCAAATAAGTACGCTTTGATTGTTGGTAGTTCTAGTGTTAACATCGTTATCGATTACCAACACTGTGAATTATTATTACCACGTCCCCGCAATCTGATTGCGAACTGTTTAACGAACGTCTCACCTTTTCTCTCCAAAAGCTGAACCCCGAACAGAGGAAAAGGGTCGTTTATGGTTCGCTTTCTTCGACGATCCCTGCAGTGCCTGTGCAAAGCCGTGTGGCACGTAAACGCGTCCGCGGCTCGGTCGTTAATCCGCGTCTCGGCGCGAGGCGCCGCGGCGTCAAACTGATTTTCACTTCCGACGTTTCATTTGCCCTCGAACCCTCCGCGACAGTTCTGATTCGCGGCGCATCTTTGTGAGGACACGATAAATGCACGCGGGACCGCGCGCTGCCTGCGAAGGGGGGGACGCGCGAGAATCGCGGCGGGGCTCCGCACAAATGCAAACGAAACGCGGTCGTTCCCCGTGTGTAAAGCGTGTAAAGTGTGTAAAGCGCGTAAACGTGCAAACCGGAACACGGCTGGATACGAGCCGCGTATTATTAAAGGAAACGGGTGTGCGGAGAGACGCGTGTTGCTATGCGCAGGGAAAATCTATACGAAGGTTAATGTTATTTGCCAACGGGGTGGCTCCGGGGATTTATTGGCGTTTCTTTTTCACCCGTTTCACCTGGGAATAAATTCGTTATTCCTGCGCGACAGGAAAATGTAATAACTGTGATGAATTGAAATAACCAAAGTCGCGGAGATGCGGTAAACGATACGTGTGTTAGGGATGGGCAGCAAGGGTACTTGGATTAAATAAAAAACAACTCGAGGTCTGCTCTGTGTAAATTCCTCTGAATGGCTAGCATTTACTATTTCCTGGCCGTCCTTACACTCATAGGGTCGGGGGTCGGTCCGAAAATTACCTGCCCCGGCCGTCACACCTTTAGGTGGGGAGGTACAAATTAAATAATGCTTTTTCACAAATCCAACAAACTGTTTGCGTGGCTTGTGTGCTAATTTTTTTACAGAAGTGATTATAATAAATATTAGGTGTACCAGTTAATTTTAGTCTTTTTTTTGGCAGGTTCAGGGTTTATTTAAATGTTTATGGCCAAAAGTTAGTGGATGAAGTAACCTGCCTTTTCCCTATAACCAATAAGATAACATTCCATTTATCGATCAACTGTCAAACTTCAATTTAATACATCATAACAATTCGTGCAAATTAATCAACACATTATCGCTTGATCTTAAACTTTTGTCGTCTACTGTACGGTGCTCCTCACGAAACAGGCGTATGTATGTAGTTTCAAGAGAAGAGCGAGTGCAGTGTTAATACAATTAGATGATTTCATTTACCTGTGGCACCTTGTATATATTCCCTATAACCAATAAGATAACATTACATCTATCGATTAACTTGGAAACTTGAATTTAATACCCAATTACAGTTCGTGCAAATTAATTAACACATTGTCACTTGATCTTAAACTTTTGTCCTCTACTGTACGGTGTTCCTCGCGAAACAGGGGTATGTATTTTCAAGAGAGGAGCAAGTGCAGTGTCAATACAATTAAATGATCTCATTTACCTGTGGCACCTTGTATATATTCTCTATAACCAATAAGATAACATTACATCTATCGATTAACTTGGAAACTTCAATTTAATACCCAATTACAGTTCGTGCAAATTAATTAACACATTGTCACTTGATCTTAAACTTTCATCCTCTACTGTACGCTGTTCCTCGCGAAGCAGGAGTATGTATTTTCAAGAGAGAAGCAAGTGCAGTGTCAATACAATTAAATGATCTCATTTACCTGTGACACCTTGTATATATTCTCTATAACCAATAAGATAACATTCCATCTATCGATTAACTTGGAAACTTCAATTTAATACCCCATTACAGTTCGTGCAAATTAATCAACTCTTTATCACTTGGTCTTAAACTTTTGTCTCCCACTGTACCGTGTTCCTCGCGAAACAGGGGTATGTATTTTCAAGAGAGGAGCAAGTGCAGTGTCAATACAATTAGATGATTTCATTTACCTGTGGCACCCTGTATATATTCCCTATTACTAATAAAACAATATTCCGCTTATCGATAAACTGGCAAACTTCAATTTAATACCCCATTACAGTTCGTGCAAATTAATTAACACATTGTCACTTGATCTTAAACTTTTGTCCTCTACTGTACGCTGTTTCTCGCGAAACAGGAGTATGTATTTTCAAGAGAGGAGCAAGTGCAGTGTCAATACAATTTGTGCCTGCAGAAAAGTCGCTCGTATTTCCTCCTGGTGACACTCCAACCTCGGCCATACACCTGAGTCGCGCGATACGCGTTCATCGGAGAGGGGTAGGTTGAGAAAGGGTTGAGGGCCGCGAGAAGGGTTCGAAATTTGCCGCGAGGGTTGAAAGTCGCGGCGAAAACCACCATCGTCACGGAAGACACCCGGCTCTCTTCCTGCGAGCTTCGCGTTTCGAGACAAAGAGAGACTCGCCCAGGTGGGAACTGAATATATTTTCCACGCGACTTTCGATCCTTCCCTTTGCTGCTTTGACGCTGCATCACAGCCACCGTCGATACTCGCTAGTGTTCATCGAATATCAATTACGCGATCGTTCGGGATTGCTCATTGAACATTGACTGTTGTGGGACGAATGCGGGATTTAGCAAGATGCGAAAATTGTAACAAATTGAATTTAACATTAGATCAATTTGATGGGTTTCGGACTTCATGAGCAAAATTTGCAAAAACAATTACTATTATTCCTAGAAATTTTTTTTAACTTTTATTGATGGAGCGATACAAATATACCTAAATATATTTCCCTCTATACCTTATTCTATAGTATATGTATATTGGAAATAGATATACAAGAAATGTCTGTAAATCTAGTGTTAAGAATGGTACAGAAAAATAGCATTCATATTTCATGTATCAGATCTAAAGAAAACTAAAATAAAATAGTACATTGTATTTGAATTGAAATGTTGAATTGAATTGAATTGAAATAGTATGTGTCAGAGGAAATAAATGTTTTTATATAGTGTTGTCACATTAAGTTAAACTTTTGGCAAATTAAATTATACTCTGGGCAAATAAATTGAAACTTAGGGCAAATAAAGTTAATCTTTAGATAAAGAATTCCTCATTAGGAATTCTAAATCTCTTTATTTTTATTTATATACATAAAATTTAATGCTATCTAAGAGTTTAATTCCATTTGCCTAAAGATTAACTTTATTTGTTCTAAATTTAAATTTATTTATCCAGAATTTAATTTCATTTGCCAAACGTTTAACTTAATGTGTCAATACTATATATAATTCCTTTCTGCAACGAATATTCAAAATAGAGATTCTGTTATGGGGTCAAAGTAACCCTGTATTCGTCTTCGGCGTCTGTCGAAAACTATTCGTATTCCAAAACATTATCATTTTATTTATTTTTAATCTCATTTATTAGGTTGCCACATAAGTTCTATCCACTAGAGCACATCTTTCACAAATTTAATTTTTATACGTAATAACTTCAAGTTTCACCACAAATATGTGAGAGACATTCTCTATTTTATACGATTACATTTCAGACGCTTTGTCATCAAGTTATTTTCCGACCTATTTTTATAGTTAAAGATATGGAAGAATGTTACGTTTAGAATGTAAAGTTGAACGATGATGATGTCGTATTTTCTATGAAGTAAATCAGAATTGTCCAAAAAAGAGACTGTTCAATACGAAGAAAAGAAACGCACGGAGCGCTAAGGGTTAAAAACGCAATCCTTTTATAATAAAAAAAGATTCAACCCCATTACTGTTATCAAAAAATAAAAAGCAATATCCTAGTAAAACAATTACTTTGACATCTGTCCCGCAGTCATTCCTGCTTTTCCATTATTCGCAAATCGGATAAATCGAACGAAATTACGAATTCATAGCAGATAATCGAATTTAACGTTTCACAGGGTCTGTAAAAATCGCGCGTCGCTTCAGCGGAGCGCAATTTTCTCGATTGATATTCGACGATACGGGCTCATCGGGCGCGCGTGCACGCTCGTCAAGATTTCACTTCGATCAAAAATGAAAGAGACTGTTTGCATAACAAACGACCCGCAGGAGGCCAGCGCGTCGATTATTGCAGAGGGCTGTCGGCAAAGGGAGCGAAATCCGCGTCAGCAAGAATCGTGCATGCGTTACCCACCCCGGGGGAAGCTCGTCGTCCATTCGAGTGAAAATATTAAACACAAAAGTGAAAACTAATCTGTAAAGGATAAATAAAACAGTTTCCTGAAATTATTATTTTAATACGTTATCTTTATACTGTATTAATGAATTTTTTTTTTATGAAATAAACGTATTGTTTATGATTAATTGGTTGCTGAGAGGTAATTAAATTTAATCATTAAATTTATAAAAAATTTAAAGTGGTAAGAAATACAAAATATTTGTAACATAAAATATATCCATAATAAATTATATCTTGTATTTGGAGGATAGAGCTAACTTCTATTTAAGTTACTACATTTGCAAAATAAATTTACACAGACTAATAATCGCATTACATTTTAGAGTTCTAAACTATTTTTACATTTTTCACGTATACCATAGATATAGTAAGCCTGAAATAAAAAAAAATCAGTGACATAAGATTAAAATTATCTTCCATCATATCGAATTGTTTGATTTAAAGCAGTGTTGCCAATACCACCAAGCATAACAACTAGAAGTTATAGTTCAGTTTGAATAAGCTGTGCGTTTCGATTCAATTAAACGAAAATAACTCGATCTGCTAAATAAAACGCGATTTACACAGTAAATTAAGGATCTACTTATTTCAATTCTAGCATTAATCCTGCTCTAGAATGAATAATTACACCATTACAACCAAGTATAATAACTAGAAGTCATAGTTATAGTTCGAATACGCTGCGCGTTTCGATTCAATTAAACAAAAATAACTCTATATGTTAAATAAAACTCGATCTATATTGTAAATTAAGGATCTACTTATTTCAATCCTACTTCAAAATGAATAATTACACCATTACAACCAAGTATAACAACTAGAAGTTATAGTTCAGTTCGAATACGCTGCGCGTTTCGATTCAATTAAACGAAAATAACTCGCGAGGGAACATGCAGAAAAAGTTAAGTAATTCCGACAGGAAATGATGAAGGAGCACACAGCTAACAAATTTTTATCATAGCACATCCTCGCGGTACGCTCAAGGAAACAAAAGGACCTCCCTGGAACACAGGATCAGAGCTCCGGCACGCTATTCAACTAACTTCACTTTTCATCCGTCTCGTCTGTCTATGTCTTCTTATAATAGGGACTCCGGTATAATACGTTATGGTTGGTTTCGTCTCGCGTGTGTTCATTGTACCTCCGCTGTCTATTCAACTCCGCGTGGTACGTGCCTGAATCCGCACCCCATGCGTTAGGCGTCCATGATAATGCGAACGTGAAATTATGCGATTTACGAGCAATTGCAACGAGATAATAAAGTGGGTGCAAATTGAAGGACCGAGGTGCTGGGAGTTTAACAATGTGGTTAACTATTAACGGCGAGGTATTTCATTAGGATAATCTCGACGAATCTGTGGTCAGCGTTCGTTAACCCTTTGCACTCGAATTTAATATGGCCATGAATTACCGCCAATTCAGAATTTATTTTTTTGATTCAATCAAAACGAAAAAAAAGGCCTAATCCACTGAATTCATTCGAGGACTTCTACTACACAGTTCCCGACGGCACCAAAAATAGAAGGGAAAGAATTGTAATGACTAGATCAAGGACAGGCCATACTAGGATCTCCCACAATTTCATCCTTGAGAAATCAGAACCACCCCTAACTATCAAACACTTCATATACGAATGCAGAAATTTTGAGCAAATCAGACTAAGTTGCAACATGAAACCAGAAACAGCCTTCACTTGCAAGAACCATATAGAAAACACAATCACATTCCTGAAACACACCAATCTCTTCCACAAAATCTAGAGCAATCGATCCGTACGTCGCTAATAACCGAGATGTTGATGCGACGATAAAGAAAAAGAAAAAAATAAACTTTTCCAATACGTTATTAGCATACTTAGCTTGTAACATTTCATGAGTATAATTAAAAAAAATGAAAATTCCACGGTAAAACTTGTGGTGTCGCATACGCTGAGACATACGAGTGCAAAGGGTTAAGTTTGCTTAAGAAATAAAAGAAAAGAATATATTCGTAGTAATTATACGAATTGTATGCGCATCGAATAATAATATTCAACGGATGTGTAAATTGAATATTTTAGAATTTAAAAAGTAAAAGTGAAAAGATAAAAGATAAATGTAAAAAGTAAAAGTGAAAAGATAAAAGATGAATGTAAAAAGTAAAAGTGAAAAGATAAAAGATAAAAGTAAAAAGTAAAAGTGAAAAGATAATTGATTTCGCAAAATCTCAACAATACTTCGTGTCATAATTTACTTGACAACATCCAAATTTCTTTAGAACAGGTTTCCAGACAATTTACCATACCCAAATCTTTAAAGCATATATTTGTCTGCTCTCGCGTTGTGCGACATTGTGTACAGTATCCTAAGAAGGATGAGTCGACTTTAGTTGTTAGGAGCAAAGAAGTAAGTCAAGAACAAAGACAGTTACTCGCTTCCTGAGCGACAGAAGAAAGGAAAAGGATCGAAGGCCTGACCCTTACGAGGTAACTGTGCTAATTATAAACACAAGCTTTTTCCGAAGTTCAACGCTTGTTATTTTTACATTTCGAATCATCCTGTGAAAGCAAGGTATACCGTATATCCTTCGTTTCCGTTCTGATGGATGCTAGCAAAGTAAAACAAAATAAAAATTAAAGTGCATTATTTTTAACAATTAACGATTCCTGATAATTTTCTACCAATACTACTGGTTGTATTTTGTATAGAAATAAAGATTTTATCAATTTGAAATGTCTGTTTTGTTATGAATAAAAATTAAATACCAGCTAATCTTCACCCTTTAATCTGATTATATAATAATACTGAAAATCTTTTCCAAATAAAAGATATCCTAAGTTTATGAATATTTTGCTCGAAACAGTATTATATGTGTCACGAATACTCACTTAAAATATGAAATATTATCTCCTGGAAGAACAAAATCTTCACCTTTTAGTCTAACAATATAATAGTACTGAAAATCTTTTCCAAATAAAAGATATTCTAAGTTTTTTAATATTTTGTTCGAAACAGTACTATACCTGTTACACATGCTCACGTAAAATATGAAATATCATCTTCTGGCAGAACAAGATCTTCACCCTTTAGTCAGATAATATAATAATACTGAAAATCCTTTCCAAATAAAAGATATCTTAAGTTTATGAATGTTTTGCTCAAAACAGTATTATATGTGTTACATATGCTCACGTAAAATATGAAATATTATTTCCTGGAAGAACAAGATATTCACCCTTTAGTCTCATAATATAATAGTACTGAAAATCTTTTCCAAATAAAAGATATCCTAAGTTTTTGAATATTTTGCTCAAAACAGTATTATATGTGTTACATATGCTCACGTAAAATATGAAATATTATTTCCTGGAAGAACAAGATATTCACCCTTTAGTCTCATAATATAATAGTACTGAAAATCTTTTCCAAATAAAAGATATCCTAAGTTTTTGAATATTTTGCTCAAAACAGTATTATATGTGTTACATATGCTCACGTAAAATATGAAATATTATCTCCTGGGAGAACAAAATCTTCACCTTTTAGTCTAACAATATAATAGTACTGAAAATCTTTTCCAAATAAAAGATATTCTAAGTTTTTTAATATTTTGTTCGAAACAGTACTATACCTGTTACACATGCTCACGTAAAATATGAAATATCATCTTCTGGCAGAACAAGATCTTCACCCTTTAGTCAGATAATATAATAATACTGAAAATCCTTTCCAAATAAAAGATATCTTAAGTTTATGAATGTTTTGCTCAAAACAGTATTATATGTGTTACATATGCTCACGTAAAATATGAAATATTATTTCCTGGAAGAACAAGATATTCACCCTTTAGTCTCATAATATAATAGTACTGAAAATCTTTTCCAAATAAAAGATATCCTAAGTTTTTGAATATTTTGCTCAAAACAGTATTATATGTGTTACATATGCTCACGTAAAATATGAAATATTATTTCCTGGAAGAACAAGATATTCACCCTTTAGTCTCATAATATAATAGTACTGAAAATCTTTTCCAAATAAAAGATATCCTAAGTTTTTGAATATTTTGCTCAAAACAGTATTATATGTGTTACATATGCTCACGTAAAATATGAAATATTATCTCCTGGGAGAACAATATATTTTTAAACGAAGAAGCAAAAGAAAATTCCATATTTAAAAAAAACAAATATTCCAAGTACTCTAAGTCATGATCAAAACCACTTTACACATTGACACAAGTACAATTAAGTAGTAATACAGCAAAACTGTATCCACTTCAACAACAGGAAGTAGATATTCCATAGCACGTCCTCGCTTAATAGTACACAATAAAGCTTGTATCCAATTTAATGACTCATTTTCCCCTTTATTTCTCTCTGCAAATTGCGTAACTGAAACGCGCACTCCGCGTAAACTGCGTTCCACCCAGAAACAGCGAATCAAAGCGTGAAATGATGAAAAACGTTTCGACGCGATCGTTCGACAGATCAGAAATTCACTGATGCAAACGAGTACACGTTGTTCGCATTAAAACGCGACGTGGACATCAAGGACAGTTGGAAATCCGTGTCGCGAGCGACCCTTTCGCGATTTCGTCGTAACAAAGGAATGTTTGATGCAACGGGCTCAGCGAGATAATTAAATCTTCGCAGTTCATTACCACGCTTAACAATCGCGATAGGATCCTCTGGCTGGAGAAACTTGGCCGCGGACCTGACACCGTTCCATCCCCCTCGTCGACGTTATTCAGGGGCAATTCTCGAAACCTGCGCCGAACCGGTACACGCACGGGTGAGCACAGTATTTTTAACTCGAACGAACGGCAGAGCAAGGGAGATACGAAGGAGGGAGAGAGAAAGATTTAAGGGTCTTAGACCATCCGAGTCAGTGGTTCTCTCTCTCTGCGTACTGTGCGCTGCTCAAGAGTTTGCTCATGGGATGAGGCAGAGGCAAGGGGGGAGTATTTTACTTTTACTCGTTCCTTCTATCCCCACTTTTGATGTTCTTAACCCTAGATAACTAAACTAAACTAAACAATTGATTTTGTTTTATATTTTATGAACTATAATTGTTAGTGGAGGACGATGGGGTTATTTGGTAAAACGAAATTTACAGTCTACTATTTTCATCCTAGATAACTAATTTATAATAATATTAATAGTATTATAGAATAGTATAATAATAATTATAATAATAAATTATTATAAATTATAATGAATTAACTAAAAGACCTGCACTACTGTTGCTAGCCAATTTCTCGCGGATGCACAGTAGTTGGTACGCATTACTGCCTGAGCCAATAATACGCTAAAGTCAAAAATGAGTGCAAATGTGGGGCGTGAGCAAGACTTCTTGTCAGCAACACATAGTGTTATAGGGAGGTGGTAAGTTGGTGAGCGGAACAGCACAAAAGCAAGAGGGGTACTTTTTGTTGCTGTTGTGGCTAATAACGAAATACGTGTGACTTATTTTTATAATTGCGTTACACTGTTTAAGTGACAAGCGGCGCGATCGCGCTTCTTATGTCCTGGTCTCAAAGCGTTAGCGTTTTAGGTGCGAAGCCTATAATTACAGCAGGACCTGTTTTTTTCGATGCACGACTTTACGGTTACCCTTCAGTCTTAACACTTAACCGACCGAATGGAGAGATCTCCCATTTTGTCGTCAACAGAGCGCTGCAATTTATTCTATTTGCTTTTGTTATTAGTTAGTCTTCAACTAGTACTGTTCTTAAATATTCCAAAATACAATTTTTAATAAATTCAACATCAGCTTAGGACCAACTAATAACAAAAGTAAATAGAATCAATGGCACTGCTTTGTTGAGGAAAAAATGGGAGATCTCCCCGTTCGGTCGACTAAGTGTTAACAGCGCGGTTCTTGAAGAAGACTTAACTAGTACTGTTCGTAAATTTTCCAAAATTCAATTTTTAATAAATTCAACATCAGCTTAGGACCAACTAATAACAAAAGTAAATAGAATCAATGGCACTGCTTCGTTAAGGAAAAAATTCGGTCGGCTAGGTGTCAAATTGCAGGAAGTATTTATTGCATGTAAGCTAAAAACAGCGAAATCGCGCTCTTCGGCATTTTTCGACATGGAATATAACGAGCGCTATAGCTTGGCAATTTTCGATCGGAAAGTAAGAAAGGTTCGTGGCACTCAAACGGTTAAGAAACATGGATTTACAGAAGCTACGACCAAGTAGATCTGTATTTCATAGGCTCGCCAACAGAGGAGCAAAACGGGAATAAGAAACGAAAACGAGTATCCCAGCCTAAATCGCAGAAGGTTAAAATATAGTACAGTGACTCGCGAGCTTGACCAAACGATTAACCCCTTTGATGCTGAGTATTGTTAGACAGAAATATTACGGAGATATAAAGTTCGCGAGGACAATTTTTGACAATAATAAAAAAAAATTATCTATTTTCTTAGTGATATAAAACGGGAAAGTTTGGAATCGCTTTCAGAGTTGCAGCCATATGGTATCTCTTGATTATTTTCTGCCAGCTTGAAATTAATGTTGATAATGTTAATTAGAATCTGATATATTTATAAACAAATGTATTATATTTGATCGACTTCGTGAGTCGCTATGATTCCTCTATTTCTGTCTTTTTAATATTCTACTGAGGTATCTCAGAAAGAACTTCACAGAGAACACGTTGAATCCTTTTAACCCTTTGCGTTCAAAGGGTGGGTACTCAAACGACACCAATTTCATAAATTTCCCAATACAAAGAGTTAAATGGTAATATCCATAAATTTCAGTATTATTTACCCAAATTGAATAAATTTTAATACAAGCAAGTTCCTAGTACTACTTAATTTCGATGCCTCCCAATTGAGAAATGTTTGAAGACTGTTACGTTGTTTTTCGAGCGCAAAGGGTTAAACGTGTGTTTGAGAACCACCGGTTTCTCGGGTGCAACGGGGTTAAAGACCGGGTGCAAGTCTTACGTGTGCTCTGCGACTCCAATTTTCTCTCGTTGTCTTTCTTGACGCTTCTTCCCTCCCGTTTCCTTTCTCCTCCTTCTTTCGCCGTCTTTGTCCGTTTTTAACCATTCCTTGTATCCCTTCGCCGGTCACTCTTTTCGCCTAACGCGCCACGGATGAAAAAGACAGGTCATATCGACACCGACGTACCGCCCCAGAGTATTTCTCTTTTTTTCTCTTTTTTCGCGCTCCGGTCGCGGTCCAAGTTGCCTCTTTGGGACTTTCCTGCGGGATTACGGGGCTTATGCTAAGCTTGCCAGCGCCCAGCCAGGGATTCGTTTGCCGGCAAAAACGATTCATCCCCGTGTAATTCCTCCATAATTGAAACAAATATTGTGCCTGCACTTTTGATCCAGTTGCTTATTCATATGCAGTTTTTATGCATACGTGAACGAGAAATATATTATGTTTTGTAAATACATTTAATATATTTGGTTATTTTATTCTTGGGTTTATATTACTCGAAATTGTATTGATATTGTATTTAATCTTGTGTTAATATTGTATTTAATGTTGTATTGATATTGTATTTAATCTTGTGTTAATATTGTATTTAATGTTGTATTGATATTGTATTTAATGTTGTATTAATATTGTATTTAATCTTGTGTTAATATTGTATTTAATGTTGTATTAATATTGTATTTAATGTTGTATTAATATTGTATTTAATCTTGTATTAATATTGTATTTAATCTTGTATTAATATTGTATTTAATCTTGTATTTAATAACATAAAATATATTCAACGAATACATATTAATTTGCATATCATTCTTTATGCATAACACATTATAACTTGAAGATCAAGTATATTAAATTTTTAATCTTTAAAATTGCGCACTTCAACTATTTAGCACGAATTAAATATTAAATTTGAAGATATCAGAAATAAGGAAAAATATGAGTATACATATTAAATGGTATATTCGATAAAGAACACCGAACCAACGAACACGAATACAAATGAACGGATTAGGAGGGAAGTTATACGTGTGCACGAATCGCTGACAAATGCAGATGTTCTCGTTTTTTCACTTTCCGGGCGAGCTCTCTTATAGGATTCCTAAGGGATTAGCTGTCGCGAGATGAGATCACACCGTGCCGGAAGAACGTTCAACGCCCTATCCTCTTCCCTCTAGTCACTAACCTGTGACTCTTCCCATAATTTTAAATTCCACCATTCAACGTTACACGCTTTGTAAACAAAGAAATGCAATGGCTACGAAATATAGTTGCACACGTCCCTGTTTTTTCAATGAGACAACTTTTTATTTTTACAACTCTGAATAACACTAAATAACACTAAATCACCATTAAAAGGCAGAGAATTTAATGTAATTAAAATTAATTAATATAAATCGATGCAAATCCAAAAATGGTGTACTAAAATAATTTGTGTAGCTTCTGTAGAGTATAACAGAAAAAAATAAAATTTCGCTTTAATCTTTAACACACAAATGTGCCTATTTTCTTCGAGAGATGTAAATTTGTCAGTTTTCAATGGTACCTTTACGTTATCTTATTCGCCACAGTATCAAAACCAAGCACGATGAACAGCCATCGCAAAATATCCGCGCGTATTTACCGGTGGTTTGAAAAATCTCATAGAAATTAATCTGTGAAACGTGTAGAAAACAATTTGCAAAGGCGCTGTAATTTGAACAAAGATATCCATTACAAAAATTTACTCCTCCATTCGCAAGATATTCAAAGGAAACGGAAAGCTAAAAGCGAGCAAAGATTAATCTCACTTTAGCCTCCCCAAAGAGCGAGTTCTTAAGAATTATATCCCGTCTCACCTATTGACGTTCATTAATACACCGCGAAGATCGTTTTAACTCACTTCATTTTAACGAGAAAAAATTCCCACCCCTCTCCATCCTCGCCCACCTTTCCCCCGGAGCGCCGCTTCTATAGAAAGTTCTTTCGGGATTAAGGGATTCGAGGTAGGCTTGAAACCGTGGTCAATAAGCGTCTGCGCGCGGCAGCATTTCATCTCTGGATTCCTAATAATCCTTCGTAACGCCCTCGCTAATTGAAGCAAATACCGTACCGTGCACGAACCCGATACGTGCACTCCAAAGCAAGTAATCTGCTACGTACACGTACAGTCGGACGCATAAGTATTCGTCCGCTTGTCGCGTTTGGAACGCGCAATAATAAACAAAAATGATTGAGATCAACGATTTCTAGAAATATTAGCTTACTCTATATTGACACTAGAACTACCAAAGAGATCAACAAAATGACCCAATTTATAATTTTTCATAGAAACCTGGTAAATTTAATGTGGTGCTTACACATTCGAAAGTTTACTATAATTTTGTATTTAAATAATAATGTATTTAAATTTAAAGTTAACCCTTTGAGCTCGAGAGGCGACTGTTTGTTTTCAGACTTTAGTTTGTTTGTTTGTTAACACTTAGCCGATCGAATGAAGAGATCTCCCATTTTTTCCTTGATAAAGCAGTTGCGATTGATTCTATTTACTTTTGTTATTAGTTGGTAAACGCCTTGCAAAGGTTAACCCTTTGCGTTCGAGAGGTGACTGTTAGTCACCAAATAATAGTTTCACAAATTTTTAGACTTTAGTTTGTTTATTAATCAGACTCAGAGGTTAAACAGTCATATATGTAAATTTTAATATTGTCACTTAACTAAACTAAATGACGTTTAACACTTAGTCGACCGAATGGGGAGATCTCCCATTTTTCCTTGACAAAGCAGTTGCCATTGATTCTATTTACTTTGGTTATTAGTTGGTCTTAAGCTGATACTGAATTTATTAAAAATTGTATTTTGGAAAATTTATGAACAGCACTTGTTCAAGACTAACTAATAACAAAAGCAAATAGAATCAATTGCAGCGCTCTGTTGAGGCCAAAATGGGAGATCTCCCCATTCGATCGACTAAGTGTTAATCAGACCTAGAGGTTAAATAGTCCTATATGTAAATTTTAGTATATCACTTAACTAAACTAAATGACGTGTAATATAGGCGAATCTTAGTAAATATTTCGCGCTTGAAAATCTTTGAAGTTAATACTATTAGACGAGCCAACAGTCGTCTTTCGAGTGCAAAGAGCGAATGCTTTTGTGGCCGACTGTACGCGTACGCCGTGCGTGGACTTACGTGGGCACGATTACGAGATATAGGCTTCCTTAAATATAGGATTGTAACATCAGGATCACGATTCATAAAGTTTCAAGTACTAAAACAGTTGATGGTAATTAATGTGCAAGCTTAAACGTGCAAATCTGCTGATTCAAGTATAGCATTTGACAAATTTATTGAAACTTTTGTTCCTTAAGAATTAGGCTTTAGTAACTCTAACGTCATCCAGTGTATGTACATATAATTTTTGTTTTTGTTCCACCAATTTCATGTATATTCACTCGTTCTGTTTTGCAAAGTCATATAGGCAACACGTACCGACATTATATTCTAGATTAATCCTTTTAATAAATAACCTTAAGTAAGACTTGTGTTCCTAATTTTTCCCCAACATTCTTGTATTTTAAAATGTATGTATAATTAGAGGGAGTCGAAAAATCTGAACTTTGTGAAATTTGAAACAAATAACTTATGTTAATTTTAAAACACCATCGAGTTATATAAACCTGAATACAATAGGGAGATCAATTTTATATAGTAATTTGTATTATTTTCTATTTTATGCAATATAGCCTGTAATTAATCTATTCAGGAACGATTCTTTGAAAACAAAAACCTGAAAATTTCATAATCGAGGAAAAGTACTAGTGTTAAGGTGGAAAAACATGAAAATGAAATTTAACCCTTTTAGTGCCAAGAGAAATGCCGGACCAATTTGACGAATTTGCTAAAGCTTAGGAAAAAGTTCATAATAACCAAAGTAAGAATGATATTTACAAAATTCAAAAAGTAGAATATTACGAAATAAAGCGAGAAATTTATTTTTATAAATTTATTTTGAGATAGAGTTTTCTCGCGATGCAAATAGTTAGTCTCCAACGATGTATCGTCGTTCGACACTAAAAGGGTTAAGAGATAATGCGTCCACGTCTGTAATTATGTCAAAATTAAATGTCAATAATTAAGCATAAAAAATTAAAAGATGTGCATGTAATAAATTGGTTTTAACGTCATTTCATATTTGTCGTGTTTAAAACCCGATAAATTGTCTTACTCGAAACAAATGAAAATCAAGAGCAATTTTTCTGTAGGAAAAAGAGGGTGGCAGTAGCAGCTGCAAGTTTTCTACCCAGGGCGAGATGGAAGAGGGTTACAAAAGATGTCGGTGGGGTTCCGGCACTCGGATGCAGAGCGGCCATAAAATTTATCGAGCTTTCGGGGTGGCGGAAGTTAAGCTGTCACTGCACGCGCAACTGCGCCACCAAAGTCCCGCTTTATGAAAACGATGATTTCTGGGGAAAGATTTCCCGGAGGGGCCGTACCGGATAATTCGGCCTTAATGCAAACGAACTGTTCGCGCGACCGAATCGATTTGCGATCACACCAAATGCCAAGCGACACTGAACGCGTTTACGATTTACCTCCGTGAAAGCTAACAAAAGGTATTTGCATACCATACTATTTATCATTTACGTGGCGACTAAATTGGTACCATAAATATCATACCTCCAGTCATTCAACGCTACTTTTGTCTAACCTACGCGGAGAACTTAATCAAAGAGTACTTCATTAAAGAATACAAATACATATCAATATTTTTCACGACTAAGAAGTCTATGAAATGAAAATCTGACGTTTAAAATTTATTGAGAAAACAAATGTAAATTAAGCTATTTATTAAAATTGGAAACCATAGACATCTAAATCTTTCTATCTAAGAAATCAATAGGATACTTCTGTTAGCAAAGGAAATTAAATTAATGATTCCTTAAAATGTTTTATGAAATACAAATGAAATGAAAATCTGACGTCTAAAATTCATTGAGAAAACAAATGTAAATTAAGGTATTTATTAAAACTGGAAGCCATAGACATCTAAATCTTTCTATCTAAGAAATCTATAGGATACTTTAAATATTTTATGGAATACAAATAAAATGAAAATCTGACGTCTAAAATTCATTAAGAAGATAAATATAAATTAAGCTATTTATTAAAACTGGAAACCATAGGCATCTAAATCTTTCTATGTAAGAAATCTATAGGATACTTTTGCTAGCAAAGGAAATTAAATTAATGATTCCTTTAAATATTTTATGGAATACAAATGAAAAGAAAAACTGATGTCTAAAATTCATTAAGAAAACAAATATAAATTAAGTTATTTATTGAAATTGGAAACCATAGACATCTAAATCTTTCTTTCCTATTATTACAGTCTAAGTGATTGTTATAAAATTGAAGTATCCATTCATGAATAAATTTTTCATTCAAACAATCGTTCTATCCATATTTTATGCGAGAATGTTTGGGAACAAGGCGTTTTCTTTGTTTGTTAGAAATTTCTAAGTATTCTTAAAATTTGTAAATTCGACCTGGTTCCGTCGTATTAGAGTTGAACAATTTTTGTCTAATCTTTGTCAACCTAGAGTAAAAGTCGCATTGGCGACGAGTAGAATTAACCCTCCAAACTGTGGAGGGTTGTACTTCTACTTTAAAACATATTCGTGAACCAGCAATTCCTATAATTTTTCACTTCCAATCCTATCTTCTAAGAAACACCACAATTTCGTGAGATATCACTCTAAATATATATGCATTGATCATTTCATGAATTTCATCGTGTTATTAATCTGACAAATACAATCTTTACTACATTTCAACCCCCTCTGAGACAGAATATGCCACGCTAAATTTAATTTCCTTCGAACGAAAAACCGGTCCTTCTGTTAAGCAACGCGTTTAATAGATTCCAGAAATTGTCTTATTTAAGGAGAGCTCGTGAAACTTAATCTCACAGCGGCATAAATCAGAACCATGACCTAGACGCGTAGGGCCTGTCGCCTAGACCGTCCACCGTGCGGCAAGATGGACGATGGAAAGGGAAGAATAAAAACGACGAAGGGCTCCTAAAATAATATCGTAAACCACGAACGACGTCGCGTCTTCTCTACGCACGCACGCACGCTTATGCGTGGCTCGTACATATATTACGAACACGTTACAGAACGTGGAAGTCTATTTCGAACCGAAGGATATTCTGTATCCGCAGCGCAGCTCGCAACATGCACGCTTTGATACAGTCACGATATGTATTAGAGAACTGCATCCCCCTCGAACCTGCCAGTGACTCTCAATCGTGTAATTGAACGAGGGTGAGCGAATTCGTGCCCTTTAACCGTTTGCGTACCACGAACCGCTTTTCATGTTCTTCCGATTTCCTGTCGAGAAAATCCAATGAATTTGACCGATCCAGACAACCGACGGCGCGCTCATATAATAGACAATAATATAT
Organism: Tetrapedia diversipes; assembly: GCA_033822845.1. Classification (NCBI taxonomy): domain Eukaryota; kingdom Metazoa; phylum Arthropoda; class Insecta; order Hymenoptera; family Apidae; genus Tetrapedia; species Tetrapedia diversipes. The sequence goes on from JAOPTO010002288.1 coordinate 407,125, forward strand.
ACAGTGGCTCAAAAAAGTATTCGTACACTATGTCACAAGTAAATTCGTTTAACCCTGATATTCTGAGTCTGATAGAAGTATTTGATAAAATTTTGTGGGTATGTAGATCGTAATAGTATACGTATCAATTAATTAATTAATGAATTTGACCGATCCAGACCATCGACGGCGCGCTCATATAATAGATAATAATATGTACAGTGGCTCAAAAAAGTATTCGTACACTATGTCACAAGTAAATTCGTTTAACTCTGATATTCTGAGTCTGATTGAAGTATTTGATAAAACTTTGTGGGTATGTAGATCGTAATAGTATACGTATGAATTAATCTCTTCTTTTCGTCTAAATGCCATTTTAAAGGGGTGAAACCAGCGTTGAAGTTTCTGAGTTTTCTCTCATTTTTTAAAGATAACTTTGTAATGGTACTTGATGAAACAAAACCTTTCAAGTAGAAAATGTTTAATTTTTAATACTCTATCGCCCTGTTATAAAAAAGAAACATAGAAAAGCTTGTATTGAAAGCGTGAAAAATCGCTGAAACTTTGAGATTCGTTATCAGCCCTCTTGAAAGATATTTTGCCGTCAAAGAAATTGCTCCACGTAGAACACACCATGCTCTGTACAAGCATAAAATTTCATTGAAATCAGAATTTCAGAAGCAGATGAATTTCCTTATAATGCAGTGTACGAATACTTTTTGGAGCCACTGTATATGATAGTATTACATAAAATACCCTACTGCGACAAATGTCAACATCCCTTAAACAGCGAACGTATTTTATTTTTCTGTAAGGAAGACGAAGCCTCACGAAGCCAGGCAAAGGTTCCTAACTCATTAAAAGAAATCTTCAGCAACACAGAAAACGCCAAAAATACTCTCAAAGTCATCCAAAGCAACAAACAACTATATGAATACATTTAGCACCAACACCTAATGGTTTATGTCACTAATGACCTCGTTAATGATGCGACGTTAAGCCCCCAATTAACAAAAAATAAGTCACAAATTAAAAATATGGAAAATTTGAAGAACAAATAATATTTTGACACAAAATTGAAGGAGCGCGACAGCGTTCCTCGACTTTTTTTTTGACAACATGATCGAAAGAGCGCCATTGTGATCCTTGGCGTTTTTCGAAAAAAGGTTTTTTGAAAGCTCTGAAACGCAAACGGTTAAACGAACGATTCGCGTTCAGAAAACGCTGAGATTCGTTTCCTATTCTGTGGTAACGAATACCGTTTCTCGTTATATGCAGTTTCGTAGGCGACACGTTCGATCATGCAGCGAGCACATTTCTCATTCGAAGGAGCAAATTAATGTCAGCTGTTGTTGAACACGTAATTTGTTTCCCGTCTGGTTCTCGTTTCAACGAAAATACTTATACTCGTGTGGAGATGTAACCAATGAACATCTTGTGTTATGAAATTGATATTATTAGCGATAATGTTTCTCCCTTCATCTCTCAAGATGCAATATACATAACTGTATCATTCACAGGCATTCAATCATATTCTGAAATTAAGTTTACTACTGACAGTATTTCTCCTTCTGTCTCTCGTATTTCTATATCATTTATAATCATATACATAATGACAAAGGCAGAAATTATGAAAAACACAGAATAAGAATGAAAAATAATTGGAATATCTATTTCTGTAGATGCTGAACATAAAAAAAAACTAAATCAGTGAACATACACACATTGAGTTAACGTTCACACTTTTTTGTTCACCTGGGACACGCAAAACGAGGAATATAAAGAAAACGTCACATCGAGTAACAATAGCAAAGATGAAGGAACTCTTTAATCATTTGAATGCTATGGGCGCATATATGTGTCTGGCGGAATTGACTATAGTATTGTCTTTGTATGTGGCAATTTGTTATTACTTTTTAACCCTTTGCGCTCGAGAGATGACTGTTGGTTGTCTAATAATATTAACTTCCAAGATTTTCAAATTCGAAATATTCACCAAAACTCGCCTATATTAAATGTCATTTAGTTCAGTTAGGTGATATACTAAAATTTATATATATGACTATTTAACCTCTGACTCTGAATAATAAACAAACTAACTAAAGTCTGAAAATTTGCGAAACTATCATTCGGTGACTAGCGCAAAGGGTTAATTGCCAGTCGCTATCTCCGCTTTTTGGAATGTTTAACATTCATACACGTTTGTTTTTCGATCTTGCAATTTACTGCAACACAGTTACTAATATGAGTAACAATAATGCTGTCCGCGCAAAGCATTTCGACCTAGAGTATTCAGCACTTAAAGGGTTAAACAATATAGTGCGAAATCGAGAAATTTTTTTAAACTCTTGACGGGTATTGTACATTGTCTACCGCGTGTACAGGTTGAGAACCGCTGTAAATCGGCGTGCACATCTGGCCGTGGCCGCCCTGGAAACATGGGAGTTGAGAGTAAAGTATAAACTATGGGGTGCCACCCCATCTCGTAGCGGGCTACCTACCACCTCTCGGCCACCATAGATGTAGGTAATATCATCGCCCACACGAGTTACCCCGCCGCGCAATATGCGCGTGTGGACGTGTATACACGCGCGTTTCGCTATCAGCCCCGTGCTCTTCGACCAACCTAACAGAGTTTCGCGACACGTATGTATGTTCGAGTGGAACGTGCCTTTCGAGACACAAGCGAACGGAATAGGGTGACCAAGATACACCTACACGTTTCTGTAGTTACATTTAAAACGAATACCGAAGTGTACAGTGGCTGCAAAAAGTATTCGTGCAACGACTGTTTTTATTAACACGCGTATCTATGAATCACGGTAGGACCTCCCTTATCCGAATATTGTAACCGAACATAGTGTCATCCGATGATAGAATTTTATTTTAAAAAATTGTGAAATTCAACTGTGGAAAAATATGGGATCTGAAAATATTTAAATAAACTGTTTAACCCTTTTAATATCCATTTAAATAAATAATGTTGAGTATTATAATTAGTATAATAAAATTAATGAAGCAAACGGATATGGTGACCAAGATACACCTACACGTTTGTGTAGTTACATATAACGAATATTGAAGTGCACAGTGACTGCAAACTGTTCTACTACATATGGTGCATCAATATTTCGGAAAAATATTTTGATTTGTTTTGGGTAGTAAAAGGTAACCGAAGGAGGACTTAATAGTCTATAAAAGCGGATGAATTACAGAAATAAAAAGAATCTCAAGCAATAGTACAGTATAAAGAAATCACAACTACAGCCATAAGAAATATCTGCTTTTCATTTTTTCAATTAAAATTAATTTACAGTTTATAGAGATTTAATCAGAAGCAATAGCAATCTTTCATAAAAATATTCTCTTTAGTTAATTCCAAACAAAAATTTATGTAATTTTTTAAATACTCCTCAATGGGAGGATCGATTACGGATTGACATTAAAATTTTACCATTTTTGTGACCACACCGTTTCGTTTCCATGGACTATGCCAGTCAGCGTGTGCAAGAGGGGATGAAGAAGGGAAAATAGAGGGTGAAGAAAAAAGAAAGAGAGAGAAATTGAAAGTTAGAGCGAGAGAACCTATACATTTTAAAAGGGACACGGGGTCGCGTACCCCC